>PGCI01000190.1:0-180149 GCA_002873125.1 Puccinia coronata f. sp. avenae | reverse complement strand
ATTGTGAGAAAGACCCAGGTTGTCAAGCATCAGTTGGCAAATAATAGCTCAAACGGTCAGCATTCCCAAGAGAGGGATGGATGTTGAGCACACTGTCAAATGGTTTGTGTTCTGCATTTGGCTTGCCAAGCTTCAGAAAAGGTAATACACATGAGCACTGGTTTTCAATCTCCAATCAAATATAGCTGATTGTGGCTAATACCTTCAGGGCAAATGCGCCAGCCTTGGGGTTTCTTGCAAGCTCCTTTTTGAGGGCTTCTTTGGCAACACTACATACTTTGCAATATATCCCGTACAAGATACTGAGTAAGACATTATGGGATATACGGGATATATTGTAGTGGTCAACTTTTTCAAACCACCCTCATATAACATCACCATATCACCATATCATATAACTGTCATATCCCAATATAACAATATGAGATCACTGTCATATTACAAGATAGTAACATCATATCAATACTGTATCACAAGATAACACTATTGTAAGCACTATCAGCATTAACCAGTCAAACATGGCTGGTCAAGAAATGCTCAAACAGCCATGTTCAACAAGTGATCTTGGAAAGGCACTGTCCAACCAAAGCGCATGCTGCCCATTCAAGCGGGTCTGCCCAATCAGTTCCTGGCTGGTGGTGACCGGTTTCAATCAAACCAATTGAACAGGCCCACCCAAATGGCTGGCACGTGCTTGGGTCAGACAGTGCTTGTCCAATCACTGGTCAAACACAGATGTTCAAGAACTGCTCAATCAGCTGTTTTTGACCAATCAATGCCAGCAGTGAAGCTTACCTCACTCCAAGCTTGCATCAACAAAGGTCTTCAGTAATGCTCAAGATGCCACATGTCAACTGCAGGCATTTGAGGAAGTTATTATTGTGGTGCCTCACCCAGGGGCTGTCCCAGTGCATTGCCACAAAAAGTGCTTGACTTGATCAACAAGTGAAACAAAATTGGTAAACTCCATGCAAAACATCTGTATTAATGTGGAAAACTTTCCAAGGCCACCAACAACCAAAAGGCTTGTTATAACAAGTGGTTTCCGCGGTTGGTGCTCTATAGTCTCACTTTGACAATCTTGTCATTGCGGCAAAACCTTTAGATGTGGCTTCACGTGTCAAAATTTCACAAATTCCCTATTCATCCTGTGTTTTCTCAGGAAAAATGACCCTTGCACATGGCCGTGAATCAAAACACAGATATAGCCAATTGAGGCCTCTGAGTCAGGTTTTCATTGACATACAGTGGTGTTGTAAAATTCTGCCTTTTGCCTGTCAAGACTTGGCTTCACGGATCAAAAGTTCACAAATTACCCATTTTTTCTGCATTTTCTCAGGAACAAAGACCCTTTCACATGGTCAATCAAAAACATTGATATGGCCAATTGATGCCTGTGAGCCAAGATTTCATTTGCATATAGTGGTGTGGCAGTGTCATGCCTTTTGCCTGTCAAGATTGGGCTTGTGCATGAAAAATACATTGATTCACCATGTACAAGGGTCTTTTTTTGTGAGAAAACACAAGAAAAATGGGTAATTTGTGAAATTTTGATGTGTGAAGCAAAATCTCAACAGGCGAAGACATGATACTACCACACCACTATATGCAAATCAACCCTTGTCTCTGGTACATCAATTGGCCATATCTTCATTTTTCATTCACAATGTGAAAGGGTCTCTGTTCCTGAGAAAAAGCAGAAAAAACGGGTAATTTGGGAAATTTCCATGTGCAAAGCCAAACCTTGACAGGCAAAACACATGATACTACCACACAACTATGTGAAAATCAAACCTTTGCTCAAAGGAGGAATCAATTGGATATGTTTATGTTTTTGATACACCATGTGCAAGGGTATATTTTCCTGAGAAAACACGGGATAAATAGGGAATTTGTGAAATTTTGATGCCTGAGCCCAATCTTGACAGGCAAACGGCATGATACCACCACACCACTATGTGAAAATCATCAATTGACTCAGCGGCATCAATTGGCTATATCTATGTTTTTGATTCGCCGTGTGCAAGTGTCTTTTTTCCTGAGAAAATGTGGGAAAAGTAGATCATTTGTGAAATTTTGATGTGTGAAGCCAAATCTTGACAGGCAAACGGCATGATAATACCATACCACTTTATGAAAATCAGAACTTGACTATGATTAATCAATTTTCCATACCTATGTTGTTGATTCACCATGTGAAAGGGTCTTTTTTCCTGGGAAAGAACGGGAAAAATAGGTAATTTGTGAAATTTTGATGCGTGAGGCCCAATTTTGACAGGCAAAGGCATGATACTACCACACCAATATATAAAAATCCAACCTTGGCTCACAGGAATCAATTGGCCATATCTAGGTTTTTGATTTGCCATGTGCAAGGGTCCTTTTTCCTGAAAAAACACAGGAAAATAGGTAATTTGTGAAATTTTGCTGCATGAAGCCAAATCTTCACAGGCAAAACATGTGATACTACCACACCACTATATGCAAATAACACCTTGGCTCAGGTGCATCAATTTTCCATATCTATGTTTTTGATTCACCATGTTCAAGGGTCTTTTGTGCTGAGAAAACACAGGAAAAATAGGTAATTTGTGAAATTTTCATGTGTGAAGCCTAATTTTGACAGGCAAAGTGTGTGATACTATCAAACCACTATATGAAAATCAATTCTTGGCTCACAGGCATTAATTGGACATATCTAGGTTTCTGATTTACCATGTGAAAGGGTCTTTTTTCCTGAGAAAACATGGGAAAATAGGTAATTTGTAATATTTTGATGCATGAAGCCCAATCATGACAGGCACAAGGCATGATACTCCACACCACTATACTCAAATCATCACTCAACTCAGAGGCATCAATTAGCTATATCTATGTTTTTGATTCACCGAGTGCAAGGGTTTTTATTCCAGGCAAAACATGGGAAAAATAGATAATTTGTGAAACTTTGATGCGCAAAGCCCAATCTTGACTGGAAAAAGGAATGAGAATAAAGGTTTTGCCACAATGGCAGGATCATAAAAGTGAGACGGATTATAAAAGTGAGACTCTAGAGCACCAACCGCGGAAACCACTTGTGACAACAAGCCTTTTGGTTGTTGGTGACTGTTGGGTACTATTGCATTTAAGACCAGAAATGGATGGTAGTAGGGTTGCATGGCGTCACAGTTTGGGGTTAGAAAAGGCTGGGAATAGTTTAAATGGATGTCTGCAGGGAGGAACTGGCAGATGGGAAAGGGATTTTGGAAAATACAAAGTACATTATCTTTGTGTGACATCGGGGGGCAGAGGGCACAAAAGGAGGAGAACTGAACCAGCTCTTTCCAGTGCCTTTCCACAAGAAGTGCTTGACCTGATCAACAAGTGCAACAAAATTCCTAATCTCCACGCAAAACATTTGTACTAATGTTTTGCATGGAATAGCAATCTGCAGATTGCTTTGGAAAGTTGTCCACATTAGTACAGATGTTTTGCATGGAGTTTACCAATTTTGTTGCACTTGTTGATCAGGTCAAGCACTTCTTGTGGAAATGCACTGGGACAGCCCCTGGGTGAGGAACTGCAATAAAAACTTGCTCAAATGCCAACAGTTGGCATGTGGAAACTTGAGTATTACTGAAGTCGTTGTTTGATGCAAGCTTGGAGTGAGGTAAGCTTCACTGCTGGCATTGATTGGTCAAAAAACAGCTGATTGAGCAGTTTTGAACAGCTGTGTTTGACCAGTGATTGGACAGGCACTGTCTGACCCACGCACGTGCCAGCCATTTGGATGGGCCTGTTCAATTGGTTTGATTGAAACCGGTCACCACCAGCCAGGAACTGATTGGGCAGACCCGCTTGAATGGGCAGCATGCGCTTTGGTTGGACAGTGCCTTTCCAAGATCACTTGTTGAACATGGCTGTTTGAGCATTTCTTGACCAGCCATGTTTGACTGGTTAATGCTGATAGTGCTTACAATAGTGTTATCTTGTGATACAGTATTGATATGATGTTACTATCTTGTGATATGACAGTGATCTCATATTGTTATATTGGGATATGACAGTTATATGATATGGTGATATGGTGATGTTATATGAGGGTGGTTTGAAAAAGTTGACCACTACAAGTGTGAGCCTGGGTCTCTTACGTGACAGCAGGACACAAGGATGGGGGGCAACAATGTTTATTTCTAGAGAAATAAGGGAACAAGGAAGAGGAGGAGGAATAGAAAGAAAACTAGTATGTGTATCCTTTTAGGATAAGTATGAGGGCTCAACCTTTAGTAGGGAGAAATGCAGACCGGGCAGAGCCACAGTCTCTTCAACCTGAGAAGCAGGAGAAGGTACAGTCAGAGACTGCCTTATTTTTTAGGCTTAAGGCCAAGGTTACTTATAAGGAAACCTGAGTGGATGAGTAGCTCCACTGGACTAGGATAATGAGAAGAAGAGTTCTTTGGGAGTGAAGATGGTGAGGTGCCTCTGGAAGAAGAAGGAAGAAGAGGAAAGGGGAAGATCAAGCTCAAAGTGAACTTGAAGAAAGAGAAGTTGGCAAAGCTGCTTACTAGTCAGACAGATGACACCAAATGACCACAACGATACGACGAGGGGAAATGATGGGACCTTGGATGCTGAGTAGTGAGGAGTGTTTGTCCAGTGGTTCTGATTTTCTTCTAAGTTGGTTGGTGAGTGATGATGAAAATTTTCATCTGCCCAACTTTGAAAGTGATGAACCATGTTTATCAAAGTGAATATGCAATATGAGGTTGAACTTAGAAAATGATTAGATGTTATGTGAACTTCCTGGTTAATTATTCACTCTTATATTATTCACACTTATACACAACAAAGTATGGATATTATGATATGAAAATACTTGTATTGAAGAGAGGAATAAGCAGAGAACATTTTGAAGCCTTTTGGGCAACATTGTTGTCTCTAAGGCTGACATTCCCTACACTAAAAGAGGTTATGTTCTGAATAGAATATCAGCTATACTAGTCCATTCAGGAGGATCTTTTCTCACTTCTGAATCTCCTAAGGAGTGTGGGAGCTTCAGGTATTTCTTGCTCCAGTAGCCACTCATCCTGATCAGCTCCTAGACCTTGTATCTGGCAAGGTACATCTTCACATCTCTGTTATCAACTCTAAGTCTTTTTCTCTGAGGATCTTCAGGATGACTTATGTTTGGGGGCTGTTCAACAGGAGAATTACTACTCTTACCTTCTGTCTAAGTGGGAACTTGCCGGGGTCAGGTGAGTTGTAAGGCTTAATCAAGCTAACAGGAAAGGTGGGGTGTTTCCTGCTGAATTCTCCAGTAAGGATGACTTCTACTGCATTCTTGCCGTGCAGGGCCTTGATCACAAATGGTCCTGCAAAGGAGTCTCTCATCTTCTTTGGACCAGCCAGGTTGGTGAAATTAGTAGTGGAGATAAGAACTTGGTCACCAACTTTGAATTCAGGTTCTTTGTGGCTTTTGTCCCATCTTTCTTTATTGTAGTTGGTTGACTCCACTATGCATTGTTCAGCGTGCTTCCTTGCATTGTCAAACATCTTGGCATAAGTTCCAGCAGTAGGATGAATGTCTATTTGGCCTTGTTTTTATAAAATCTCTGGGCAAATTGGGTATCCATCCTTTTTCTAACAACGCAGGTTGTTTTCCAGTTGTGGAGTGGATGCTGGTGCTGTATGCTATTCTAGGATTGGGAGTAGTGAGACCCAATCGTGGGTATAGCCATCATTATCTTGAATTCTAGTCCATATGAGCAGAACCTCCTGATCATGTCTTCTAGGGTCTGAATCATCCTTTCAGCTAATCCATCAGTTTGTGGGTGATAAGCTGTTGAAAGGCTAGTTTAGTTCCTAGCATACTATGAAGGCCAGTCCAAAACTCAGATGTGAACTTGGGATCTCTGTCAGAGATAATTATCCTGGGGATGCCAGTCCTGGGCATTACTCTATTCCAGAAGAGGATTGCAGTGTCCATGGCAGAATCTTCTTTGAAGCAAGGGACAAAGATTGGTGTCTTGGAATATCTATCAACTACAACAGACAAGCGTTGTAGCTTGTGGCTCCTCCAGGTGATAGAGAGGTTACCAGTCCATGTTAATTATGTCCCATGGCTTAGAGAGCTCCTGAATCTTTTTGAAGCAGTCCAAACCTTTTCCCAGTAGCTTTATTTGCTTTCTGGCATCTTTTCACATGAGCTGCAGTATTCAGAAGAGTCTTTCTTCCAACTGGGCCACCACACTGTGTCAGCTACTCTTTCCAAGGTTCTGTCTTCAGAAAGATGTCCTGAATAGACACTATCATGGATTGTGCAGAATGGTGTTGATGGTCAATTTGTCAACTATAACCAAGATTGAGTTATGTTTCTCCCTGTGATATATGAGGTCATCAAACAAGGAGAATCTGCCTGCCATATAAGAGGTCTTCCAGGATTCATCTAAACCATTAACTAGTGCTTGGTCCTTGCAATCTTTCCTAAGTATTTGGGTCAAGATGATGGCGTTGTTGTCCTTTTGATAGCCTTCTCTGACAGAATCAAAGAATTCAGACTTGAAGGTGGTCACATGGATGCCCATGATTCCCATTATAGGGATTCTTTCATCATCTTTCTCTTCTTCAGGGTCATAAGCAGGGTTGCTAGGGTCATTAGGTAATGACCACTTACTGAGTCCATCAGCATTCTTATGGATATTGCCATCTCTGTGTTGAATTGTCATGTTACCTCTGTACTCTTGAATGGCTATTTGCCATCTTAACATGTGTCTGTTGGGGTTTTCATGTTGAGGAGGGAATCTCAAGGCTGTGCAGTCTGTGATGACTTCAAAGACACAACCGTCTAGGTAATAGTGTAACTTGTCTAGGGCCCAAACCAGGCATAGACATTCAAGTTGGCTAGCTCCATATCTGCCTTCAGAATCTTTCAGCTGTCTTGATATGAAGACTATTGGTCCTTCTTTCTTAATACCATCTATGACTTGTACTTGGTGTAGGGCAGCTCCAAGGCCAGTCATACTAGCATCAACATATAATTTGAATGGGAGTTGCCAGTCTGGGAACAAGAGAAGAGGGGCTGTAGTCAATTTCTTAACCAGGAGATTGTGAGCTTGAAGCCTTTGATTTGTCATTTCAAAAAAAAACTTCCAGTTTGCACAGCTCAGTTAAAGGTCTAGCTACCTCTGCAAATCTATCAATGTGTTGTCTGTAATAACCAGCAAAGCCAAGGAAAGACTGGATCTCTTTCTTATTGGTAGGAGTACTCTTCTGCAGCACAGCAGCAACCTTATTCTGGTCTATACCTATGGCTATTCCAGAGACAACGTGGCCAAGGGCTTTGATCTGGTGAAAGCCAAAGTTACATTTCTTCAGGGAGATCTTATGTTCATGTTGATGACAATCTTCAAGATTCTGTTGATCCTCTGAAGGTGTTCTTCCAAGTGTTGGACATGATTATGATGTCATCAATATAGATAATAACCCATTTTTCATCCAGCTCTCTTCTAAATTTGATGTCCATCATCCTTTGGAAATGAGAGGGTGCATTTTTGATGCCAAATGGCATTCTCAAGTACTCATAGATCCCTTTGTGGCATATAATTCTCAAGTACTGCCTAGAATCAGGGGGCTATAACATTTTGATGAAAACCTTTTAGCACGTCCATGCTTGTGAGGAACTTGGCTTTGGCCAGATTAGTCAAAGTCTCACTGATCTTAGGAATGGGGTACCTGTCTGCTGCAGTGTAAGTGTTGAGGGCTTAAAGTCACCTACCATCCTGGATTTCCCATTGTGCCAGGCTATGATAACTGGGGTGGTAATTTCAACAACTTCATTGTGTCCCACCTTCCTCAGAACATTTAATCTGACCAATTCATCTATGTGCTCGTCTAGGGCTTCTCTGCTCTTGGGACTAGCTGGGTAAGGAGGTTCTTCTCAGCAGAGGAGGGTATGGTCTTTCTGTGGTCAGCTTGATGTGGACTTCATGGCCTTTGACTGCTCCCAGGGGGTGGGTAGTATCAGCAAAAGCTTTCTTGTTTCCATGGAGTGTTTCAAAGAGAGACTCTTTCTGTTCTGTGGTCACTTCTCATATATCTTTGCTTCACAGAGTTCTTCTTTGACAAATTTGTTCAATAGGGGATCTGATTTCTTAAGAGCAGATATATCAGAAGACAAGGGAGTTCTGTCATGAAGATCAGGTTTGAAACTGAACTTCTTTTTCTTGTTCTCGTTCCCAATGGTGAAGTATCTTTCTTTACTATTGGTGATGTCAAAACCATACAAGGATTGGTAATCATTACCCAAGATTAAGTAGTTCATCTTAGCATTTTCCATGAAAACAAATTCAGCTACTATTCTCACAGAACCTCTGGTATGAGGGAAGATGAGGGCTAATTCAATAATTCCCAGAGCTTTTAATTGGTCATTACAGCTGTGGAACCTGGCATGGGTAATGGGCAACAAGAATTGTTTCCAATCAGGAAGAATCTTATTCAACACTTTGTTACTGATTATAGAGCAAAGAGGTCCCACTGTCTAGTAAACAGGAGTGTTCAGAGTGGTTGATCAGCACAGGATTAATAGTTTGAAAACCAATCAAATGAGCTTTTCCTTTTTCTGGCTTACATCTCATGAGCCTGGCATCTTTGATGTGAGAAGTCTGGCAGGTGTTGCTCCAAGTTTGGGGCTGATGGGATTCAGCTTTTATCTCAGCTATTGAGTATTCTAGTAAGGGTTCACATTCAATGGCGTACTCAAGGAAATCCCTGTCAATTGGACCAGTGGGATCATACGCTCTGTCTTGATCTAAAGCCAACACAAAGTGGTTATCATCTGGCTGATTTGAGTTTTCTTCAGATGCATCTGCTGGTGAATTGTTATCATTATCACTGTCAATATCACTAAGGCAAGATTCATCGAGGTTCTCCATGCCTACTTCATTTATCCTTTGCCTTCTCTTGGGACATTCTCTAGCAAAGTGGCCAGGCTGCTTACAGAAATTACAAGTATCTTTAGACCTAGAGGCTTGGGCCTGGGCAGCTGAGGGTCTCTTAGCATCAGCTTCTGTTTTACTGGGCTCTACCTTAGTACTAGAAGGGTTACTTCTCCAGTTATTTCTTGAGTACTGTTGGGAGGAATTAGAAGGAAGGGACCTGGGTTGTCTCATTGCTCTGTCAAAGCACTTCTTCAATGATGATAACCATTTCCTCAAAACTCATTTCTTCAGCTTCTTTCTTGTACCTGCTTTTGACAGCGTGCTCTAAACTTCCTGGACATTGTTTCAACACTTTCTCACAAATCAAGTACTCACTGATTTCAGGTTGAAAAGCTCTAAGTCTCTCTCTTTGATTATTAAACCACTTGTGCACTTTCTTATTCTCCATGGTAAAGTAGTCTTTTTCAAATTCTTGTTGCATTTTCGACCTCCAGTTGTAAGTCCCAAACTTGTTTCTGATGGTATGTTTCCACCATGCCCATGATTTCTTACTATGGTTATCTCTAATGCCAATGTACCAATTCTTTGCAGTGTCAGTGAATAAAGCAGTCAACCTGCTGATTACCATGTGATCAAGCATGCAGTAATCTTCCACAAACACATCAATATTCTTTAGCCAAAGTTCATGGTTATAAGATAATTCTCCTGAGAATTTTTCCCAATCGCTGGTCTTTGGTATGGATTTCCACAATTCTTTCCTCATTTCTGGGTCAACATCTTCATGTTTAATGAAGGGGAAATCCTTTTCCAACTGGGGCACATTTCCTCTCACAGTTTCAGGTACCCTATGCAGCTCTTCAGAGGCAACGTGATTAGGTACATCAGTCTTAGGCTCAGGGGCAGGATTCTGACCAGCTGGAGTATGATGTTGTGGTCTATCATGCATCAAGGGATTATTAAACATTGCTTCAGAGTGGTCTTGTGGTTGGAGTGAGTTTACCAAGAAATCAAGCTTATGGTTAATGGCATTGAGGGAAGTATGAAAGTCACTCATTCTTCTCTTGTTTTGCTCAAATCTCAAATCTTCCTTATTAGCTGTTTCCGCTAGTTGGGACTTCACGGCAGACAAGTTCAGAGACATATCCTGTTCCAAAGACTTCACAGAGTTTTTCACGCAACTCAAGTCAGAAGTGTAATCAGCATTCAAGCCAATGATGATATCTTGGAGGCTGTGCAGTTTATCATTGAAGAACTCTTCAAATTTCTCATTCTTGTTATGGGGCACGGGGAACTAACTCAAGTGTTTGAACACTTGATCATATAAGGCTGGGATCACTTGAGAATTTATAATCTCTTGAATTGTTGCATTGACAGTTGAACTCAAGTTGGAGACACAAGATTCAAGCAAAGTACCTGAAAGGAGTCCATTGTACCTGATAACTCTGATATAAAATTGGAAAACAAGACTTTCAATTTTTTCTCAATGACCTGGGGAGCATCATGATACATATCAGCATTAAGATTTTTAACAAAATATTCTTTTAAAGAGTTATCAGAAAAGTTAATCAGTGAGGCTTCACCTGATTTTACTGAGGGTTGTTTGGAGGGAGATAGGCTGGTGGAGCCATCCTGCCCCTGTCTTGGCGACGTTGGGCACGGTTGATCATTCTCTCCGCTCTCATGAAAAAACTGCCCACCTGGAGCATTCGCGTCATGGGGTCGGCACGGCGATTGTTCCTCTGGTACGGGTGGTGGAACTGGTTGCCATTTGGGTACTGCGGCGCATACGGGTGGGGCACATGGGGTGGATGTTGCGGCGGGTAGTAGTACTTGTCCTGGCCGTAGTAGGCCTCTTGCCCCTGGTACTGAAGAGGGGGGTAGGCTCGTTGCGCCTCCATTTGGTGGGTACCGGGCTGGAGTCCAGTATTCTGAGGCATCTGCCCGGGGACTGGTGGCGGCGCCATCGGCTGGTTGGCTGCTTGAGCTTGGGCCTCGTGGGTGTGCGGAGGAAGAGGCGGCGGCGGCGGTCGCTGGTGTAGCGGTTGCCGCGCTGAGCTCTGATGCGCCAGAGGATCTGGGTGAGACGGTCGCGGCAGATGCGTGGAGGGTGGTCGCTCTATGACTGCTGCGGCTTGTTGGGACGGCGCTCGCGTGGCTGGTTGCTCCATGATCGTCTGAGGCAATGGTTGCGGAGGGATGTGGAACATCCTTTCCATTCTGGCTAGCTCGTCGCAAGCCAGCCAACCGTCTGACACTTCCAACATACGTTGAGTACCGAAGGGAGTTGTCAACGTATCTTGGGTCGATATCGCTTGATTCAAGGCAATCCTCATCAAGCGGTAGTTGTTGTCCTCCTTTGCGTTGACAAAGAGGAGCCACTGCCCTTGAAAGATGTTTGATATGGTAGTCAGCTCGTCCTGAGCTGGTATATCTGTGTCCACTGACATCTCCCGGCCCCTGAGAGCAATCTGATTGTGGGGCGAGGGATCTATGGACATTTCTCTGCCCCTGAGCTGAGCGTTCGTAGGGGCTGAGAGGCGAGTTGCGGTCGGTGTCATAGACCCGGCCATCAAAGGGGGTGGGGCTTCCCGGCTCGTGACCGCAAACATCTGTCTCTCCACCGGGTGGGGGACAGGCGTCGATCTGCTGGACTCGAGGGCCCTGGAAGTCGCTCGGGAGAAGACTTCCGAAGGTGCTATGCCCTGGTCAGGGGGGTACGCTGGCTCCATTTTGAGCTGGTCAATCTCCTCCAGCCCCATGAGCATGTTGCTCCCTAGATCTTCGCAGCCTCTCAAGGGCTGCGGGGCTAAAGGTGTAGCCAACAGGCCGTTGGTCGCCTGAGGAGCTGAGGTAGTCGACGGCGCGGCTCTGTCCGAAGGAGCTAGTGGTGTAGACATTGCCTGTTGGGTCGCTGACGCCAACAGGGTGGTTGTAGGTGCCGAGGTCGTTGCTGGGGCTGAGAGGCTCGACATAGCTATCTCTGGCGGCGATCCCTGCGGCGCGCTGTTGCTGTCCGCGTCTTTTGGCTTCTCTCTTGGCGGCGCGGAGTTGTTTGAATGATAATTCCTTGCCATTTCTTAAATGGGAAGGCATAGCAAAGATAAGTAACGGAGGTCTAGAATTTTAGGAATTGGAAACGCGGCGGAAAGCGCAAGAAGCAAGTAAAAAAAAAAGGAAAGGAGACAGAAGCTTTTTTTTGTTTTTCTTTGGTTTTTTGATGGGTGACACGAATCCTAGCAGATCGGCGAGCAGGAGGCTTCCTCTTGGGAGGCGGTTTCAGGTTGCGGAGCTCCGGCGGAACGCGAAACTCTGGAGGGATAGGTTGCGGCGGCCCTGTAGCTATGGGAGTCCACGCGTCCGAGGTGATAAGGTTGTGCGCGGCGGCGGCTACAATAGGCTGGTTGACGATGTGCTCTGGCTCTCCGGAAGATGACTCTGTGTCTGAGGACTCAGATAGATCAGAGGACACTAGAAGGTTACTAGCTTCTAAATCCTGCACTTCTTGGCAAAGGAAGGATGGCAAAGGGACAGATAATAAGGGAAGAATTCAATAAGATTAGTTCTGATTAACAGCAAAAAATTTTTGCAGCACTTCTAGAGGGAATTCTTCAAAGTAGAGGGAGAAAGAGAAATTTTTGCAGCACTTCTAGCTGTTTTTTAACAAAAAAAAGGGAGTAGGAAGGCCTTATGAAAAGGTTTTTTTGTTAGTTTATATTTTAAGGTTATGATTCTTTTGGAGTGAATATGATGAAGAGAGAGAGGTCTTTTTAATGAGATATTTCCCGATGAGGCCCCCAATTGTGAGCCTGGGTCTCTTACGTGACAGCAGGACACAAGGATGGGGGGCAACAATGTTTATTTCTAAAGAAATAAGGGAACAAGGAAGAGGAGGAGGAATAGAAAGAAAACTAGTATGTGTATCCTTTTAGGATAAGTATGAGGGCTCAACCTTTAGTAGGGAGAAATGCAGAACCGGGCAGAGCCACAGTCTCTTCAACCTGAGAAGCAGGAGAAGGTACAGTCAGAGACTGCCTTATTTTTTAGGCTTAAGGCCAAGGTTACTTATAAGGAAACCTGAGTGGATGAGTAGCTCCACTGGACTAGGATAATGAGAAGAAGAGTTCTTTGGGAGTGAAGATGGTGAGGTGCCTCTGGAAGAAGAAGAAAGAAAGAGGAAAGGGGAAGATCAAGCTCAAAGTGAACTTGAAGAAAAGAGAAGTTGGCAAAGCTGCTTACTAGTCAGACAGATGACACCAAATGACCACGACGATACGACGGGGGGAAATGATGGGACCTTGGATGCTGAGTAGTGAGGAGTGTTTGTCCAGTGGTTCTGATTTTCTTCTAAGTTGGTTGGTGAGTGATGATGAAAATTTTCATCTGCCCAACCTTGAAAGTGATGAACCATGTTTATCAAAGTGAATATGCAATATGAGGTTGAACTTAGAAAATGATTAGATGTTATGTGAACTTCCTGGTTAATTACTTCACTCTTATATTATTTCACACTTATACACAACAAAGTATGGATATTATGATATGAAAATACTTGTATTGAAGAGAGGAATAAGCAGAGAACATTTTTGAAGCCTTTTGGGCAACATTGTTGTCTCTAAGGCTGACAACAAGATATCCCGTATATCCCGTAATATCTTACTCAGGATCCCGTACGGGATATATTGTAGGGTATGTAGTGCAAGCTTATCTGGCTTTTTTGCCTCTGGCCATGCATGGTCGTGCTTCCCACAGTGTCTCAGGATTGACCAGCTTGTTGGAAGATGTTTGTCAACTTGGATGAGGGTTGTATTGCACTTGATATATTGCATCACTTTCTCAGGGCACATCCCTACAGAGCCTTGGCAATGGGAGTTCCTAAGATGCGAGAGGTCAAATCAATTTATGGAGAATCATTTACTGGCAAGCAAGCACAAGAGTTACTCACTTCATCATGTACTCTTCCATATCAATTTGCCCCGTTGGTGGGGCTCCTGCCCACCTACACTCCGGTAAGTCACAACAAAGGACCCTAAGGCAATAAATTCTCTTGACCTTCCAGGTGCCTTTTGATTGGTACTTGGTTCCAACTCGCTTGAAGAAGCCAACTTCTCCAAAGTTTGTAATTGCAACCCCAGCTGGCTTGACATAAACAGTGTTGCCATTGGGGATGTCAGCTTGCTACTATGACAGAGCCAACCTGACAAAGGTAACATAAATAGAGACATTATTACTACAATATTAAGACCCATTTATATGACTAATAATGTACAAAAAACTCAATTTACTTATTTTTATCCAATAAGCTTAGCAGAGTCCTGGCACCATAAAAATAAGTGATTAATTAAAATAATAACTACTTTTTACAAAAATACTAAATAACTTCTAAACCTGGAGGATAACTTAGAATATTATGTCATATTCTGAATCCTCATGCAAATTAATGTAGGGTCCCTCACTGGAAGTACCCCTAAATTCCTACTCCTTCACCTTGAACCAATTACCCGTAAGAATTGGCCACAAACATATGTCACATGGACATTACACACGTATCACTTGTTACATATGCATACTATATGTGAAATGACCAATTATGGTCTTATAATTGAGGTGTTGTGTATAGTTTGGGAGTTAGGCCCAATTGGGGTTTAAACCTCCAACCCCGCGCGTGGATTATATAATCCGATTGGAAATTGGCCAAATGCGTGGAAATAACTAATCCCCTAGTTACCACATATGTACAAGTGTAACTAGGGTAAAAGTAGATTCTACGTGGTTTATTTACAAGGTTTTATTAATAAAAACCTTGAATACATAAGAGTAACATAGCCAGTGTGGCCTTTAATGATTGGCCTTAGCCATTTGTGGCCCATTTGCGTCATTTGTGGCCCATTTCAGATACCATTAAACGTCAGTGTTGCTATGTACCTTAGTTACAATAACTAAATAGGTTATTAAGGTCATAAAAAGCACTTGTGACGCTGAATTAATGACCAGAAGTGTCATTGGGATGAGCCTTGTTAGTGCCAATCTCCCAAATTGGCCACATTGCGCTGAAAACCAGTTACTACACGCACACAGGCAGAAAGGTCCTCCACTATGAGTGAAATTAGTATATATAGAGCCCTCTTTCCACGCCAAAAGTTGTCCCCCATCATCAATTATTATTACAGTCAATCAGTTACGCCGTGTCCTGTCCTTATTTCAGTTACTCTGCCCTGTTTTGCCTGTTTTATCCGTGGTGTTCTCATTGAATCAACCATCCTACGTGTCCAGCTCCTGCGCAGAAACCATCCAAACTACCCAGCAGCTCTACTTCACCCCCCTACGTGGCTTTTTGGCTTGAAAGAAGCAATAGTGAGTACTTCTTTCATCCTTCTGTCCCCATTCTGGTTCCTTAATTGGAAAAGCACTTTGGTACCACCTTCTGTTACGCAGAAACCCATTGTTTGCTTAATCAGATACCACCCTGCTTAGCAGATCTCTGATTTAGAGGGCACCTACAAACACCCCTGCGCCAGCAGGCCCCTCTATAAAAAAGAATTATATTCTTTTTTCTTTCCTACTACTTTTCTACGTGAAATTATCCTACTCTACCCTTATTTTGCACTCTTATCACCTTGTGTAGCTAAAAGGTACTAGCCCTTGGCATCACAGAGGCTGACAGGGGAGGATGGGATACCCCTTGGCATCCAATGTGCAGCTGTGATCTATAAATGTCTTTTCATTCATGGTAGGCAAGAAAAACGTCTTGTCTGCTTGCTGGACAGGATCAGATTCATCCACATTTTCCTCAATCTCTTTTGGCTTCCCTCTTGACAGACGTGCTGGACCATTGTCAGTCACTGAGGTTGGATTGGGGGCGGGCAAAGTAGAATCAGATTTGGATTTGGTTTTGTTCGATGCTGGGGTGTTTTTTTTGGTCATAGTTTCTATCCTGGCAGGAGGGAGGTGATATTGTTGGAGGATGGAGGGCAAACACTGCAAACAACCTATGGAAAAATCAGGACCACAAGCTAAACAAGAATTTGGTGCGTGTCTTTGGATGCATTGCATTGGCCTGTAATGCCCAAGCCCTGTATTTTTAGCCACATGCAAGATGAAACAGAATCTTTCTTGGTAGTGTGACGTGGTGTGCAAATACAGCAGTGTAAGAATTCTGTTTCAAGGCTTCATGGGCAAAAGTCCCAGTCTTTTCTTGCAAGGCTTCAATTTACAGGGCTACTCTTGCAAGAAAGGCCTTGTAAAATTGACTATCCTAGCTCACAGCGGCACTTTTGTGGTACATCTAAATTACAAGGCTAATGGTTTGTAAAAAAAAACTTGCAAATTTCTCCTACCTCATATAATAATGGAGTAATTAACCAGGAAGTCCACATAACATCTAATCATTTTCTAAGTTCATCCTCATAATAGGGGGTATCAAATATGACCAAACCAGTCAATAAAATTCGTAAATTAGAAATGGCCGAATCCACAATTTCTAATTGACTGGTTTCCAAAACAGGGTAGCTAAAAACCCAACGGGTTTTGAATACAAATAACCCAGGTTTATCAACCAAATCCATCATTTTCAAATAAGTCAATTTTATCACACCTCACAAAGCCTAAACAATCACTCATCCTGAAACAAATCGCTCCTCCTGAAACAATCACTACTTGTTAAACATTCACTCCGTCAAAAAAAACATCACTCATCCAATCATGAGCCAACCACCGTCTCAACACCAGCAACTACATCAAGTGGCTAACTCTGCAGCAATGATAATCACCCTGTCACTGTTGCCGTGGTTTTTGTATGCAAGTTCATGTTTTTCAATTTCTGTTTCACTTCCTCCTCCCTTGTACTCTCTCTCTCTGGCATGGCTCCGTTACACGTTTTTTTCACTCCATCTGGTAAGTTCACTCTCTTGATGATCTCACCTGCCTTTTTCTATCTTTCTGACACTCTGCTTGCCTCCACCTTCCTTCACTTTTGCCGTGGACCACCGCTCACCCGCCTCCTCCGGCTCTCTTGCTCCCCAGCTCAGCTCCCTCCACCTGCTCCCTACAACCCCTCCAAGGCCTCCTCCCGGCTCCCTCCACTCCCAGCGCTTCCTCCACTGGCTCGCTTGCTCCCCAGCCACCCCGCCTCCTTTCTCCCTCCCCAGCGGCCTCCAGCCCCTCCCTGACTTCCCTGCGCCGCCCCCGCCGCCTTTCTCCCTCCCCAGGGGCCTCCAGCACCTTCCCAACCCCCCTGTGCCGCCCCCGCCGCCTCGCTCCCTCCCCAGCAGCCTCCAGCCCCTCCCTGACCCCCCTGTGCCCCCCCTACCGCCTCGCTCCCCAGCAAACTCCACCATCTCCTGCTACCTCCCTCCTAAAAGAGTTGGTGAGGATTGAGGCGTAGGAAGAACAGAGGGTTGAGTGAACATCAGATCGATTGATTTGCTGCTTCCATTTAACCACCTTGGATCTTCAGTCTTGTGCAACTGGTCGAAGCGTGTTTATGAAGGCGCCGAAGGCTTTGCATGCTATGCCAGTCGCTTAGTGGTCGCCCAACTTGGCTGAACTAGTCAATCTGAAGACAGTTCCTTTTGGGGCCAGGGGTGGTAGGTCCATGAAATGTACAGCAGTTGCGCATGTGGGCATAGCGTCCAGGCAAAAGAGGAGGCTCAACGTAGGTGCCAGGCTGAACTGAGGTGAGTGGAGACTGGGTCAGGGCTTGAAGATATTGTTGTGGAAGGGACTGGACAAAGTGGGACCCAGCAACTGTACGTTCCCCCTGTGCAGAAAGGATACTGGTTCAGTCATTAGACACATTGAATGTGAACTTCAGAGGGTCTTTCAGGCCAAGTGGTACGTCAGCGGTTGGTTGAGGTGTCCTGGTGAGCATTGTATTTTGGCCGGTGGTTACTATTTTTGCCAAGACTGGATTGTAGACTAAGACAAGGAAAGCGCATGAGCGCAAGGCCACAATGTTAATGACGGAGTCACAGTTATGGGACCCACCTTTGTCTGTGCAAGTCATGAGGTTCTGCACGGTGGGAGGAAAATACAAGAGAGTGTGACTGTTGTCAAGCAAACCATTGTGTGTCTCAGTGAGGAGTGGCGCACGTTGGAAGAGGGAACAGCGGATTCAATGAAAGGTGAACGTGAGTGATTGTTACAACAATGTGGTGAAAACCGTAACCATGGTAAATGGGGGTGAAGAGAGGCACAGAGTCTACAAGGAAAAAAGCTTGCGGGAAATTAGCTTATATTGAGCATTCAGCCAAAGAAAATTCCTCACTTTCCCCCCCAAGACCCTTGGCGAGAGTGGTTACACAGCGGGACGGGTCCAACGTCATAATTGCAATTTAAGTGCGCTCATGCGACCCCGCAAAGCAAAACCATTGCCCCAAGGGTCATAAGGTCAACAGTCCCCTCGCCGCGTCACCGAATCGTCAGTGAGACAATACGCCAGCTGTCCCTGCACCGGCACACTGCGTCATGGGGACGTTTTTTTTTTTTAAAAAAAAAAAACAAGATTGCGAGCGGATCACCATCCGATCCGCCTGGAGTGGTTTGCATCAGGGGGCACGGCCGACAAAAGAACAACCACCAGGCTTGAACCCACGACCTGCGAGTCTGGCCCAGTGCTACTTGTTAACTAGGCCATGATCATCTACTGCTGCACTACATGACATTTACAAGCCAATCAGCTGTAGTGAGTAGAGTCCTGCAATTGGACACCCTTCCACTAAATTTTTTGATTAAGTGTTTTAATTTTCTAAAAAAAAAAAAGTTGCTCTATTTTTGTGTAGCTGGATCAGAATCTCAAAATTCATGCTACAGCATGATTTTTAACGCACCTGTTTGTTAGTGAGCAAAGCGTCCCGGTGACGGCGGCAAAGGTGACGGTTGTGGTGACTTGTATGTCACTGAGGTCATATGACCTGCCGGCCCGCGGGCGCCCCAGTGACGCCTTTTAATGTGACGTTATTGGACAACGCAGTCCGAGCAACGGCGGGGGACAACGTGTGGCGGCGAACCGACCACACCGTCCGTGCAGCGTGGCCCCCACAATCATGGTGATGGTTCTGCCGGCGTGCTTGGGACGGCAGGGTCGTCACGTGGTCACATCACGTCCCCATGCGGTCTCAATGACTGAACCGTCACAGGTGCGGCGCCTGAGCTCGGAATTCGTCCCGCTGTGTAGGGGATTTTCTCTGGTCAAATGCACTCCGCGCTTGCGAAGGCATTAGGTCCAGGCAAGATTGCGGTTCAGCTTCATAGTTGGCTGACTGCAAGGCTTGCCACTGCTTGAAGGCAATGTTTACGGGTTTAGCCCAGACTGCAATGCCTAACCTGTTTGGTGTGCGGGATTCCCGGTGGTGTGTGCTGCTTTGGGCCAATAGATTACAGGCCGAGCCTGCAATCTTGTTTTTGTCAAAGTGTCGGTTTATTAGACTTGGATTAGACGTAATAAATATAATTAAGAATAACATTATAAACTAACTTGTTAACAGAAAAAACACATAGAATGTTAGATAGTAATCAATATTTAAGAATGATTTGAACTACCCAAACAAACGTCATGATATGATCAGCAGCTCTGAAGCAGACTACTAACTATCAAGGAGAGCTGAATATCTACCTCACTCCCTTGTCATTTCTTGGTACGTTGCCAAACTGATGACAGCCCAGAGCTGATAAGCAAAGGCCATCTTGGAGGTACTTGAACTTCTAAACTTTAGCCGCTACTAGGACTAAAGGCTTAAAGGAGGTTCTCCAAAAAGATCAAAAAAATTTCCTCCATAGCTAAATCATTCACTCAATTATTCAAATAAAGAATCCCCATCCACTATTCCACCTCATAGTAAGGCTTTCATTTGTAGGATTAACAACCCTCATTTGATCCCCTTATATTAGGCTATAGTTACTTAGGTCTCTTATCTTTATAGCTGCATGATCTTTAGTCTCAAGGTGTCTAGTCCCGCCTCGTCAGGCGCACTGGTATCCTAGATTGTTATCACATCTGTTATCTTATTACCCTATCACCGTTCCAGGTGTTCCAGGATTGCCCCAGCTCTAGCCAAGCTGTTGGATGACAGTGTAAGCCTCAAAGCCCATACTGAGCCACTTGGCACTACTGATTTGAGT
The DNA here is from genome assembly GCA_002873125.1 of Puccinia coronata f. sp. avenae. Taxonomy (NCBI): domain Eukaryota; kingdom Fungi; phylum Basidiomycota; class Pucciniomycetes; order Pucciniales; family Pucciniaceae; genus Puccinia; species Puccinia coronata. The sequence continues at coordinate 160,119 of PGCI01000190.1, read as the reverse complement.
TGACTTGTCCGCAGCTCTAGATATTAGTCTTTTAGGACCTCCTTCCGATTACTCTCTCCTCTTCCCCAATCTCTGCGAGGCTCTCGTAAGTAGTAAGGTCCTGACAATTGATCCGTGTTGTGAAAATTACAATAAATTTTATGATGAAAGAGAATTCACTGGACAGTGGAAATCTAAATTACTAAAACACATTTTTAACCACACAAAACCGGACAAAGAAAACTGCAACTTTTAGGAATTTTTGGTGTATTGGCTCTATAGAACTATTGTCAAGAAATGACGCGGCACGTTTGCTTGTTAGAAAAAAGCTCATTATCACTCAATGTTAAAGAAAAAGAAAAAAAGGCTGAAATAGAAATGTACAGAAGACACTCCAAACCACCACTCTATCTATAAGAATAAATCATGAAATAGAGAAGAAAAAGCTATGTCAGTTTGCACTGCTGGATGTGTCAACTAGTCTGAATTTAGTAGCTTGATTTTTCCTGTCGGGGTTCATCTTCCACTCGAACTGGTATACGTTATTGAAGCCAATATAAACTGTTTCATTTGCGTTAAAGGTTGGCTGATCGAGGTTTGAACTCAAAATCATCTCTCTCTCCACCAATTCCCAATCTTCTTCTTCGTGTTTCAGGAAATCTTTATGACTCTTCCCCACCTCGACGTTGTATTTTCCAGTATCTGGATCCAAATCTTTTTTACCCAATTTGCGTTTTTTCTGCTTCATATCTTGGTGTTGAAATTTGGTAAACTCTTGGAAGACAGAAGTCAAGCTATCCAAAGGTGATTCTTTCGCATTCTTTTTAGTTGACTTGGCATCGTTCAAGTTATCAGACGGAGAAACTGTCGAATCCGATTTCTGTGATTTAGCATCCGCTATTTTGTTGTTCTTCGATGAATAGAAATTGGCAAATTTCTCGAGCATCTCAGGACTCAACATTCCTAGCAGCGAATTCTTCGAATTCTCAACCGCTTGGATGCCAGTTTTTCCGTCAAGATCTGTAGATTCCTGGGGTTGTCCTTGCAGGTAGCTTGATCTGTTGCTGCGGGTAGACAGAGGTATTTAATTCCATCCAGAAGGGTGCTTGTCTCTTGTAGCGTTTGCTCCAACTCTTCATCCTTGAGCCCTTGTTCACTTGCAATTTGATATACGGTTTTCCTTGTGAGATTTGTAGCGATCCAGCTCGTCAAAGTCAATACCTGTAAATGATTCAGCAATTTCGTCATGAGTTGGTATACATGCTTCCGAGAGAAACCGAGATTGGCTAACCTCTGGGGTGGCAGCTGCTGCAATGAGTGGCTTCCCAGCCAATGTTGTCAATAACGTGCAGGAGGACCCAGCTAAGGGAGCGAGGCCAGTAATCGCAAGTGGGAGGGCAACAATGGCAATGCTGGCTCCAGTGAGGCTAAATAATCCAAGCGTCATAGCAGATTGAGAAACCGAGTATCTATTGGATCCATCATCCTCCCGGCACTCAAACTTGAACCTAATGATAAAATCAAAGAAAAAACGTAAGGCTCCTCCCAAACATTTGTACAGTCCGAGATAGTCGTTTCTGGCCTACCACACGCTTCCCACTTGCGTTTCCCAAGTCTGCTGAGGCATAAGCTGATTGTAAAAATGGATGGGGACGAGGATGGATAGAGCCACATTGATAGGTCGCGGGGTTTTATTAGTGATCTTGACCAAAGGCATCGCGGACGTATTTCTGAGTCGATGGATGAGGCTGTTGTAAAGTTACGTGGTGCGGATCACTTTCCTTTCGGAGATAGAGAAGGGCAAAAGTTTGGTGAATGTTCGCTGAGGAGTGTATGGCCTGAAGGAACAACTGCTCGTCAGAAAGCAGAGATCAGAAGTATGAGGTGATAGAAGGGTGACCATGGAGTCCCCCTGCTTCGGCGGCTTCATTCAAGTGATCTGGGCGAGTATCCCAGGAGTACAGACATGTAAGGATGAGCTCTTGAGCGAGTCGCTGTCAGAGCGATGAAACAGATGTCCACAAGAAGGTTCAACGTCCAGGTTTCAGAAACAGGTCACCGCATCACCATCTCACTGCTCAGCCCGAAGCGTTTAAACGGCTGTCCCTTTCTGGGCCCGATGGGGTTTTCGCGACCTACCTTTCTCTCCCGAAGTCTCCTCTGATCTCTCAGCGAGTCTGTATAACTGCGCACCAATCTTTGATTTATATTTCAAGTAGCCAAAATGAACAGAAAGCGGCAATGATTCAACGAGTCGGCAACTTGGAACCTAGCCTCAAACGGGTAAAACCTCGAATATTTTGCTGACTAAAAATCTTGTGGAGGCCTGCATACATACAAATCGGTACACGCTACCCATCTACACAATGAATTTGTATGGTATAGGTAAAGAACAAGGGTGCAAAGAGGTGCAAAGTGAGTAATTCTGGACCAAGAAAAACAGGATGCAGTTTTGCACATGTCATGGAGAATAATTTCAAAGGGAAGAAACCATCCAGAGCACAGATTGAGAATTTGAAAAATGATAGTTATTGCTGCTTCCAATGATCACCCGGTGGGCATAAGCTGAACTGTTGTCCTAAAAGACTATTTTTGTTGACTGATTTTATTGCCTGAAATTATTGTTTACTGGTGGGCCCGGTCACAGCTTGATGTTTCCTCTTATGTATTGTGTTTTGAAGAATTCTTGGACACCTTCCCGCCAAATCCGTCAAAATTTGTTTTATGAAATCATTTTTTATCCACAAAACCATAGTGACGTCAATGAGGAACATCACCGCCGCAGCAGTCAGATGCTGTGCCATGATTGTTGGAGACACACGCTGCTGCCAGTTGGGAGTCATCTCCCAACAATGACTGCAGAGAAGAATTGAAACTTGAAATCTGATTGATCAACGTAAAATAATGTTGCAGTTTGGATATGATCTCCTTGGGAGGGAAGTTCCTCCCTCAGGCTACCATACTGCCTCCAAAAATTATTGAATACACGGGATTGGACAGCCACCTGACAAGAAAACTGTGAGTTCCTTGATTTATATCTCATGTTAATGAAGACATGTTGTTGATTGAATGTGATCTAGCCACAATCTCTCAACTGCTTGACAGGTTTGAAGCTCCATTGTTGCAGCCTGGACGGTACCAAGGATGCATGGATGTTGGTCAAATCAAAGAAGAATTTCCAAGTCATTGTGGACAACGTCTCAAGGGGCAACAACCGGGGGAGTTTGGGGGAACATATTGGTGTGGGTTTTGGGTTTCTTTGGAATTCAGCTCAGTTGTGGGGGGTGCAGGGGGGTGGGGGGGGGGGAGGACCAGGGATGGGATGGGGTTTGCAGGGGCCTTGGGTTTTACTTAATACTGAGGGGTGCAATTGGCTTTGCTGAGATTCTGGAATGAAGACCAGCTTGAGGAGAGGGGCAAGCTGAGAATTCAGCACCTGTGAGTCATGGGCGGCACAGCCGCCTTAAACCCTAGTTTTCCTACAATTTCAAGGGTGGGGAAAACCATGAAAATACCAATTTCCCATAAAAATGCCCCCTTGACATGTTTCTGATCTGGGCAAACCAGGCAAAATGGGCCAAATCTTCAAATGACTGCTGTGTGTGAACCATCCATGGGCTATGGAAATTTTTCATAGAGTAGAGAAATATAGCCATTAATTAATGTATGATTCACTTTTGAGCCCATTTGGACATGTCAAAAAGAGATACAAGCTTTCAGTATGGGCAGATTTTGGCCAAATCTTTAATTGGCTACTGTGCGTGAACCATTCATGGTATATGCAAAATATTCATACAGTAAAGAAATATAAACATTACATAAATCCTGAGCCAATTTTGATCCCATTTGGACTTGTGAAACAGGAGATACAAGTTCTCAGTAGGAGCAGTTTTTGGCCAAATCTTTAATTGGCTTCTGTGTGCGTAAACGATTCATGAGATATGTCAAATATTCATACATTAATTAAATAGAACCATTACCTAATTTCTGAGCCAATTTTGATACCATTTGGACCTTTGAAACAGGAGATATAACATTTCAGTAGGTGCAGATTTTGGCCAAATATTTAATCAACTGCTGCGGGTAAGCCATATTTGCTATGGAAAATATTCTGAGCCCACTGAGCATTCTATTCAGTTTTTATTCATATTAAATAAAGATGAAAAAATTAAAAAATTAAAAAAGGGTGTTGATAAAAAACCCGGGTAATATATCCGTGCTGACACCCGGTTTTCTCCGCAGCACGCGCTGCACCAAAAACCCCGTTTTCTGTGTGCACACCTGGGTATTTAATTTTAACTATTTTTTTAAATGGTTTCCTATGTTAAAAAACATGTAGAATTTTATGGTGAAGTCAAAATTCTCAAAAAAAAATCCTTCTATTGTTTTTTTCTTTTTACAAGTGGTTTCTACTCAAATGTTGTGAGTTACGTTTAACATGTCCATTAAATGGTCTAAAAAGTGTATCAGAAATTAATTGATGGATATGTTTTTCACTTTATTATTTATTTACATAGCCCAGAGTGATTTGCATGTAGCAGTGATCTGAAGATTTGGCCAAAATCTGCTTCTACTCAAATGTTGTAACTTCTGTTTGGCATGTCCAAATGGGCTCAAAATTGAATCAGAAATTAATCAATTAATACAATTCTTTCCTGTATAAAAAGATTCTATAGCCAATGAATTGTTTATGTGCAGTAGTCTTTTGAAGTTTTGGCCAAAATTGGCTAATATCCTACTCTGTCAGCCTCTGTGATGCCAAGGGCTAGTACCTTTTAGCTACACAAGGTGATAAGAGTGTAAAATAAGGGTAGAGTAGGATAATTTCACGTAGAAAAGTAGTAGGAAAGAAATAAAAAGAATATAATTCTTTTTTATAGAGGGGCCTGCTGGCGCAGGGGTGTTTGTAGGTGCCCTCTAAATCAGCAATCTGCTAAGCAGGGTGGTATCTGATTAAGCAAACAATGGGTTTCTGCGTAACAGAAGGTGGTACCAAAGTGCTTTTCCAATTAAGGAACCAGAATGGGGACAGAAGGATAAAAGAAGTACTCACTATTGCTTCTTTTAAGCCAAAAAGCCACGTAGGGGTGTGAAGTAGAGCTGCTGGGTAGATTGGTAGGTTTCTGCGCAGGAGCTGGACACTTTGAAGGGTTGGTTGAAGAAGGAACACCAAGAATAAAACAGGCAAACAGAGCAGAGTAACTGAAATAGGACAGGACACGGCTTAACTGATTGACTGTAATACTAAATGATGATTATTAACATTTGGCGTGGAAAGAGGGCTCTATATATACTAATTTCACTCATAGTAGAGGACCTTTCCTGCCTGTGTGCTTGTAGTTGCTGAATTTGAGCGCAATGTGGCCAATTTGGGAGATTGGCACTAACAAGGCTCATCCCAATGGCACTGCTGGTCATTATTTCAGCGTCACAAGTGCTTTCCATGACCTTAATAACCTATTTAGTCATTGTAACCAAGGTACATAGCAACACTGACGTGTGATTGTATCTGAAATGGGCCACAGATGACGGAAATGGGCCACAAATGGCTATGGCCAATCTTTAAAGGCCACGCTGGCTGTGTTAATCTTAGGTATTCAAGGTTTTTATTACTTAAACCTTGCAAATCCGTCAGGTAGAATCTACCTGTACACTGGTTATGCTTGTACATACCTGGTAACTAGGTAATTGCCTGTTTCCACGCATTTGGCCAATTTCCAATTGGATTATATAATCCACGCGCGGGGTTGGAGGTTTAAGCCTCAATTGGGCCTAACTCTCAAACTATACACAACACCTCAATTATAAGTCCATAATTGGTTCTTTCACATACAGTATGCATATATATCAAGTACATACGTGTGTAATGTGCATCTGTGACACGTGGGTGTGGCCAATTCCTGCAAGTAATTGTTCAAGGTGAAGGAGTAGGAATTTGGGGGTACTTCCAGTGAGGGACCCTACATTATTTTACATGAGGATTCATAATATGACATAATATTCTAATTTATCCTCAAGGTTTAGAAGCTGTTCACACTTTCTGTAAAAAGTGGTTATTTATTTTAGTTCTAACTTATTTTTAAGGGTGCAGAACTTTGTTAAGGTTTTTGGGTAAAAATAAGGTTACTAGTTATTTCATGTCTATTTGGCATCAATTATTAGCATATGTACTGTTTTCAGGGTTTGTACATATGGTAATAATGTTGTTTTTATTTTTCATGTATTTTCATTAATTTTTATATTACTAGTGTTGCTTTGTCAGGTTGTCTCTGACTCAGTAGCAAGCTGACATACTCAAATGATGTAACTTCGGTTTGGCATGTCCAAATGGGCTCAAAAATGAATCAGAAATTAAGTAATGGATATAATTTTTTACTTTATATAAATTTTCCATAGCCCATGAACGGTTTACGTGCAGCAGACGTTTGAAGATTTGGCCAAAATCTTCTCCTACTCAAATGTTGTAACTTCTGTTTGGCATGTCCAAATGGGCTAAAAAGTGGATCAATAATTAATTAATCCCAGTTTATTAAAGCCACAGTTTTGGCAAAACCTGGATTGTGGGTTTGGCCTGCAGCTTTTTCAATTGGTGAATTGCATTGCTTGCGCAAAATTTTAAATTTTCATAGAGGTACATTGCGTGTGCAAAATTTCAGATTTGAATTGGGCCCAGCTATGCTTTTGCATAAGAAGGGGGTCACCTGAGGTCACTCCTTTTGTGCACAAGCTACAAATTTATGGGAGTGACCTAGACCAAGATTGAAGCAGACTTGCCTCCTTTTAAGGATTAAGCTGAACCTAACTTGAACTTCAAGCAGCCCAGGCACTCGCATGGCATCCGTAGCCCTGGAACCTGGATGTAGCAACCGGTACTGTTTTCTTGTATCTCTCTATTGCAACTGAGCTGCGCCACACATGTTGATAACAAAACATCCACCACGGATGGAAACATTACAGGGCCTACCTAGCCCTTCTGCTTTGGGTGCATCCACCACCAACTGCTGAGCTGCTACCAGCTTGGCGAGCAGGTAGATCTACCTGCGGGGCTGGTACCAGCTTGGCGAGCAGGTACACCTGCCTGCTGGGCTGGTACCAGCACGGCAAGTGTCAGGATTTGACCAAGGGTCCTAGCGACAACCTTGACTGTAAGTTGGTTTCTAACCGTTCTGGGTGAACCCTATCAATACCAGCCAAAGGCTGACGCTCTTGTACCTGCTCTACCACCAAACAGGTGACGAATTCATTGCAGAAGCAATCAACCCAACTGGGTCTATCCCTGTTACCACTAAAACCTGAGCCATGTTTGTGCCTGGTCCCTAGTGACGAAGTGGCATGACTAGCGTAAGCTCTAGTCTCTCATACCTTCTATAAATAGAAGACGCTTATTCACCCATTCTCTCCTCATGCTATTATCTCCACATAGTCTACCAACAAGCTCTCAAAGATAAACATTCCCCCCCCCCCCCCCAGCGTCACCACCTCAACCCCTCTGTGTCAACTCATACCATCACCAAACAAACTCACCTCATTACTCACTCAGCTTAAGTTGACGACCTTGTTCCAACTCAGCTGTTATTCTCCCTTCCTATTTTTCTTGTGCATTCTTCCCTTAAGGATTTTATCCGTCTCTTTTATCTCTCACCTTGCTATTCTCTTACCACCTCCTCACCTTACCTCATAAACATATCTTGTCTCTTACGCGCCTCAGCGCTGTATCTTGACCACTGGTCTGCCTCGTGATCTCTGTTTTCAGGTTTGCTATCTCTCATGATGAGACACTTTCCTTTTCATTTAGCTGCTTAAAACTCTTGTGTTCATCACGTTCTAATGTCAATATCACCTTTCAGTTCTTTGAATTCCCACAGCAAGCAGGTAAACCTGCCCGCTGGGCTGGTACCAGCTCGGCAACCAGGTAACACTACAAACATTTGTAATTTCACCTAAAGAAAAAACTACTGTTTGGGTTAAGCAAAATGTTAACTTTTTTCAACAAAATGGCTCAGTAATAAAAATTGAGCAAAACTGAGCATGCTCAGCAAAATCCCCCAAAGTTGCCATAATGAATAAAAATCATTTCTGCTCAGTTTCTAAAAAAAAAAAAAAAAATTGCTGAGCATGCTCAGTAAAGCTTATTTTTCACTTCTGACCATTTTCTGTAAAATAGGGTATATGTTTTGCCCATCCCAATTTTACATTTTCTTTCTGGGCAGAGTTGCAAATGTTTGTAGTGTAAACCTGCCCGCTGGGCTGGTACCAGCTTGGCAAGCAGGTAAACCTGCCCGCTGGGCTGGTACCAGCTTGGCAAGCAGGTAAACCTGCCCACTGGGCTGGTACCAGCTTGGCGAGCAGGTAAACCTGCCCGCTGGGCTGGTACCAACGCTGCAACCAATATGGTATTTGAAATGTATTGGCATTTATCTTTTCACGTATCAGTGCCTTGAGAAATATTCTTTTATGGCCACTGTGATTCCCTTAGGCTCCTCTACCAATAAATATGGTTTTTAGCCATTTTTGTTGATACAGATCCTTGTGATACAAACTGCGTATTGTATTGGTTGCAGCGTTGCTGGTACCAGCTTGGCGAGCAAGTTAACCTGCCCGCTGGGCTGGTACCAGCTCGGCAATCAGGTAAACCTGCCCGCTGGGCTGGTACCAGCTCTGCAAGCAGGTACACTTGCCCGTTGGGCTGGTACTATTGAGCTTAACCTAAACTCAGTTACTCTCATCTTGGCATACCCCGCGTGAACCGGTTAGGTTTGAACCTAGATCAATGATACTCCCAAACCTTAAGATCTGATTATGTAATCCTCTCCCATGTTGTATTTCATTCTCAGTTCCTTTATTGTTTTCATTCTTCATTGTTCTCATCATTTAATCCATAACCTCACTCAATCCTTATAACGTCTCTAGGTATGCCTACCACTTCCCTTCACTTTCTCATTCCTCCTCATCACCTTTCTCATCAGTTTGTTTCTCAATATCTTCATTAGGTGTTCTCGCATCTGCTTCCCAGTCTCCTGACTGCTTGTCATATTGACTCACAGCCTCTCACTGTTAAAGGTCTGCTCGACTTCTTGTTTCTTCATCAGTCTCTCATGTAGTTTCATTTCCGGATCTCATTCTTCATTGTTCTCATCATTCAATCCATAACCTCACTCAATCCTTACGGCTCTAGGTGTGCTTGTGTCTGCTTCCCAATCTCCTGACTGCTCGTCATATTGACTCACAGCCTCTTGCTGTTAAAGGTGTGCTTGCGTCTGCTTCCCAGTCTCCTGAGTGCTTGTCATATTGACTCACAGCCTCTCGCTGTTAAATCTTCCCATAGCCTTGCTTGTCCATTAGGTTATGAGCCTGCGCTCCTCGTAAATACTCATTGTATTAACCTCCTTGCTCGTACCATGTCCAACGGAAAGAACCTCCCGATCTTAACCTTGACCAACTTCAGTTCCTGGAAAATTAGATTTCAAGGCTACTGTATGCAGCACGGATTCTATAAGTTCCTGAACAACCCCAATCCCTTGGCCGACGATGCTGAAAGAACTTCCTGGGACAACCAGAGGATCAAAGTCTGTGGTATTCTCTACCAATGCATGGGTGAAACCAAACACCAACGCTTCATAAATAAGGACAACCAAGAGGACCCTCACGCAATCTGGACGGCCTTGATTGGTTACTACAAATCCAACTCTGTTCAAAACCAATCGCTAGTTTAAAACAAATTTCTAGCCCTCACGTACAAAAACTCTGTAAGCACCTTCCTCTACAAACTCGACACCAGACTGAGCAGCCTGGCAGCGGTAGGACTAGTTGTTGGGGAGCCCGAGAAAGCGGATATCAAAGAATCCCTTCTCTCCAAAGTCATCCTAGCTAAGCTCCCAGCAGAGTTTGCTCCAGCAAAGGAAATACTCTACCAGAAGCGACCTGTCACGGTCCAAATGATCCGCGAATGTCTTGATGCAAAAAGACGTGAAGCAGCATGTCAGCCCTAGAGATACTTCAAAGTATCCAAAGGACTGCTATTCTATATTCAACTCACTTATGTCTTCTGTAATATTAATAAATCCTTGAATATTATTGCAGAAATGGATTTCTGATGTAAATTTATGTAGGGTTACCCACTGAGAGTACCCCTGAATTATCACTCCTTATGGTACTTTGGCCATTCTCAAAGTACCACGGAGAAACTACTACAAAACATTAAAATGAAAAATATTTAACATGCTAATACATAGTATAAGCATATTTTTAGCGCATAGAAAGAACATAAACAAGGTTGTGAAACAATACAAACCTTGTCTTCCTTGGCTGTGAATTTATTTCTATGGGAAATATACTACTTATTAGATATTCCCTTATTGTAGAAATAGAATTACCCTTCCCCATGAAAGTGTGGGTAAATTCTTTAATTCATTATCCTTATTAGTGTGGCTTCATGAGTAAATGGTTCATAAATATACTCATGATGTCATGGGGACAGGATAATAAATTTTCACATCCATAGAATTGGCCACAAATCTTCACGTAGAAGTTTGTGCTCATTCCCTGGCTTGTTTAAACTCCCAGAGGCTCCTCATGGCGCCCAAAGGGACCTCTAGGCCTTAAAAGGAAGGCCTCTGACGCCCAAAGATGGATTCCTCAGCCTATTTACCCATATACTTAGTTATAAACCTCAGTGTCAGTGAGTATTCTCCTCCTACTTTTAGAGTAGTGTTCCTCTATCTAAATCCTTTCCCACTGGAGCTTTTAGCTTGCATTATTATCCCCAATTACTGCGCCTAAATCCTCCTTAAAAATAGTAGCTGAAAGACCACCACCTCTGCCTGCAGCCATTCTGTCACGTGCTTTCCCACTATTATCCTTTTTGTTGCTTTATAGCTTCAAATTAACAACTATTTATAGTTGTTCTCCTACCCAAACTGTTGTATATCAACTTTTGGCGTAACAGGAGTGCAGAACTAACCCGTTATTCTATTGGGGTAGGACTAGTAATAGTCCTTTAAACTGTTCTATCAGCACATTCATAGTGATTTGGGCCATTTTGGACCAACATCTCATAGAAATAGCTGTCACAGCAGCACTCACCCAGGCACCTGTATCTGTCAAACAGGAATCCGCCCTCAAGGCAAAAAGCAAATCCGGCAAATCGGCAGCCAAGAACAACTATCGCCGATGCTCCCCGGGCTGGCACAATCCAGTGACAACCGGAAACACCAAAAGCGAATGCTGCATGAAGCGCGTTCCTAAGCTGCAAGCCAAAGAGACATCCAATCCCCACCCCAATGCAGAATCGGACAACAATGGCACCTGCATGTGGCGGGCTTCAGACGAGCACTCTCTGCCAACGCCTTTTGAAAAACCTTTTTCCTGGACAGTGGTGCAAGTCACCACATGTTCAGCGACAAATCCAGGTTCTCAGAGTATCAAGAACGGACAACCTTGATTGAACTTGCCAACGGTAACAACCTTAATTCCGCCGGTGTAAAGCTCAAAAGTGTCAGTGAAGACCTTTTGCTGGGTGCGGAACGGGATGATGTGAGGATGACTCTGCCGTTCCTATACTAGATACTAAAACGAGACCCCCCAATCTATGATTGGAAGACTTTAATTCAAGTGATAGTAAGTGTATCCAAGATACTTCAGTTGGTATAGCAAGTGTGGGTGATTAAGGATGTGTTGAGTGTGTATGAATAAATATGTGATGCTGATGATGATGTTGTTGATGGTAGGTGATGATGATATTGGTAAATGTTGAGAGTGTATGTGGATGATGAAGGTGTGTTAAGCTAATGAGTGCTGGGAGCTGACACTACTACCAAGGATGGATGTTGATGATAATGGTTTGTAGTGCAAAATGAGTTTTTGGGAGCTGACGCTTCTACCAAGTGGGTCAAGATGAGTTGTTTAAATGAGTAATGATGAAGTTGTTATTGCTGATGTTGATTGACTAAAACCTCAATATGGAGTGAATTATAATGAGGAGTGACCAGTGTATTAGACTATAGGGGATAGTGAAAGGTATCTGTGGATGGTGTGTAATGTGATGTGATCCCAGAATCTGGTGAGGAGGGGGAAAACAGCTAGAGGAGAGCCTCTTTTATATCAAAATCCTGACAAATGGGGGGTGGTCAACTTGTGGTTGGAACAATGGTCATGGAGCACAGTGGAACAACAAATGATTACTAATCATTGCTGAAATGTGGTTGATGGAAACACATGGAACAATGGAACAAGTGAAATGTGGGTGACTTGTGGTTCTGAACCTGATGGAACTTTCCATGAGTGTTGTGGGCCTAAGTTGGGTGGAACATCCTAGAAAAGGGGTTACCTGGGCCTAGTGGTTGAGTTGTGGGTGGGGTTTTTGTGTGATTGCCTTGTGAAAGCGCCGTGTAAATGTGAATAACTGGAATAAACTCGGGTCTAGGAACTAATAGCGGGACTCAAAGTAGACAACCGTGCGCAGGCAAGTCACCAGGCAAACGGACTTGCCTCCTGCAATTTTTGTTTGTTACTTTGAGGACCCCAAAATTCCAAAACACATCTACATCCGACACACATACCCGCCAACACTCCTCAACCACATCTACTACCCAACAACCTCCGCCTCAAATCCTAATGCCCCAATCATCGGAACGAGCCGACAGAATCAAAAACTTAAGAAGATGCTTTTGCCTTCACATCAACCAAGCTGCTTTTGAGGCTCAATATGGCAATGACACCGATGATGAATCATCCAATAGCAACATCAAAGGGCTTGTCACAGCTCTTATATCCATCAAGAAGAAGCGCTATCTAGCTGAAAGGGTGCGACTTGAGCGAGCCCCAGACATTACCAAATTTCTGTTTTGTCTTGATACGTATTGCTTCAAGCAAGAATTCAGAATGTCTCTTGCTTTGTTTCATGAGCTCCTTACTCTGATTCAGGACCACCTGATCTTTCACAACAACTCGAATGCCTCCCAGCGACCTGTCAAAGATCAGCTAATGGTCACTCTACGACAAATGGGCATGTTTGGCAATGGTGCATTGGTTGGGATACTTGCTTGCTTCTTCAGGATGTCGGAGGGTGCTGTCATCCTTTACTGCTCAAGAGTGGTTGAGGCCATTTTATCTCTTGAAAGGTTTGTCTCTATCTAACTTGATTCATTTCTCAAAGAACAACGGTCTCATTTTTTTTTCAAAGTACCTATGTCTATTGGCCTGATCCAGACGCGCGAAAAAAAATTGCTTCTGATATCTCCAATACGACCGGCTTTAATGGATGTGTCGGCTTCATTGATGGGACTCTACTTCCACTCAATGAAAAGCCTTCAATTGATTCACAAGATTACTACTCTTGCAAAGGTTCTTATGGCCTGGCAACTTTAGTTGTTTGCGACGAACATAAACGGATCATCTACTACCTTACTGGATGGCCGGGATGCAGTCACAATACCCGACTTTGGGAAAACTGTGATCTCAATCTTCACAAGGAACGATTCTTCTCGACTGGCGAGTACTTAATTGGAGACTCTGGATTTCCATCTGAGTCCAACCTCGTTCCTGCCTTCAAAAAACCACCACATGCACCCATTCCTTGACTGAAAAAAAATGCAACCAGCATCTTGCTAGCCTTTGAGTTTGCAACGAACATTGCATCGGCATTCTCAAAGGCCATTTTCAATCGTTGCAAGGACTTCAACTAGAACTCACCTTGGTCAAAACCATGGAGAGCTCACAAAGTGGGTTGGTGCCTGTATGGTCCTCCACAACTTTCTATTGGCCGACACGACACCAGACATTGACCATGATTCAATTGATGTAACTGCATCACTTGACAACAATGATCTTCCCCGGCGAGGGGTCAACAGTGCTGGGAACCAACTCTGAGAGAAGATTACAAGGAGGTATTACAATACCTCCGATTATCTTAATTATGTTGTGTCTTTCCTCTCTCTTCAACCGTCATACTCTCTTATCCTTCTCATTTTTTTAAAAAAAGTTCATTTTCCATATTGTTTTGTTCAATGATAAGCGACCACATAGAAATGAAATCATCCGTTTCTTTTTTAAAAAAAAAGGAAATAACATTTTTTTTCTTCAGACATTTTTTTTTCTTCAGTCTAACCCATGGGAATGAAAATAGCAAGAAAAAAGAGAGTGAGTGGTTGAGAAAAACAGGATCCGAGTCCGGATAAAAGAGAGCGTTCAAGAAAAAAACTATATGCTGTCATCATCAGAATCTGAATCCTCCAAATCAGAGTCAGCAAGAGCGTTGGCTGTTTGAGTTGCTTGAATCGGAGGAAACTCCTTATCGACCATCTTTTCTATCTTGCTGAATGGAAGACCAAGGTCCTTTAACTTCTTCATGTAGCGAACCTTGGCATTGGTGACTTTGGCCCAAGCCCTAGTCATCTCAGTGTCAGCTTGCTACCATGACAGAGCCAACCTGACAAAGGTAACATAAATAGAGACATTATCACTACAATATTAAGACCCATTTATATGACTAATAATATACAAAAGCTCAGTTTACTTATTTTTATCCAATGAGCTTAGCAAAGTCCTGGCACCATAAAAATAAGTAATAAATTAAAATAACAACTACTTTTTACAAAAATACTAAATAACTTCTAAACCTGGAGGATAACTTAGAATATTATGTCATATTCTGAATCCTCATGCAAATTAATGTAGGGTCCCTCACTGGAAGTACCCCTAAATTCCTACTCCTTCACCTTGAACCAATTACCCGTAAGAATTGGCCACAAACATATGTCACATGGACATTACACACGTATCACTTGTTATATATGCATACTATATGTGAAATGACCAATTATGGTCTTATAATTGAGGTGTTGTGTATAGTTTGGGAGTTAGGCCCAATTGGGGTTTAAACCTCCAACCCCGCGCGTGGATTATATAATCCAATTGGAAATTGGCCAAATGCGTGGAAATAACTAATCCCCTAGTTACCACATATGTACAAGTGTAACTAGGGTAAAAGTAGATTCTACGTGGTTTATTTACAAGGTTTTATTAATAAAAACCTTGAATACATAAGAGTAACATAGCCAGCGTGGCCTTTAATGATTGGCCTTAGCCATTTGTGGCCCATTTGCGTCATTTGTGGCCCATTTCAGATACCATTAAACGTCATTGTTGCTATGTACCTTAGTTACAATAACTAAATAGGTTATTAAGGTCATAAAAAGCACTTGTGACGCTGAATTAATGACCAGCAGTGTCATTGGGATGAGCCTTGTTAGTGCCAATCTCCCAAATTGGCCACATTGCGCTGAAAACCAGTTACTACACGCACACAGGCAGAAAGGTCCTCCACTATGAGTGAAATTAGTATATATAGAGTCCTCTTTCCACACCAAAAGTTGTTCCCCATCATCAATTATTATTATAGTCAATCAGTACCGCCGTGTCCTGTCCTTATTTCAGTTACTCTGCCCTGTTTTGCCTGTTTTATCCGTGGTGTTCCCTTCAAATCAACCATTCTACGTGTCCAGCTCCTGCGCAGAAACCCTTCAATCTACCCAGCAGCTCTTTTTCACCCCCCTACGTGGCTTTTTGGCTTGAAAGAAGCAATAGTGAGTACTTCTTTCATCCTTCTGTCCCCATTCTGGCTCCTTAATTGGAAAAGCACTTTGGTACCACCTTCTGTTACGCAGAAACCCATTGTTTGCTTAATCAGATACCACCCTGCTTTGCAGAAAACTCAAAGGGGGGCCACAAGAGGCGACATGAAAGCCCAAAGTCTTTCAAGTCCCTTGCCATCCAATAATCCCCACCATTGATTGAGTCGGGGGTTGTATTTGACCTGGCAAGACCACTGATGGGCGTAGGCGTGAAAAACGGATGTCCCATAAATTAAACTTAACTGCTTGTCAATGAAGAAGTCTCTCTAGAATTCCGTAGAATGTGATGAGTTTCTTTTTTCATCACAACTACTAGTGGCTGAGGAAGGGGTGCACTACCTTTTTTATATGATTTTCAAAGCTGACAACTAATATCATAAAGTATTCCAATTTTAGACTTTGGAAAGTCCTTGAAGATTTATCCAAGAATCGAGACCGGGTAATACAACCTGGCAAGCACCGCCAAAGGGGTTGTATCGGTTACAACCCCCCGCGGCTAGATCGGTGGCGGCAACCGATGTAACATCGGTCTACCAGACCAATGTTACATCGGCGGCTCCCACCGATACATTATGCCTTTGTTCTAATGTATCGGTGGGCCCGGCCGACATAAAATCGGTCTGGGCGACCGATGTAACATCGGTCGCCTCTGGCCGACGTTACTGCGGGGGGTTGTAACCGATACAACCCCTTTTGCAATGAAGAAAAGGATGAATCAGACTTCAATCGGTTAATGCATTAGAAAGAAGCATTGATTCACTTTTCACCTGTCTTGTATATGTTAGTGTAAAGCAGAGGGACGTCATGGCAACAAGCACTAGCAAATAACCCACTGTCGTCACATTTTTCCCAAGTCGTTGCATCTCGCGAGTTGTCAGCTGTCTTGTGTGATTCAGCGCATGGGGCCTATGTGCGGAATCAAGCAGATTAACTTAATTTTGCATGGAGGGACAAAAATATGGATCAGTATACCTTGATTTGGCCAACATTTGCTTCGGTGGCTTCCACTTCAGCCGCCGTTGTGTTGACAAGACTTGGTGGCAGGAATACAGGAGGATACTGATCTTCTGAAGGGGTGTCCTTGCTGGCATGCACGTAGTGTCTCTGCTGGAAGTTTCCGTCCATAGCAAGAATAAAATTGGGCTCTTGCTCGTGTGCTTTCTCCTTGTTTCTCTGCGGACCAAAACACCGAGGGCATTTGGCTGCCCACTTCTCATTGGTTGAGTATTGCAATCCTTTGGTAAGGACCTTTTCTTTTTTTATAACAATTTGAAAATAAAGATTGGTGCTATGGGAAAAAGGAATCTGAAGTTGACATTGCTTTGTGGATCCTCGAGCTCAAAGTAGTTCTTTGTGGCGGCTGTCTAGGAAAGAATTTAAGCCTTTGAGAAATCCACAAGTAGAGATACTTGCCGCTTGCCACAGTTCATAATGTAATTGGATCAGGGGTACCAAGAAAGCAGTCCGCGGGAGTTTAGCGGAGCTGGATATGAACCCAAAGTGTAACAGCCGGATGAAATGTGGTGTACATTAACAAAAAGGTATCTCAAATGAATGGTATCGGTCTTCCATTTTGAGACGTACCAAGAAATGTGAATGAGTGGGACTGCTGTTGTAATGAGCATTTAGAAAAAGCTAGAAGATTAACACAATATTAATCACCTGATATTCCAATAAGGTCAATTTTGTGGTGGCTAACGGCGCTTGGGGGGCAGCTACAACTGTAGGGTACCAACTGTGTTGGGAAGTTAAGGTTGGTCCAATTTTGTGTGATCTGTTGGCAGTAAAGGTATGCGGCAGTTGCTTGATTGATGAGAAGCTTCCATTCTTTGCTGCGCTTTTGGCGGATCAGGGCATAATGTTGGAGCCGATGGTACCTAGCATGGTTAATCGCAGGATGGTAAGCATTTTGATTGATCTGATTCTTGGTCTTGTTTTCTTCATACTGATCATTGTTGAAGTTGAACTGCTCTTCGTGAGGAGAAAAAAGAAATGGGTGAAGGGGTGGTCTTCTCGAGATTGGGGTTAGCATTCCATGTTGCTCAGCAAGGCGAAATATTCGGGCCATTCGGGCTTCTTGTAGTGCTAAATTTTCATTATCAGAAGGGTGACGGCGGGATGTCCAAGTGCGTCTCCTTGAGGATCCTGTTGATATGGAGAAATTGTTTGCTGTGTCGCGGTTTCTGCGTCCTCGTGCCATGGCTGATGCAAGCTCTTGTTTTAGGGCGGAAACTAGAACAAGGACTATGTCAATTCAAGAAGATAAGACGACTTGTATTAGAACTGAAGCAAGAAACTTACCTGCTTTGTTGAAGTTGGGATCCGCAGTGCCGGTTGTGCTGGTGCGGATATCCGTTGGTCTGGTTGCAGAGCGCGGTTCTGTTGTTGGGCGGGGGTGAACTTGAAGTATATGTAAATTGATTTATTGTGTAATGAGGGCCCGCGAGGCTGCGAGAGGCCGGGTGGACACTGCTTAGTCTTCCAGGTAATTGTGCATATGCACTGTCAGGGTAGCCGTTGCCGTTAGGGTATGTAATTTTCTGTCGGGCTTTATGGTGAAGCGGTTTCCGGGTACCCGACTGTTCGGGGACCTCCATGACGTGGTGATACTCATACCACTGACTGCTTCACCAAAATCAAGATAGATCGAAATTCACCCATCAACCATGCTGCTCAGGAGCTCGATGAACTTGAGACTGTCTTGGAATTCTGTCGGAGGAAATCGATCTCTTCTTACCAGAGCATCCAGACGAGCTTCCAATGTTCAACTGACACCAGCCGGCACAGTCAGACAAGTGCGAAAGATTACATCGAATGCGAGGCCTATCCTTGAACAGCTCGATCTGATTCCGACGAGGACTGAGGAGCCGATTGCGGGAGTGTACGATGGCCAATGGAAACAAGGAAAGGGCGAGATACTTCGGCCGATCGATCCCGCGACAGGCGAGCCGATCGGCCTGCAGGTTTCGTCAGCCGATAGCGCGCAGACTCTGGAGGCGATAGGGAGCGCACGAGCCGCATTCAAGACGTGGCGCAACGTACCCGCGCCGCGAAGGGGAGAAATCCTCAAAGACTGCAACCGGGAACTGGTCAGACTCAAAGAGCCTCTGGCCGGGTTGATCACTCTCGAGATGGGGAAAATCAAAAGTGAGAGCTTGGGCGAAGTAGAAGAGGTCGTCCAGATTTGCGACTACGCCCTCGGATTGAGCAGAATCTTTGGAGGCAAAATCATCGCCAGTGAACGCCAGGGTCATATTATTAAGGAGATCCCAAACCCTCTTGGTTTGGTTGGCGTGATCACTGCCTTCAACTTCCCCTGTGAGCTGGTTGATTGATGTACGGAAAGGCACATTATAAGAAATGGTGGCTGACCTCTTGAGTCGCATGGACTATGTAGGCGCCGTTTACGGTTGGAACTTTGCACTTTCCTTTATCACTGGAAATGCGACGATATGGAAGCCGTCACCCACCACCCCGCTGACGGCGATTGCAATGAACAAAATCATTACGCGGGTCCTCGAATCACACGGCTTGCCTGGGGCGCTATCCAGCCTGGTTTGTGGAGGCTCGTCGGTGGGCGGAAAGCTTGCCACTGAGAAAACCGTTGACCTTCTCAGCTTCACCGGCAGTGAGCATGTTGGTAAACAGGTGGGAGAGACAGTCCAAGCCAGGTTCGGCAAGACACTTTTAGAGCTAGGTGGAAATAATGTTGGTTTTGTTCTTATCACTATCTCATAAGGCTTGCGAATGTGCTTTGTTGACATGCCGCATGATCAGGCCTTGGTAGTGATGCCCAGTGCCTCAATCGATCTCGCCCTTCGAGCGACGGTGTTTGGGGCGGTGGGGACCGCTGGACAACGGTGCACAACCACTCGGCGACTTTTCCTACACGAGTCGATCGCGGAAAATTTCTTGAGCTCACTCAAGAAATCGTACGAGCAGATGAGCACTCGAACGGGGCATGGCCTGGAGCCGTCCACCTTAGTATGTGCCCTGCACACCCCTCAAGCCGTCGTAAGCTATTTAGATTGCATCGAAGAATGCAAAGCGGCGGGCGGGGAGGTCGTGCACGGTGGCCAGAGGATCAAGCAATCCCAGTTCGTCGAACCGACGATTATATATTGGGGCGACCGCTTGAAAGACCCTTCCAGCATGCCCAAGATCGTCAGGAAAGAGGTCTTTGGCCCCATCCTGCACGTGGGGAAATTTAGGGAGCTGGAAGAAGCGGTTGAAATGACCAATGCAGTCGATCAAGCTCTCAGCAGCTCCTTATTTTCAACGTGAGATGACCTTTTCCCTTCGTGACATTGAGAGCGGAGATCTTTCATCTAGATTTTTAACTCGGGATCTACCTGCGTATTTGGAATGTAGTGATATTGGCGATGTGTTCTATTGGACTGGTCCGAATGGCTCGCGATGTGGGATTGTGAATGTGAATGCCGGCACCAGCGGTACGCGCACAGATCCACCTTTATATTGTTGTAAGCTCTGATCTGATTCAATATTGAAATGGCTGATGGGATGCTCTCAGGCGCGGAGATCGGAGCCGGGTTTGGAGGGAACTTCCATACGGGATGGGGGCGTGAGTCAGGGGGAGATGCCTGGAAACAAGTTGAGCATGGATTTCTATCTGCGAAAGAAAGCTTTGAGCTGCAAGGACTGAATAATCTTGCTATTGGTTTTCTCATACGCAGTACTGTCGATGGTCATCCTGCACTATCAACTTCTCAGACCAAATGCCTCTGGCCCAGGGGATCACTTTCACTTAATGTAGCATTTTCTCTTGTTGTTGTATTCCAAAGTGGCATGGACTTGTATTGCACGCGTCCTTTCTTTTGTTTTTTTCTAGCATTGCCTGTTGATGTGCTTCTGTTTGTTTGATGTGTTGTTCTGGGATTGCTGGAGAATGTGTTTGATGATTCGAGTCTCAGCCGGGTTGTCCAGTCTCTGGCTCCCCACGAACCATGCGCCAGTTTTTCCTACTTCGCATTAACAGTTTGTGACTTCGATGGCTTTTGGAGGCAGTACACTACTACACCGTGGGTCGCAACCAGGTTGTTTTGGTTTCAACATTGCAGCCTGATGTTTCTTGACATTTCTTTTGAGGCCCCCTGAAGTCCTGTCATCCCCGGCTTGGACCACCAACTCCTCATCAGAACCCGTCCCTGCCACAATTACATCTGGCTCCGCAACCCTCTTGTTTCTTGACAGAGAGATAAGTGATTCTCACACTCAATTTGCTTGCAAAGGTTGACCTGTTGGCCGTACCAAGACAAATATTTCTGTCTTTTTCTCCTGAGTCGTAATATACAACCAATAAATAAATCAACCCAGATGTAACAAGCTGGTATGCTCTGGAAGCTGTGGTTGCTTTCGGCGACGGTCACATTGGGCATCCTGGCCATTGTGGATCTTGCCTAGACCACAAGACAAAAGGAATAACTCACCAAAAGAGGCCAGTTAGGAACCAACGCACTTGATCCTTGAGCTCCCGTAGGAAAAGCCACTCCTTCCGATGACCGGTATCTGTACCGGTCATTGAGAGGGGTCATTCCACTTGATGGCCAGTGCTGACCGGCTATTGGAAGGAGTGACTCCTCTTGATGACCGGTGCAGACCGGCCATTGGGAGGCACAGCCATAAAAGTTGGCTCAGATGGCTGCATCCGAGTTTTTATCGGATGCGGCCATCCGATTCAAACTCGGGCGCGCACCACAGAGTGAATCTCTGACCCATTCAAACTCAGCGGCCCGGGCGTTTGGCCACCGAGTTTGAATCGGTCAGTGATTAACTCGGTGGCGCGCGACCGAGTTTGAATCGGATGGCCGCATCCGATAAAAACTCGGATGCAGCCATCCAAGCCAGATTTTCTGTATATATATATATATATATATATATATATATATATATATATATATATATATATATATATATATATATATATATATATATATATATATATATATATATATATATATATATATATATATATATATATATATATATATATGTATATATGTAAATATAAATAGGGCATTGATAAAAAAACCCGGTTAATCCGCGCTGGCACGCGGTTTTCTCCACAGCGCGCGCTGCGCCAAAAACCCAGTTTTCCGCGCGCACACCTGGTTTATTTTTATTTAATTTTTTCATCCTTATGTAATATTAATTAAAACTGAATAAAAAGCTCAGTGGGCTCAGAATATTTTCCATAGCAAATATGGTTTACCCACAGCAGTTGATTAAAGATTTGGCCAAAATCTGCACCTACTGAAATGTTATATCTCCTGTTTCACATGTCCAAATGGTCTCAAAATTGGCTCAGAAATTAGGTAATGGTTCTAGTTATTTAATGTATGAATATTTGACATATCCCATGAATGGTTTACGCACACAGAAGCCAATTAAAGAGTTGGCCAAAAACTGCTCCTACTGAGAACTTGTATCTCCTTTTTCACAAGTCCAAATGGGATCAAAATTGGCTTAGGATTCGAGGAATGTTTATAGTTCTTTACTGTATGAATATTTTCCATATACCATGAATGGTCCACGCACAGTAGCCAATTAAAGATTTGGCCAAAATCTGCCCTTACTGAAAGCTTGTATCTCTGTTTGACATGTCCAAATGGGCTCAAAAGTGGATCATACATTCATTAATGGCTATATTTCTCTACTCTATGAAAAATTTCCATAGCCCATGGATGGTTCACACACAGCAGCCATTTGAAGATTTGGCCCATTTTGCCTGGTTTGCCCAGATCAGAGACATGTCAAGGGGCATTTTTATGGGAACTGGTATTTTTGAGGTTTTCCCCACCCTTGAAAATGTAGGGAAATGATTTTGAACCTTGAAGAATCTTTGAATATGAGGGGTAGAAAAGTAGTTGAAAAGAAAAACGGTTTTCCTCCCAAAAAACTGGCAAGCAATTTTTTTTCATCAAAAATGGTGGTTACCATAAGATTCTACACCCTTGAAAGTGTGGAAAACAAACTTGAAATCTTGTAAAAAGGGTGATGCTGCAGGCCAATGGAATTTATGCCAAAATCCTGTTGAAATTGAATTTTACATGTGAAGAATGCATATTCAGGCTCCAAAAGTACTTTTGCAAATTTTGATAAGTGTAGAAGTATTGGAAAAAAAATTGAAATCACGCAAAAAGGTTGAGTAATGACCTCAAAAATAATATTTGAAAAAACCGGGTGTGTGCGCGGAAAACCGCGTGCGGGCTGTCGCCGGCCAACCGTCCGCTTGACGTTGAATTGATGTAAAACCGCGTGACAGCGCGGATTACCCGAGTTTTTTTATCAATGCCCATATAAATATATAAATGTATGTATATACATATTTATATGCATATGTGCATTTAAATTATGCACATATGTATGTTGGCGGGTGTTTGGTAGGTACCACCAGGGGAAAGAAGGGGGCACTCCCCAGAGAGTGCCATAGCTTGAGTTGACCCTGGTTTTGGTCTGACCTCTGTCAGAAGTCAATCACAAATTGTTGATGAAATATTCCTTTCAGTAAGGTGAAATGGAGGTGAAATATAGATGAAGTGATGTTCTGAACATTGTGAAATTATCAACAACTTTGGTTGAATTTATTTTGAATTCTAGCTCAACTTGATCATGACTATGGACTACAATTGCTCAATACACTAGCAGAAAATCTGCTTCAACTGCCACCAGTTGACATGCAGGCTAATCCCATCTTACTACTCTTTAATTTACTTCCAAGTTAATTCAAATAAAAACTTTTCTTGCACAGTCACTGTGCACAATGCACAGTGACTGTGCATTGAAGTTGTTTTGAAGTGTTATTTGAGTAAGATTCAAGTAACAGCAGAAGTAAAATCAAAGTAACTGCATGTCAACTGGTGGCAGTTGAAGCAGATTTTCTGGTAGTGATAAATGCATGTTACACAGACATACTGGTCAACAGGCTGAGCCTTTCACAGATGATGACTAGTTTGTGTTGGTTATGGGGTGTGAAAACAATTTTGACAATGTCCACCTATCCCAGTCAAGAGGGATAGGGGGACATTGTCAAAATTCCCTGTCACAAAAAACAGAAATGGAACATGAAGCTGAGAATATATAGATAAATGAAAAACCCCTCTTACCACAAAGTGTGTGGCAATGCAACATGATGCCCAGCTGAGCCCTAACACTCCCTAGATTGACTTCACTCAGTTTTTGGACTGAGAGGGCTACCATTTTGTCACATGTTGTGGTACAATTGCAGCAAATTTTTGCTAATGTCAGGGCAAATTCTTAGATTTATTTGGATGCAGAAGGTAAAGAATTCAATAGTATAATACAATTATTAACCAATTTTTTCAAAGAAGATCTTGGCCATGATGATCTGTTGGAACATTTTCATCCTTCCTGAACAACTTTTTTGTACACTACTAAAATTTCAATCAAACAGTCTGCATTTTCACCAGAATCATTTTATCAATTGAAGAACAATTCAACTTGAATTCCAAATTTGTTTTGAGTATCTTTTTTATACAGAATAAACTAAATTCCAATCAAATTCCAGATGAGTTCAACGTGGGTTAGCCAATACTTTGTGAAATTCAAAGAAAGATGTAGGGGAGGTATCCACCAGAGTTTTAGAAAAAGTTAAGCTATGGCACTCCTTGGGGAGTGCCCCCTCCTCTCCCCTGGTGCTTGTTGTATGAATCAGATACCACCCTGAGCCAGCAGTCTCTGATTTGGAGGGCACCTACAAACAGCCCTGTACCAGCAGGCCCCTTTGTAAAAAGAACTTTGTTCTTTTTTATCTCTTTTTCTTCTACTATTACTTCACTTCTACATGAATTTACCCCACATACCCACTTTGTTTTCACCTTATCACCTTGTGTAGCTAAAAGGTACTAGCCCTTGACATCACAGAGGCTGACACTCAATAACAGCAACAATGAATTCTTACACAACAGGAATATTCACAAAGTACTAGCCTGTTTGTTTGAAACACACTCTTAAGGTTGATAACTGATAATAACAAAAGATGAAGAAATCAAACAAGCTACCTGCCCCCAAGCTAGGACTAGCTCCTCCTGAATACTATGGGTATTGAGAATACTGTCCGGGTGTTAACTTGCGTGTGTCCAGATGGTATGGTGTTGTGACACCCAGATTATCATGACATGCGCGAGTTATCACCCGGACAGTATTCTCAATATCCATAGTATGTTGAGTGATCACAATTGAATGTTTTTGATTTGAGGAACCCATGCTTTTACCAAAGAAAATGAATTGAGTTGAGTTGATTGATTTGATGATTTGAGCGATGACAAATGGAAGAAAGATGAGATGTGAAGTGGTGGAAACTGGAAGGATTGATTCGAGCGGATTGAACTGAGTCGCTGTGAAATGTTTTGGGTTTTTGGGGTTTGATTCGGGGAGTCAAATCCAACAAAATCTAGACATTGTAATTGAATCCTTGGTGCAGATCAGAGCCATTTGGAAATGAAGGTTGTTAGAAGCAAGTTGGTGCTCTGAATGAGACTAGAGATAATTGAAGGGGGAAACATTCAATGATGGATTTGAGTTACAGCCTATCCCAAAAATCTTGCGCGGTCGGGGGCCCCCCCCCCCGACCCAAAATTTTTTTTATTTTTATTTTTGCGCCACACTCACAATGCACCACCAGGCCTGTACTGCACGGTACAGGTCCGTTATTGGAAGAACAACGAACCACTGCTGGCAGCTGGACTGCCCACCCCACCTGCTCTCCCGCAACCCATCCGATCAGGACAAAAACCAACCAAAAAAAATCAGCCGCCCCGAAAAAACCCCAAATACCAAAACCTCCTGATCAATCAACCGCAAAAAAGGTCTGTACACCCTTATTTGACGACAAAGACATTCTAATTTTCTAAATCACATGATGTTGTTAGTCCAACAGATAAAGCTGCAAGCCACGCCAAGGAAAAAAACCCAATTGGATCAACATCGTGAGTCATTCTTCCAATTTGTTGATTCTTTTCCATATGTTCTTTCTGACAGCATTCTGTCCCTATGTGACAGGATGGAATACCTGAACAACGCGGCCTTTGAGGAAAACGGCAAATCCCAGGAGTTTTGGCTCACTCCATTGCCTGGCATGACGACGCGCATCCCCGCCTTGGAGCCGCTGACTCAGGGCTCGCAAGTATTCCCAAGGAGCACAGCGGCATCATTGGGTGCCTTCCCGTTGATCATTCCGGCCAGAAATGGGGCGTCCCCCAAGGAAAAAGTACCGGATCCACCAATGCCAACTGGGAATGGGGCCGACCCCAAGAAAATTGCGCCCCCGCCCCTCTCTGGTGCACCCACGCCAACCCCTGGACGGCACACAGCCGTCTTGGCCCCTGGAGGAAACTCACCTGCGCCTTGCCCCAGTGGACACACCCCTTTCCGTGGTTTTTGACCCCCAGGGGGCTCCACGTTTGGTCCATTGGGTCATTTGACCCCCAAGGACAGTTCCCGGCAAATCAGAGCAACGTATGTCTACCACACGCCTACCCCTGGAGGTCACACCCCCTTCTGTGGGTTCCCAGCCCCAGAATCCTCCGCGCTGGAACCGTCGGTCCATTCAACGTCTCAGGACAGCTCCCAGCAGACCTCTCAGGCCAGCTCCCAGCAAACCCACATATTTACGCAGCCAGGCGTCATACGGAAGGTCCATCTGGATTATTTAGTTTACTCGCAATTGGTGATTGCAGATCTCATCAAATCGACCCGACCTTCCAGCTCTACCTCAAAGAAAGATTTGTTTAAGAAGGATTGGGAGAAATACACCCCCGTCGGCAACTTGCGAGAGTGGCTAGTGGACCTGTCACTCTACAACCTCAATAAGTTCCAACTTGAGGTTGTTGAAAATTTGGGCAAGGGTCAACTCACTTCCAGAAGCTCCTCAAAACTCTGATCAGCCGCGGTGATGTCAAGTGGCAGGCCATCATTTCCAACAGCCAACGATACGGGCCAAAGAAGTTCGCCTTCCTTGCGAGTGACCAAGATTACTATGAGTTTGTTGAGACGGTCTACGAGGCTCTCAACAGCAAGGTCACGATTGAATTGACGATGGAGAATCCTCTGGGTAAGGCAAAGCAACTTGAGCATGTAAGTTGCATTTCTCTGGTCAGTAATATAATCAAATGGGGTCCTGACTTTGGCATTCTTCCCAGGAGCGTAGCGTGGAGGAAAATCTCACTTTGACTTTTGGTGCGGACAAGGAGAGGATCCCATTGGAATGTGAGGTGGTCCGCCTCATTGGGAATGTATGTTTTCTTTTGCTGTTTCATTTTAGCTGGGTGCAAGCATTGGCTGATGAGTCCTTGATTTTCAGCCCAAAGCCAATGTATCTCCAAATCCGGTGGCACCCAAGGTAGCCAAACTCATGGAGCACATTGTGGCCACGTGGGGCCGCAACAACAAGAAGTACTGGATCGGCAACCTTAAGGATTGATCCGAATCCATGCAGATCACCAATGAGATGTTTCCCATCTGGGGACGAGCCCTATTACACAACAACAATGCAGAAATCACCCTCGATCACCCGCTGCCAACCAAACAATTTGTCTGGATCAAGAAGTATACCCCGAAGCTCACTGAGCTTGCCGCCCAAGGGCAAGCCCCAGAGGACACCAACAACAAGGAACCGCCAAAGGATACTAGTCCTTTGCCCGATGTCACCCTTGGGGAGTACCCAAGGGATCCCAGTCCTCTTCCCAACAACCGCCTCAAAGACTTAGATAAGGAACCAACCCCTGTCACCCCAGCACCCAGCTCTGACGTCAAGGTCGTCCGGCGCAAGGCGAAACTGGAGGATACCTGTTATGAATCACCAATCTCGCTTGATTCTTCGCAAGCCAGATCCCATGACGGTACACCTTTGCACAAGCCAATCTCGCTCAGTTCTTTGCAAGCCATATTCCATGACGGTACTCCTTCGCACAAGTTCTCTTGCAGTCCAAGTGATGCACGCAGCCCAACCGGTGATCTCATAGGTGAAGCAGTCTGCCGTCTCAGTGTCGAGAGAGGCCAGAGGGCCCATCGTGTTCCATTGGTCTCGCCAATCCGCAAGCAACCAGGTTTGCGTGGATCTCTCACTCCTCAAAAAACAAGGATCATTTTGGCCGCCGGCAGAGCATTCACTTGGGACAAATTCCTTGCTCACTGCAGCTTTCTGCCCACCGACATGGCTCCCCGGGGGTTGATTCAATTGAATCATATCCCCCACTGGAGCTTCTTTCTGACCACCTCCGTCCCATCACTCATGAAGATGATATGTCCATTCCCTGAGGCCACCGCTCATCAATTTATGTATGGTACATACACAATGCCACCCAAGTACTTTGAGACCAACTGAGAGCTGCCTATTATACAAAATAGATATCAATGTGGCTCTGTTTTTCTGTTTTTTTTTTCTGTTTTCTTTCTATTCCTTTCCCACTCCTGCTGGTCCTCCACGTTTCCTAAGTGTATCACGTGCTCCCGCAAGTACACTCCTTAATGTGGCTTATCCGAACCAATGTGATGCTTGGCATGATGCAATACATGATCATGGTGATGGAAAAAAAATATCTTCAATGGTGACCTTTGATGAAGACCAAAACTGAGCCGGAGAGAGATAAGCAAGAAGCGTGCCAGATATGCTAGGAGGTTTGTCATTGAGCGCTCAACATTAGTCTTGCAAAAGCTTTCACTAGACTGAAGAATGACTTTTTGGACTCAAGTCGTTGGTCGGCTGTGTCTCTAGAGTGCTCATTGCCAAGGGGGACTTTTGAATAAGCTATGAGTCAAACAAAGCTCAGAAATAAAAATTATAAATTCTAGCAATATCTAATGGAGATTACAAAAAGAAGTTAGTAGAAAACAAATGATAGTGTCCCATGATTGCAACCTGCGTCACACAATGGAAAGAAAAGGAAAACAGTAACAAGGGGACAAATAATGGATAGGGAGATCGGCTCTTATTAGGTAGATAGTGCCACACCATCAAACAGCGTAGTTACAGCTCCTGAATAAGCCGGCCATGAGATGTGGTGTGCAGATCTCTTGAAACAGTGCCTTGATTCTCGGGGGGTCCTTGTCTGTACCGGTGAGCAGGTTGCGACGTTTGATTTGGGATTTCATAACTGAGAAGACTTTCTCAATTGGATTCAAGTCGGGAGAATAAGTCAGCAGGTATTTCAGAAGCACGCCTCGTGCATCGCAGAGTTCTTGCAACCAACCGCCAAGGTGAATCCTGGCATTGTCCATGATCAAGACGCTGTTGGGGCCTGGGAAAGCACCCATGTTGGGGAGCTGATACGGTATGAAAAAATCATGCTTGAGCAGTTTGAATTCTTTTTATTGATGGGAAGGAAGGAGGCTTACCAACTGCGTCTCCAAAAAATGTTCCAAATCCAGACGGCACACTGTCCCTTCTTGAGCAATGGACACAATGTAACCCTCGAGGGACACCGCTGGGAGAACACTGATCCGATTTGCTGCTGTTGGGCAGGGCACGCGCACCGTTCTGTGTCCACGAGGGGCCCATGCTTGGTCTCAACAGTGAGTCTTCAGGGAAACACCTGACTCATCTGATAGCAAAGGAAAGGTGTCAATAATCAAATCAAAAAATTGTGAATTTGAGAATGAGTAAAAAAGGACTTGCCTAGAAAGACCAGGTGGTCCGAGGGTATGAAACCAATCTGACAAATGTAATTGGCCCGCTAGAGAGGACATTGGGAAGGGTGAACAGTCCAAGCCTTCTTGGACGTCAGGAGAAGGCGGTATTTCATCTCGTTGTGAATAGTGGATAGTGGCAATTCCTGCCCCTGCCCGTTGATTGTGCTGAGATGAGCTTAAATCTCGTCGAGATATAAAGTTGGCTTGAGCTCCAGAGCGTCCAGAATAAACTGAGATTCTTCTTGACTGACTGCCACCAGACGTCCTCGGCGATCGTAAAGGGCAGGGTTGCGAACAACGTCCAAGGTGCGTTGGTAAAGCAATTGCCACCAATCCCCATGAGATGGTCCTTGAGGCACATGCGCAGAAGTCAAGCTTGCAGAAAAGGACAATGCATTTTGAAATGGAGGAGGTTGGGAGTGGAACCCTTGGTGGGCTGAGTACCTGCCAGGTTTCATCTGCATGAATTCAATGCAACTCTTGAGCGCCTGGTTCTTGATCTTGAGCTTGGTGAGTTTCTTTTGAAGGTCTGCTACCTTCTCTTGAAGATCATTTACTCTCTTTTGGTTGCCAGATTGGAGTTCAAGTATTTTTTCTTGCAGCTTTTCATTTGTCTTGTTTGCATCATGCAGTTGCATCAAATAGAATTGGACCAAGCCATTTTTTTGTCCCTCTCCTTACGGCTGGCTGGATCAAGAGCTGTTGAAAGCTTATTGTGGAGGCCACCACTAGATGCCAATTGACTTCTCACATGGTTTGGGGCCTTCATTGGGCTATTGGTCATGCTAGATTTTCAAGAAGAAGAGTTCCAGTGGGGACCAATATTGGAGGGACGTAAATTTGGTGCAAAAGCACTGAAATGGCAGGGCACCACTGATTAAGGCAAATTGATGTTAGAGGAGCTCTAAGATGTATCATTAGGTGGAAAAGAAATTGGATCAGGAAAACAAAGGCCAACTTCTTTGTCATTGTCTTTGCTGTCGTTTTTGTCGTTGTTTTCCAAGCTCTGGCTGTCATCATCATTGGTGGCCCTTTGGTTATTGTTCCAGCCAGGCAACTGCAAATCATCCATGTCAATGTCCTGAGCATCTTCACTATCAGCTATAGACATTGCCACTGGAGCTCCAATGCCATCACTAAATAAACAAAAGTCAGATCAATACCAAGTAAAAAGATAGAAAAAACTCACTCTTCATCTTCAATGTCTCAATCATTAAGGGAAAGGACACTTGCACAATTGTCAATCAACTTTTGAGCATCCTTGGCGTCATGGATGTGGGGATTGCCTGTTGGCTTGAACTGGTTAACTAGCACGCAGAACTTGTTTTGGATGGAATCTGGCTCACAAATTGCTTGGTTATTCTTGGGCGCATAGACGGAATTATAGCATTCTTGAACTTTTGCCCATTCCTGAGAGCCTAGAGGCAAAAAATATCTGACTGCTTTGACTAGTTCCATGCAGTCTGTGGTAGAATACCCTTGAGCACCTTTTGCACAACCAGGTTGCCTCTGAGTACTGGAAGGTGCTTGTTGCGTAGCGGCGGTGTGGAACTACTCTTGGGGAGAATAGAGCTTGAGATGGATGTGTGCTTGAAGGGCTGCCTCTCTTTGGTGGCTGGGAGAGTTGAAGTTGAAAAGAATAAGAGTATAGACTCTTAAAGAATAATGTGGCTGATGGGGATGTTTAAGATAATTTGGTAAGGGTTCTTATTTTTAAGTCCAATTAAGATGTATTCAAGCTGATGTTATATCTTTATCATTCTCCAGGATGTGTCCAAACTGGGGCAGGTAATAGTATTTATATTTCTCTAAAATGTATTCAGGAATAGAGCTTTACTATGAAACCAGATGTATTCAACTGATGACTATAGGACCAGGGATGTATACTTACAAGCTGATGATGGTAGACAATCTGATGAGGAGGGAGTAAAAAGACTCTTTATATATCTTTTGGGAGGAAAATAGAGGAGTGGCCAAAATGTGGTTGAGGAAATGAGAAGGTGAGAAGTTAAATCAAATAGAAAGGCTGAACTGGCTGGCTTGTGGTTCATGGAAGTAAGGATGGCTATCGGGCGGGCTCGGGCCGCCCATGGGCCAGCCCGACGGAGCCCGTGACCTTGATGGGCGGGTCGGGCCGGGCTGAAATTGGCTAAAGTGCTGCCCAGCCCAAACCCATTCATGGAATGGGCAGCCCATGGGCGCCCGTGTGGACCGGAACCCGGTGGGCACCTATGGGATGCCCACGGGCCGCTGGTGGGCCTCAGTGAAGAAAAATGTTTGAAGTGAGAGGTGGGGTAGGAGACATTTATATTTCAATTTTCAAGTGCTACGTGTTATGAATATGATTGAGTTGACTGGCGGTGCTTGTTCCGCAATGTCAAAACAAATCTGCACTTAAAAAAAAAAAAAAAAGGCACTCAGGCACCCGCTGGCCTATGGACCTATGGTCTCCCGCCTCCAGCGACCCAGCCCCCCGCGAGGCCCCCGTCGGGGAACTGGCCTGATGGGCGCCCGTGGGCTGCCCAGCCCATTAACAGCCACGGGCCGCTTGGGCCAGGCCATCTTTCTGTTTTTCCCGCAAATGGCAGCCCAAACCCGGCCCAAACCCGACAGGGTTTGGGAGGCCCAATGGGCGCCCTGCCCAATAGCCATCCTTACATGGAAGGAAATGGAACAAAGAAATGAGTAGAAATTGAGTAAAAGTGGCTGAGTTGTGGTTGATGGAATGAAATGACATCATGGAAAATAGTGGAAGGGTAGAAAATGCATGGAAAGAGGGCTGAGTCGTGGTTGATGAAATACAATGGAAACTATGGAAAATTATGGAGGAAAAGAGGGGCTTAAACAAGAGAAAATATTCAAATGGGGCTTGCGGGACTACAGGTTGAGTTGTGGTTGGATTGTTGTGTGTGACAGGTGTGTGATTGTTTTGTGTTTGCTTGATCCTGACGTGGGGCCTGAGTACTTGATCTATTCCTGTAACCCCCTTGAGCCTTGGCCACCTGTGCTTTTGAGCACATGATTAACCCCTCAAAAATTTTAGGTTGGCTTACCACAGCAGGAGTTTTGTTCTTTGCCAAGTTTTTTTGGGTGGTGGGTGGGTGGGTGCCATGGTCACAGATGGTTTTGTGGATGGTTGTGCAGATGGTTGTGCAGATGATTGTGGTTGTGGGTGGATTATCTGTAGGTATGTTAAAAACCTTGTGTAAATAAATCTGAATTTTGAAATATCAAATTTGGTTCTGTAGGGGGCTCCGGACCCAACAGGAAGTCATCCAGTTATGTACTATGTATGCTCCAGTTATGTACTATGTATGCTTGATGCGTAGATGTACATCTGTACAGCTCTTGATGCAGGAAACCATGTGAGCAAGTGATAAAAATTCTAATCTTTGGAGTAGCTTGCTTTGGGAAAGAAATGGTGTAATGTGATGATGAGGATGGCAAGATGTGTGCCTGAACTAAGTGTGTAACATGCCAAAAAGGAATTAGAAAGGCACTAGCGGAAGTGTGTCAAAAATCCGATGCAAAAAAAATCACCACCAAAGCGTTGGAAATGCTCACGCCAAAAGGAGGGGATAACGTGCAAGCCTTAACTTAACAAAGTCCCTCCTGTAACTTGCGTGCGGGTCCCAAAGGGGAAGTGCCTCTTTTGTAAGTTAGGTGCAAGCCTCTCCTTTGGAGGCCTTGCAGAGCAAGGGGCGTTTCGCGCCGCCAGGCAATACCCGGATGGCCTGAGCGGAATTCTGATTTTGGCTTGCAAAATATTCTTTTTGCTATGTCTCTTTGATTATTCCACCTTTTGTCAAAATAAGAACATCATCAGGTCCGCCTAGTTTTTCTCTTCCTCTGGGTATAATACAATTCCCTCAAGTCCTTCCCTTTGTCAATCATCTTCCTTCAATCATTCTGGATATTGGGATTGCTCAAGGCTACCCGTCACTCCTAAGTAAATGCCAGAAAAAAAACTGAAATCTTCCAAGTCCTCAATGTCTTGCAACAGCGCGTTTGTCCACAGCAATCATCATGGATACTGCAAACAGTGATCTCAATAAAGTATGCTGTCTCCTTGCAAGAGACAGGACTGCCTCAACTTGAAGTTTTTTGGGAGACTGACCAGAGAAGCAATTTTTGGAAACTTGCTGAATGTGCCTCATGAGGTCCTCATTGTCTAGCGACTTGATGTCTCCATCCAACTGCACCGGCCGGCAAACGCAAGGGACACAATCACCCATCATCAAACACCACGTAGCGTAAAATTGGATGAAGGATCAGATGTGATCTGCTCTGAACCACTAATTACTCCCACAGCTTGACAATTTTTGACATTGACTTGACACTTTCTTGACTAGTGTCAAGGGCGCAAGAGAATGCTTTTAGCCATTGGGTCACCAACATGGCCCATTTTTGGCCCTTCTTGATGAGGATTTTCAGAATGTTGTAGTGGTAATAAAATTTAAAAAAAAATTGAAGAAGATTGATCATCATCTTAGCTACAAAAAAGAAGTGGTGATTATGAAAATCAGAATTGTAATGAGGAATCTATGCCACATCAAAAGAGATGTGATTGGCAATACCGCTCACGCCAACAAATGTGGATAAGTCATAAGTCCAAGGCACAGTCCCGGGGGTGGCACATCTCCCTGATTCCCCCCAGCATCCGGGTGTCCACCCCCGGGCGAGCCAAGGACTTACACCGCGGGTGCACCCCGGCTTTCTGAGATTGTCAAGCTTCAGGTTCACAGAACGTTCGTCGGGTGCACCCGCCCCGACATGTCGGTTCAAAGAACGTTTGTTGGGTGCACCCGCCCCGACGTGTCTGGTTGGGTCTATGGAAAACGGTTCTCAGAACGCTAGGGAAGTAAGTTCACAAAACGCTGCCAAACCGTCTGTCATTGGTTCTGAAACCAATGGCAGGACGGCACTGCACGGGTGGGCAGCCCCGGGTCAAAAAAAAAAACACCAAAACACAAATCCGCTTGGACTGCAACACTAATGATTAGTGTAGCCAGGATGGCAGAAGAATCTACTGTGTAAGGCAATTTACCACAAAAGAGAATCAATTTATTGCACTTTGTTGATTGGCTCTCTGTACTGTTCTGCCACTCAATGGGGTAGAAAACAGTGCAGGGAGCCTTCAGGCGGTCCCCTGCAAGTCCTTTGAGATTTGAATGCTCCAACTGTGAGCAGATCAATGCATTGTGTAGCTTCCAGAACGGTCAGAGTACACCACGGGGCGGTTTTCTAGGAATCGCCCCCGTCCTCCGGACGCTTTCCAAGAGAAAGAGTCCGGAGGATACTATTTGACTGTCCTGAGGACACATTTGTCCTCAGGCGCTCCCGAAGACGCTTCAGAAGCGTCTTCGGGAGCATTGTGTCCTCAGGACAGCTCCACAAAGCTGTCCTTGGGACACCTTGCTTAGCAAAGTGTCTCAAGGACAGCTTACACAGCGTCCTGAAGACACTTTCATGGTAAAGTGTCTTCAGGATGCACACTTTCCTTCCCCCGCGTGAGACCTGCATGCGGTTTTCAAGAGGGGGGTTGCTGGAACTATGATGTGCCTGAGGTGCAGGCACATTGCAGCAAAACCAACCGCGATTACCTGATTTGAACAAGCGAAGCAAACCCACACACCAGCGACCCCCTAGGCTCCACTTCACACTCCTCAATGTCCAATCCACCACAATCCCACTCCCAATACCCCCAAAAAGCAAAAATAGACCCCCTTCTTCATCTTATTAAAACCCACAACCAAAAGCAACAAAATCCACCTAAAAAAATCAAGAAAAGAAAAAAAATGAAGATAAAAATAGTGATTCTGAGAGTGAGTTCAATTGTAGTCATTCCAACTTTAGTGATGAAATAGAAATTTCCCCCTCCAAACAATCTACCACTGAAAAATCCAAAAAAAAACATAGAAATAGAAAAAGAAGATAAAAAAGATAAAAAATTAACTAAAAAAAAATAGTAGTAGAATCTAGTGATGACGAGTTTGTCAGCTTCAAAGTTCCCCATCCACACCCCCCTGAAGAAAACTCTTATGACCTTCCAGACTACCCAGACACCACCTTTGAAACTGAAGCAGAAATGATGGAAGCTGTCCATCAATTTTCCCTCAACCACGGCTATTCTCTCTCTTTCCAAAGAACTGATGCGAAAAAGGGGACAAAAAATTTTAAATGTACCAGGTGAGCCCTTTTCATTATCTTCTGCCTGAAAATTCCCATCCTTCATCTTTTTTTCTCAGACCTGATTTTCTTATTTGGTCTTTTTTTTCTTCTTTCTTAGGGGTGGTCTTCCTTCTCAAAATCTGTGCAAGAATGATCCACGTGGAATTTCAAAATCTTCACGATTGATTGGTTGCCCTTTTCACGCTGTGGGTCAATTTCAAAAGAAGACGTCTCAATGGAAGTTCTACTGTCGCAACTCCTTCCATAACCATCCCCCAGCACCCATCCCTGACAATTCCCAAGACAAGCTCCTCCTTACAAAAAATGAACTTGAAAAAGAAATAAAAGAGCTTAATGATGATAGTTATGATCCCGGTAGAACTGCTGAACTCCTTCAAGATTATTACCCAGATCAACCCATCACTCCCTCTCTCATCTACTCCTTCAGAAAAAAAGAAAAAAATCAAACTCTTCAACAAGCTCCCCCCATCCTTGAAATTCAGAAGGCCATGGCCAACTCCCACTTCATCACTCAAACAAACATCACCAAGGATGGTGATCTCAAAGCTCTCTTTTTTTATCACTCTTCCTCACTCAAATTTCTATCCCACTATAAGGCAGCAATTATAAACACTTTTTTGAGATTATTCTCAAAAAAAAATTGAAATTGTTTGAAAAGTTTTATTTCTTTTTTATTTCTCAACTTTTTTTCAAAACATTCATTGAGACAATTCAAATCTCCTCAAGAGGTGATTTGAAAACTAGAAATGTCCACCGGAAAAAGATAAACCTTTTTCCATCTCAAACAACTGTATGGGTCTGTACGGCCCCCTTGCAATTCATCTTCACTTCAAAGTGGTCCAAGCGGCGCTTGACCAACTCTGGTCAAGCGGTACCAGCTGGTCGAGCAGGTGGCCCCGCTCAACCGGTCACCCTGCTCACCGGCCGAACCGGCCTGTTTGACCAGTGTGCCAGTCAAGCAGGCCTTCTCGACCGGTGATTACTGGTCAAACAGGGTACCACCAGGGTCAAACCACCCAGTTTGACCATTACTCACCGGTCGAACAGGAATGTTCAACCGGCACGCTGGTCAAACACTCCTGTTTGGCCGGTGAGCCAGGTGACTGGTCAAGACGGGCCACCTGCTCAACCAGTTGGTACCGCTCGACCAGTCCTGGTCAAGCACCGCTCGGACTGCTATGTCCAAGCGGTTATTGCTGGCAGTGTTCAGCTGATATTGCGTGCAACTTAGAGGTCTTGTGGCCTGCGGGCCCAATGGGTTTATAATTGCAGATTTTTTTTTCATGCGTGTTTTGAAATTTGTTTTGAAATCTTTTCAACTTCTTTTCTTTTCTTTTTCTTTTTCAAACTTTTCAAAATACTTTTCAAAAAAATCTCAAAAAGATGTTTATGACTGCTGCCTAATTCCTTCATTTCTATTGATTTCTCCTTCAAAAAAAATAGTTATCAAATGCCCCTTCTCCACTTTTCTGGCATACATGGTAATAATCAGTCCTTTTCCATAGCCTTCTGCTTCATTCATGAAGATTCTCTCCCATATCACTCCTGGTCACTCCAAACTCTCAACTCCCTTTTCAAATTATTTGAAATTCCTCCCCCTCCTGTCTTCATCACCAACAAAGATCCCCATCTCATCACTTCTATCAAAAAAACCTTTCCCAATTCCACTCATCTTCTTAGCCAGTGGCACATTCAAAAGGACATTACTGCAACAGCTTCTCCTCTCTTAAATGACAAGAAAAAACTGGATGAATTTATTAAAAATTGGTCTGATTTAATTGAAAGACCTGACCCATCCCAATTTCCCTCTGTTTATGAATCTTTGATCAAAAGACACTTCCCCCGCTCCTTGATTGAACATATCAACTCTACTTGGATTTCTTTTGTTACTAAGTTTTGCAATCCCTGGACCAAAAAAATCACTCACTTTGACCACCAATCCACCACTTGAGTAGATTTATCTCACCCCTACATTAAATCCCTTCTTCTCAAAGTTCCCTGTGATTATTCTTCTATGATCTCTTCCTTGTCTGATTCAATCCTCCTTGAGCAAGAAGAAATCCGCGCTGAATTCAATCAAGAAGAAGTCAAGACCCTCCGCAACATCAACTCCATCTTCAAGAACCGCTTTGGCAAAATTTCTCACTTTGCTTTGAAGAAGGCTCAACTCAACTTCAATCAACGCTCTGATCTTGAATACAGTGTTTTCACCGGATGTCACAGCACCAGGACCGGTATTCCTTGCAAACACCGTCTGGCCAAATTGGATGGAAAAGGCGCTTATAAGGTGGATCCAAAGGAATTTCACATTCAGTGGCATTACAAAGTAAGATTTTTCTCCTTTTTATTTCACCCCTTTTTTCCCTTTCTTTCTTCTTTTTCCCCTTTTCCCCCCTCTCTTCCCATCTCTGTCACAAAAATCATCTGGATTGAATTTTGGGTCAAAAGAAAATCACTCAAAAAAACCAAAAGGTGTGTTGCATTTCTAATTTTTGTCAATATGCATGTTAAAAGGGGTTGACTTACTGATTTTGGGTGTTTGATTGATGCTGCAGAAAAATTCATCTCGACATGGGGGGTCAAAATCTAAAAGACGGCCTGTAGTGCAGCTTTGGGGGGGTCGCGCGGCTAATCGGGCTTGCAGAATGCACTTTTTATGATCACTCTGCTGCTCAGGTGAGCCTGTGATTTTAGTTTTTCCTCTCTTTTCATTCTCAATAGAACAAGGAGGCTTTATCAATGCTTGGATTTTTTTCTTCTGACAAGGGAGTTGTGTCGCTGGAAAGGGGGGTCGGAATACTAAACGACCGCGCGAGATGCACATTTTGAGGGGTCGCGCGACTAATTGCCTCCTCAAAATGCACCGGTGCAATTCTTTTTTTTGGGTGAGTTTCCTCACCATTTTTTTCATTTCTAAGCCTACAAGTGGGCTTTTAAGGATGCTTAAATCCTTCTTTGCCCTTGATTCAGATCTGACCAGTCTCCTTTGAAAAGGTGGGTCGGAATACTAAACGACCGCGCAAGATGCACAGTTTGGGGGGTCGCGCAACTAATTGCCTCCTCAAAATGCACCAGCACAATTCTTTTTTTTTGGGTGAGTTTCCTCACCATTTTTTTCATTTCTAAACCAATAAAGAGGCCTTTTCAGATGCTGAAAATCATTATTGCCTCTATATTCATAGATCCAGACAGCCTCCTTTGAAAAGGGGGGTTGGAATTCGTAACATACAGCGGAAATGCAGAAAACAGGGGGTCGCACTGCTAATTGCTGGCCATCACTGCACATCATCTTTTCCAAAAAAAATCAATCAAACAAAAACACCCCAACCATCCAGCCAACATAAATCCCTTCCAATCCTCTGATCATCATATTTCTCCAAAAACTCCGCACCGTTCCTGTCAATGAATTTGAACTGATTTTCTTCGCTTTCTTCTTTAAAAATTGCCATTCTCAAGTAATTCTGCCCCTTTTCACCTGAAGAAGATGTCAAAAACAAGCTAGAGCAGATCCAAATTCAAATCAGAAACCTTACCCCAGCACAAAAAACACAACATCTCAACAACATCTCAAAAATTCTTGACGGTACAGCTGCTGCAGTTCAACTCAAGAGGCCAGGAACTCAGAAGAAGTGTGGTCCAACAATCATTGAAGGCCAATCAAACAAGAAGATATCATGCCCAGTAAGAAAAGAAACCCTCAAAAAAGTTCAACCTCCAATCCAGAAGCCAAACTATCTTAAAATATACTGTGATCAACTTCCCTGTCAGCCTCTGTGATGCCAAGGGCTAATACCTTTTAGCTACACAAGGTGATAAGAGTGCAAAATAGGGTAAAGTGGGGCAATTTCACATAGAAAAGAAGTAAAGAAGAGATAAAAAGAATATAATTCTTTTTATAGAGGGGCCTGCCGGCGCAGGGGTGTTTGTAGGTGCCCTCTAAATCAGAGATCTGCTAAGCAGGGTGGTATCTGATTAAGCAAACAATGGGTTTCTGCGTAACAGAAGGTGGTACCAAAGTGCTTTTCCAATTAAGGAACCAGAAAGGGGACAGAAGGATGAAAGAATTACTCACTATTGCTTCTTTCAAGCCAAAAAGCCACGTAGGGGGGTGAAGTAGAGCTGCTGGGTAGATTGAAGGGTTTCTGCGCAGGAGCTGGACACGTAGGATGGTTGATTTAATGAGAACACCACGGATGAAACAGGCAAAACAGGGCAGAGTAACTGAAATAAGGACAGGACACGGCGTAACTGATTGACTGTAATAATAATTGATGATGATGAACAACTTTTGGCGTGGAAAGAGGGCTCTATATATACTAATTTCACTCATAGTGGAGGACCTTTCTGCCTGTGTGCGTGTAGTAACTGGTTTTCAGCGCAATGTGGCCAATTTGGGAGATTGGCACTAACAGGGCTCATCCCAATGACACTGCTGGTCATTAATTCAGCGTCACAAGTGCTTTCCATGACCTTAATAACCTATTTAGTCAATGTAACTAAGGTTCATAGCAACACTGACGTGTGATTGTATCTGAAATGGGCCACAAATGATGCAAATGGGCCACAAATG
The DNA here is from genome assembly GCA_002873125.1 of Puccinia coronata f. sp. avenae. Lineage (NCBI taxonomy): Eukaryota > Fungi > Basidiomycota > Pucciniomycetes > Pucciniales > Pucciniaceae > Puccinia > Puccinia coronata. The sequence goes on along the minus strand of PGCI01000190.1, from coordinate 120,084 downwards.
GCTAAGGCCAATCATTAAAGGCCACGCTGGCTATGTTACTCTTATGTATTCAAGGTTTTTATTAATAAAACCTTGTAAATAAACCACGTAGAATCTACTTTTACCCTAGTTACACTTGTACATATGTGGTAACTAGGGGATTAGCTATTTCCACGCATTTGGCCAATTTCCAATTGGATTATATAATCCACGCGCGGGGTTGGAGGTTTAAACCCCAATTGGACCTAACTCCCAAACTATACACAAAACCTCAATTATAAGTCCATAATTGGTCATTTCACATATAGTATGCATATATAACAAGTACATACACGTGTAATGTCCGTGTGACATATGTTTGTGGCCAATTCTTGCGGGTAATTGGTTCAAGGTGAAGGAGTAGGAATTTAGGGGTACTTCCAGTGAGGGACCCTACATTAATTTGCATGAGGATTCAGAATATGACATAATATTCTAAGTTATCCTCAAGGTTTAGAAGTTATTTAGTATTTTTGTACAAAGTAGTTGTTATTTTAATTTACTACTTATTTTTATGGTGCCAGGACTTTGCTAAGCTCATTGGATAAAAATAAGTAATCTGAGTTTTTTTTTGTACATTATTAGTCATATACTGGGTCTTAATATTGTAGTAATAATGTCTCTATTTATGTTACTTTGTCAGGTTGGCTCTGTCATAGTAGCAAGCTGACATTCTCTCCCTTTAAAATGAGACTTTTAGAAAACAAAATTTACCCTATTGTCTGTGGTGAAAAAAAATTTCTCAATTTCTCTTGGAGGCTCTATAATTTCGTAGATGTATGGGACCATCTGGTATGTTATCTTCAGGAATCCATTCATCTTTGTCTGCTGATTGTCCTTTATACCTTACTAAGTAGAGTCTAATATTTTTTCCATTGATCCTTTCTTTCTTATCCTTTAATATCTTGTCAGCCTTAGAGACAACACTGTTGCCCAAAAGGCTTCAACAGTTCCTTACTCAAATCCTCTGCAATTCAAGCTTCATTTTCATATATTGCATGTGCTACAATTGTGTAGTATTATTCCACTAAAGAGTGGAATAATTCTCTAACTTTTAATCATTTTCTAAGTTCTGTTCATATTGAATATATTCATTTTGATCTTCAGAGTTCATCTCCCCCGGAGGAAAAAGATGAACTCAAGGAATTATTCAACCAGAACCACTACACCAGCAGAACAAGCCATTGGACAACCTTCACTACTCAACACATCAAGGTCCTCCCATCTCCTCACTATTCAGTGGTCATTTGGGGTCACCTTTTGTTGACAAGTAAGCATTGCTCCAATCTCTTCTTCTCTCACCTAGTCTTCTGATTGCTTGATCCCACTTCTTTTCATCTTCATCATTGATCATTAAAGAGGCATTTATTATCAATCATAACTTCATTCTTCTCTTGCTTTTCTGTGGGCTTTTGAGCAATTAAACCCACATAGGTTTCCCTCTAAAGAACCTTGATCAGTTTCCTTTGATCTAAAAAACTGGGCAGCTGAAGAGCTGATCACCCTCACTGTTTCTTTAAGAGAGGAGGCGTAAGAGTTATCTCCGCTACTTGCTCTCCTTTTTTGGATTGAGCCTTATTCCTCACCTTTAAGGTTAGAGAAGTATAAACAAGCTTTTACAATCATCATCATCATCATCATCATATTCTAAGTTTCATTATCTATCCTCAAAGTCCTCTCTTTCTCCTTCTAGTTGTATCCCATTCCCTTGAAATACAACCAGAGTTCTCCCCCATCTTGTGTCCTGCTGCCACCGTAGAGGCCCAGGCTCACATATCTTATGTACTTTAAAGTTAGAGGTGTCTAGAGGTTCAATTATAGGTACAGGTACAGATGTTACTACAGGGGTATCTGTGCCTCTACTAGTGTAAGGCTTGATTAAGCTAACTGGAAAAACAGGGTGTTTTCTGCAGAATTCATCTGTTAAAATTACTTCCACTGCATTTTTTCCATGTAATTGCTTAATGGTAAAAGGTCCAACAAAGGAAGGTTTAAGTTTCCTGTTCCCTCCCAAGTTATTAAAATTTACAGTGGACAATAAGACTTTGTCTCCAATTTGGAAGGATGGTTCTTTATGACTTTTATCCCATCTTAACTTATTATATTCAGCTGCATCTTTCACACATATCTTAGCATGTTCATGTGTTATATCAAGCATTCTTTTGAAGTCTAAGGAAGTGGGATGTACATGTGGTAATTTGTTATTAATATGGTCTTTGGGCATTCTGGGTATCCATCCTCTTTCCAAAATATAAGGGATTTCTTTGGATGAAGAATGTTTACTACTGTTATAAGCTATTTCTAAAGCAGGGAGTAAGCTAACCCAATCATGAGTGTAACCATCACTGTTCTTGAATTCTAAGCCAAAAGAACAGAATCTTCTGAGCATATCTTCCAGAGTTTGGATCATTCTTTCAGCTAATCCATCAGTTTGGGGATGGTAAGCAGTAGAAAAAGCTAATTTAGTGCCTAACATATCATGTAAATTTCTCCAAAATTCAGAAGTAAATTTGGGGTCTCTATCACTAATGATTATTTTGGGTATTCCTACATCAGCCATAATTCTATTCCAAAATAGTAAAGCCACTTCCATAGCTGTATCATCTTTGTGGTTAGGAATAAATCTGGCCCTTTTTGAATATCTGTCTACAACCACTAGTACAGAGTTGAAAGAGTAAGACCCTCCAGGAGGTAAATCTGTAACAAAATCCATGTTTATTATTTCTCATCTTTTGGTAGGTTCTTGGATGGTTTGGAGTAGCCCATATCTCTTACCTGTTTGCTTATTTGATTTCTGGCAAGTTTCACAGGATTTTATATTAGCTACTTCATTAGGCCAATTATTCCACCAAGCTGTGGTTCTAACTCTTTCAATAGTCCTTTCTTCTGAAAAATGTCCAGCACCAATATTGTCATGGCATTCTTTCATAAGGGCATCAATCTGAAGTTGATCACATAAGACTATTACACTGGAATGTCTTTATTTGAAGTATAATATTCCATCTAATAGAGAGAACTTACCAGAAGAGTAAGGTTTGGATAACCAAAGAGGTAAACTAGCAATCAATTCATGGGAGCTGTTTTCATTGCTAAGTATGTCTATTAATTTGACAAATTCAGGATTAGACTGGTAACTATCTTTGATAATAGTATAGTAGGCTTCATCTAAATCACAAACATGTATTCCTAAAATGGGGAATATGTCTTCATCTTCAGGATCCCAGGCAGGGTTATCTGGAGTGTTTGGTAAAGCCCATCTGCTTAATCCATCAGCATTGCTATGCTTTTTACCAGATTTATGAACAATAGTCATATGTCCTCTGTATTGCTGGATAGCAATTTGCCATCTTAACATATGCCTATTAGGTGTCTGCATGTTCATAAGGGTTTTAACTGCTGTGCAATCAGTGACTACAACAATTCTACTACCTTCAAGATAATAATGTAACCTCTCTAGGGACCATACAAGGGCTAAAAATTCCATTTGACTGGGTCCATACCTTTTCTCTATTTGCTTAATTTGTCTTGAAATAAACAGGACTGGTTTTTCTACCATTTTATCTTTAATTAAGAATTCTTGGTGTAAGGCAGCGCCTAAGCCATCTAGACAAGCATCTATGTATAAGATAAAGGGTAAATTATAATCTGGTTGAGCTAGCACAGGAGCAGTAGTAAGGGCTAGCTTCAGTTTTTCATAATCTAGTACTCTAGGGTGAGTCATTTCATAGATGGTTTCTTTACTACATAACTCATACAATGACTTGGCTAAAATAGCAAATTTCTCAATATGTTTCCTATAATAACCACAAAATCCAAGGAAAGATTGCATTTCAGTATTATTCTGAGGCATAGGTTTGAGCATTACAGCTGCTACTTTATTTTGGTCAATAGCTAGGGACAGACCAGAAACAATGTGTCCTAAAGCTTTAAGTTCACCATATCCAAAATTGCACTTTTTAATAGACATTTTTAGACCAGCTTTAATGGAAGTTTCTAACACTATTTTTATCTTTTCTACATGTGTTTCCCAGTCATCTGAATAAATGATTACATCATCAATATATATCATCAGTCAACACTGGCGGATAAAAGATCCAAAAATAGAGTCCATCATTCTTTGGAAATGAGAAGGTGCATTCTTAATTCCAAAGGGCATCCTGAGGTATTCAAAAACACCAAGATGGCAGATAATTCTCATAAATTGGCGGCTATTAAGTTCAATATGTATCTGGTGAAACCCTTTATGAAAATCCATACAGGTTATGTACTTAGCTTTGGATAAATTATGCAGAGAATGGTCAATTCTTGGAATGGGATAGTTATCTGCTTTAGTGTAATTATTTAAAGCTCTAAAATCTCCAACCATCCTAGATTTATCATTATGCCAGGCAATAATAACTGGGGTAGTAATTTCCACTTGCTCATTATGGCCCACTTTTCTAAGAACATGTAAATCTATAAGCTCTTTAATGTGTGCTTCTAAGGCTATTCTAGATTTAGGGATAGAAGGGTAGGCTGCTTTTCTAAGAGCAGGTGGGTAAGGAGGTTCACAAGTTAATTCTAATTTAATATCATGTCCTGTGACATTGCCAATGGGTTCTTCAGTGGTACAGAAAGCTTTGTTATTGTTGTAGCACACTTTAAGAACATCTAATATTTGGGCATTGGTTAGTATGTCACTTATAGCAGCTTGGGACATATATTCTTGATTAAAATCTTCTAATTCCTTGGGGTCAGGTTCCTGAGAAACAGGGGCAATAGTCTCAGAATGAAGGTTGCAAATTTGGTATTTCCTTTTCCAATCTCCTCCAATGGTAAAATATCTATCTTTGGATTGGAAAATGTCAATGCCACACATGCAAAAGGTATCATTACCTAGTATAAGGTAGTCACAAATAGCATCTGAAAGTACTACAAATTCTACACTTAATCTGAGGGATCCCTTAGTGTGAGGGAATATTAAGGGCAAATGTTTGACGCCAATGGGTTTCATGGTGGAGTTACAACTGCTAAATGTAGCTTTGGGAACAGGTAATAAATGTTTGCGCCATTCAGGGTATATTTGTTGCAAAAATGTAGCACTGGCACAAGGACAAAAAGCTCCTATATCTAATAGTGTCTTAACTGATAAGTCTCTGAAAATAACCTTAGTGTAACTGGTTTTTCCTAGAGTGTAACACCTTCCTTCCTCAGGTTTGTTAGTTAATAGCTTAGCATCAGATATATGACCAATATCCATATTGTCTTCCCATTTCTGGGGTAAGTTAGATTCACCGTGGATGGTATTAATGCTGAAGTCATTGCCAATATTAGCATTAATTACCAACACTGCATGACCACTAGATTCTGAGTCATCATCATCTTGACCATAATGTGTATTACAGGGTTCTTGTTGTATGATATCAAAGGTACCTTCAGAATCTGAATCAGGGCTAGCCTGCACATTATTGATTTTTCTCCTAGGTTTGGTACATTCAGTACTTCTGTGGCCAGTTTCTCCACAATTCCAACACGTAGGAGTCTTTTCTTTTCTAATAGGTTCAGCTGGCTTAGATTCTAACTTTTTGGGAGGATCTGTTCTAGGAGTGTAATCCTTTTTATCAGAAGGATTGTGCTTCTTATTGATCCCAGTCATTTCTACCACTTCTTCCATAACACCTATAAGAGTGGATAAGTCACAATTCATGTCATTGATTCTACATGTTACATTATGTTCTAGGCTTCCTTTAGTTTGATTAAGCATTAAATCATTTATTTGTTCCTGATCTAATTTAGGATAAATGCATTCAATTCTCTTTTTCTGGTTCAGGCACCATTGATGAGGATTATGTTTGACTGGGTCAAAATAGTCATTCTCAAAGGCTCTGCGCATTTTCTTTTCCCAGAGTCTAGTGCCAAATTGTTGTTTTATCAATTCTTTCCAAGCTGGCCAAGATTGTTGTCCCATGGTAGCTTGTTTACTAATGAACCAGTCAAAGGCTACTCCTTCAAATAATCTGGGCAATCTTGTAAGGATAGCCTCATCAGGAGCTCTGTAGACTGTTAATATATGATCAATATATTCAATGAAGTTGATATGGTCATAATCTCCCTCTCCTGACAATTTGGTCCATTCTTTAATTGGTGGCAACAATTTATTCAGAAGGGAAGGGTCTATGAAGTTGTTAGCTTTGTTACTGTATACTTGGTTACGTGAGGAATGAGCATGACTCCCTTGGCTCCCATTATGGTGGTTATTATGGGTAGGGGAATTAATAGGAGGGTAATTTTTATTAAGAGGCATGGGTGGACTGCTATTATATTTGGTCTAGTTGGTTTGACTATTATTGTTTTGTTGTTGATTATTATGAGGATAGTTGTTATTATTTCCTCCATTATTTTCAGGTATGGTTTCCATATAAGGGTTGTTATATTTGGGCGTGGAGTTATTAGCAGGAATAGCTCTGGTAGGGATTTCTTTAATTAAGTCTGCTAATTCAAATTTCACGTCTAACAGATGCTTTAATAATAGAGTTCCATTAAAATTCTTGTTGTTTTGATCAGATATTAAGGCTACTTGAGCTTGTAATTCAATCATCATTCTTTTCAGGTCCATTTGTTCCAGTTCTAATTTAACATTTTGGGTGTGTAAAGTGTTAATGACATTTTTATTAATTCTGTTAATTATATGTTCAGTATTAGCATGAAACATGTCTTCTAATCTGTTAATTTTATCCGCCAAATCATCATTAGAATACTTGGAATGTTCATCATCAAGTTCTTCTAATTTTTTGGGCACATTAGGGATCTTTGGCTCAGAAGTTTTAGAGTGAAAATCAGGTTCATTATGCGTAAAGACAGACTTAGGTGAGTTAAGAAATTTAGACAATTGATTTAAAATGAGAGAAGAGCTAGACATATAATTTTCTAAAGATTCAGGCGGAGGGGTAGCCTTATTTAAAAATTCTAAAACAGTTTTGTGGCGTGTTTTAGCATTTTTATCTAACAAAAGAATATTATTATGCGCAATTGTAAGGGAATTGTCTAGGACAGAAAAACTTAATCTAAGCTGTTGTAAAAGCTGGTTATGGCGCTGCTGATGTTGGCCAATTTCTTCCACTTCTGAGGATTGTTGTAATGACGGTTGTTCACAGAAAGACTGCTCATGTTCTTTCCCTTGTTCCTGTTGGCTGTGTGAGGAAACAATACTCTCTTTTCCTCCCAAGGATTCCATCCCTTCGTGTACTCCTCCACTTCCTTTTTGGAGATAAACTTCTGTAATTCTTTCTGACTCTTCTGGGCTAGTCCTAAAAGATTCAGCATCATCTCCTGGGTGGCCTTGGATTTCTGGGCTTCCACAGACAGACTCCTGGCCGCCGACGGGTCCAACTTTACGCAATGGACTTGTGACCTCCAGGAGCTGGGCCGCACGTACCTGAACGCAGCGGAATTTTTCGAAAAACCCAACCGCAACTCTGTTCTCGAAAAGATTGGCAGAGCAATTCTTCTGGCTTCAGTCCACTTGTCTCTGGTTTATGACGTCCAGCAAGTCCAAACATCGCGCCGATCAAGTCCACGGAGCGACATCTTGACGGCAACCACCTTCACGTCCTTCGAGTACTGGCGGAAGACCATAGCTACACCCAACAATGCATATCATTAGCTCTGAAAACCCCCGGTGTGAACGAACACAGAAATGGAACAACTGACCTGTTACAATGGACTGATCCAAAGCGATTTTTTGGCGCTCCTTGATGCCTGCTGCATTTGAGTGTGTAATGTGAGTCAGATTGGGAGGACTTTGAGGTTGAGAGGAAATGGAATGCATACGTTGTTTTGGGGTTTTTTCGGGGCGGCTGATTTTTTTCGGTTGGTTTTCGTCCTGATCGGATGGGTTGCGGGAGAGCGGGAGGGGTGGGCAGTCCGGCTGCCAGCAGTGGTTCGTCGTTCTTCCAATAACGGACCTGTACCGTGCAGTACAGGCCTGGTGGCGCATTGTGAGTGTGGCGCAAAAATAAAAATAAAAAAATCCGCGCAAGATTTTTGGGATAGGCTGTACCATATTTGTTCTGAGTAGTGTCAGCCACTCGAGTGTTGCACGAATCGACAGCCCCATAACTCATCACATGGGTGCTCGATATAAGGATGTGGGTTCTTACTGGCGGCTTGTTGCTTGGTAACTTGCAGCTCTTCCACGGAGGTGTCGGCAGGATGCGACAGTGTCGGCAGGATGCGACAGTGTCGGCCACAAAAGGAGAGCTGTACATATTAAAAGTTGGTGTTGCAAGCCCCCCGATCGGAGGGTTACGGCTGCCGTGTCGCCACTCGCGACGCCGAGCTCATTCTGGAGGGCGGAGCATGTGGCATCCATTACGCACTGCGGTACGACTCCGACTCCGCCCAGCCCTCGCCGGCGTGTCCCGGCCGGGTCGGAACGCGTTCTTCACTGCATCCAGAGCTGGCCAGTCCCATCGCAACCCACTCGGCCTGCCCGGCGAACAGCCCGGCCTGCCTCGCTCCGGCTCGCCCCCCAGGCTCAACATCTCCCGATCGCTTCCCACCAAGCGAGACATCCCGCATGTCGCCAAGGTGGTCGTGGTCGCCAGCGGGAAGGGAGGCGTGGGCAAGAGCACCGTGGCCGGTCAGTCCCCTGCATCTCCATTCGCTCTATCCCCATTCGATGCTGCCCATTCTGAACTTCCTCCTTTCCTACCTTTGTCAACCCAGTCAACCTCGCGATCTCGATCAGAAACCAAGCCGCGCTGAACGTGGGGCTTTTGGACCTCGATATCTTCGGCCCCAGTGTGCCTAAGTTGATGGGCCTGGAGGAGGGACTCTCGCCGGAACTCACCGACCGTATCTCGCTCGTCTCTGTCCTTTCACCTAAACAAAGGGAAGCGAGCGATCCACATTCTGACACACCATCTGCCTTTTCTTTTTCGTTCACCACAACCATATATCCATGGCACCACAAAAGAGAATGCACTAGTTCCGCTGCGTAACCACGGGATTGGGTGCATGTCGATTGGCTTTCTGATCCCGCCGAGCGACAGTCCGGACTCGGTGGTAGCGTGGCGAGGGATGATGGTCATGAAGGCTGTCCAGCAGCTTCTGTTCGATGTCGACTGGCGATTGGGCGCATCTACGCAGGATGAGTCACGCGCAGGCCTCGACGTGCTGGTCATCGATATGCCGCCCGGTACCGGAGACGTGGCGCTCTCTCTCGGCCAGCTCGTTAACATCCACGGTATCTGATTTTACATACCCCACTGGCATGCTTCCCCCTTTGCCTACCCCACTGACATACTACCCCACTTCTCGGTCTCTCTATTTTCTTCTCTCCATCTCTCTTTAGGCGCTGTCATCGTCACTACCCCTCAGGATATTGCCTTGATTGACGTGACGAAGGGCGTCAACATGTTCAGAAAGCTGAACATTCCAGTTGAGTGACTTCCCTTACATCCATTCATCTTTTTTTTAAAAAAGAAAAAAAAAGAAAATCATAGTAGGAGGGAGAATAGAGATTGATGGGTGAATTGGGAATGACAATAGATCATAGGCTCGGTGTTGAACATGGCATCCTTCACATGCACGACGTGCCAAACGAAGCACGAGATCTTTGGGCCCATGGCGAGTTTCGAGCGGGTACTGGCGCGGCAAGGGGTCCAGCTCCTCGGTCAAATCCCCCTGGACCATCAGATCTCCAAGTCCAGTGACTCGGGCCAACCTATCAGTCTTCCGCACCACCACCACCATCATCATCATCATCATGATCCTTCCTCGTCTCAAGAACACTCGCAGATATCCTTGGACACTGATCCTTTCATCGAAATCTCTAGAAAATGTATACAGCATTTGAAGTCTTGATTTTACGATTGGCACATTCTGCTCAACACCTACCCTTCTCTTATCTCCCCCATCTCTCTTACTCCAATGATCTCTTGAAGATTTCCTCCGTCACGACGAGCAATCTCTTGTATTTTTTTCGACAATATATACACTCCCCCCCATCTCTTCTCCTCATTCTTGCAGCTACCTTCCATACCCCAGCCAACGATAGTCCACATCCGCTCTGGCTCCCACCCCCAAAAAGCATGTACATAAACCATGCATATAAGTCAGCTTACATAGAGAACGTCTCGAAATCAGGTTGTTTGGAAGTCGATATAAGAAAGGCCATCTCTGAAGACTTGCACATGGTGACGTGTGTTGAATATCGAGCTCCCGGTCAACCTCCAACTCCCAAGAATGATCAATCGAATTTGAAGGGGGAATAGAAAACACGACATGAAAATACGACCGGTGATAGAATTTTCATCTTGACTGACTATGTACCTCCTCATGCAAAAGGTTGGGCAGTGTGCCCTCTTGAATCACTTTGAGAGTCGAACTTGAGCCATCAGAGCTATCAGGTGGGCCGGTGAGCCGGAGCGGCGCTTTCAGCCTCGGGTGCCCACCCCATCGCAGTCTCGGCTTTGGGCCTTGTCTTGCCCTGCCTCCCCCGGCGTGGCTCCAGAATCGAGAATCCTAACGCTAAGTCGCTCAAGAGGTCGCGAAGCGACCCCTTCGAAGGAGGCCGAAGGAGGTTTGTAGAGTCGCTTCGCAACTGAGGACTTAACTGAGGCGAGAATCAATGCTTCAGGTCACCCTAAATAAATATTTTACTAGTTATCTCGGAGGGATCAGGCTTGATGAATGTCTATCCAACGTTCATGATACGTATGTTTCTGGGTCGATGAAGGGTGCGATCCCTTCACTTGTGCGTTTCTCTGTTGCACTTCGCGAGAATGACATCCCATTCTTACAACTAGTTATCGCCCTGATAACATCTCTACCTGGCCAGCCAGGGTGTAGCTCAGAGTATGAGGTCACATGGGCAATATCTGTGTCACGATGAACCCGTCGCACCAGCATGGCAGTAGGTGATCACATCAAGACTGCAACCGCTGGGTTCTCCTACCACACACACTACTAGCAGCTTGGCCGGAAGGGCCTTCCTTGATGGACCCGCTGTCTATTGGTGACCCTCAGGGCATGTGCGGGGTCTCATGACGGCAGCGGGGCGAGAAACATCAGCCATTCGTATGCTGGCTAGGCTTTGCCACTCCTCAGCCTTTGGCAAAGGCCATCATCATCTCGAATTGCCGGATATAAATAGTGCCTTGAAGCCGTCCAATCAAACAAATCCCCATCCTCTCGCACTCTTCCCATTGCATGGTCATATTAGCTTGTTCTTCTTCTTCATCGGCATCTTCTTGTTTATATTACATCTTCTTCAACCCAGCGGGACAAAGTTCACACCTGCCCTTTTGAGCACACCCGCAACGCACTTGTTACTAGATACATACCCTATTTCTTTGGACCATCCATCATGCCGATTCAGAAAACCCACATTTTATTCTTTGCTCTAGTTTGCTCAGCCTGGGGTAGCCACATCAACCGACACCAGGAGCTATACCCAAGAGGTTTACCGTTATCTGGCGAATTTTACACGAGCGTACTCCAGGTAAGCCAAATTCTACACTCTTCATGTCCCTTTCAGTAAGTATGCTAACCACCCTCAATCACTTGTCTATCGATGACGCGTAGAAACGAGGGGACGATGCACCCAAGGGACCTGCGAAACCAGCCGGCGATACCGCAAAATCTGAAGGCGGTGCCTCAGACACTGCCGATGATGTCAAAGAAGAAGAAGCGCCGGCGAAGCCCACCGACAAAACCACTGGCACTAGTGGGGAATCGGCCTCCAAGGCACCGCCTCCGAAAGGCAAGACCGACGCGACTCCGGCACCGACTTCGGGTGCAAAAGATGAAGCAAACGTGAAAACGGATCAAGGAACGAGCCCACCCAACGCCAACCCACAAACTGTTGACGTGGCCAACTTGAAGGAGAAGCTCACACAGCACCGCAAGAACTTCGATGATTTCATCGGAAAGCTGAGGAAAAAAGTGGATGGAAGAATTGAAAAGTTACAACAGGTACGTACATAAGTTTCCCATCAATACCTACCGATCATGAAGTATTTAACAATTTTTTTAAACTATTCCTGTTATCTTAGGACCAAAAGAAAGGAGGTGCATCTGACTCTAACCCCACGCCACCTCCAAGCTAGAAAGATACCCGGTCAGAAGAAGCTCCGCCAGCAGTGAAAGACAACAAAAGCCCCTGAATGATTTTGGTCCTCACATTGCCAAAGAAAGCGCCGACTACATTGTCATGGCCTCTTCAACATGTATTCTATGATTAAACTTCTTGCCGGGCCAGGTGACCAGGGGAGATACCCCGCGGCGCGAATTTATGCTTTGTTTTGTAGATTTTAGTAGCCTTTGTTGTTAATTTGCAGAGGCATGTATGAGAACTAGATGTATCCATCCTCATTTTTTTTTTCGAAACCAGACTTGTTCATTAAGCTGATTGGTCAGTCCATCTCGGAAAAGAGATCATTTCTGCTTCACACTTGAAGTGGAATCAATTCCAAAAATAAATAAATGTATTACCAGCCTTATTCACTCGGGATTTTTGATGACAAAAATGTCCAGTCAGACTGTACGGAATTATGCAGATGAAAATAAAAGGTGCACAATGCCACATATGAAGGGAACTGTTCTTTCCTAAATGATGAAAATGATGAATTCAAGAAACCTTGGAAGTATTCTTTTGTGGTGATTCATTTGCAGCTGATGTTGGTTTCCTGAGATCTGTATCCTTCATGATCTTCTGTCAATACCTTGTACTGATGCTAACGCCGAGCTGCGTCATATTAGCTTGCATGGTAGGGTTCAGACGGATACAGCATGAAGGAGAATAGTGCTCCAACCTCATGCCTCCATTACAATGTGTTAATAACAAAATCGAATTATTGTGCTCTGTTCATTTCTGTGCTCTTGCTTCCACATTGAGATACCATTTATAACGATGTGCACATGATCACCAGACATAAAGGAAAGAAGAAACGCAATTTTGAAGACATCTTCCACTTGTTTTTGTATATTGTAGTTGCTGCTGCTACTGCTATATGAATCGACGATGCATGAATGAATGGGTTTATGTTAGGACAAAGGGAACACTAAGGGAAAGAAAGGGGTAAACATTTAGAGATGTGGAGAAAGTGCCTCTCCCATGGGGATTCATAAAAACTGTTTAGTTTTCAACCATTGGATGATATTCTCCTTGTCACGAGTGAGCCACGATGCGTTACTTTTGACGGTGTCCAAGCCTTGAGCGAGGGCGGATTGATAGATGGAAGTACTATCAAGCTCACAAGAAAAAAGAAAGAAAAAAAGTTAGCAACCATGTGAAAAGCCAAACAAGAAAAAGAAACGTGGGTGACGGACTCTTTATCTTTGAAAAAGTCAATCACCGACTGGCGGTCGGCGTCGGTGGTGAATTGGTCGAACGAGTACTGGATCAAGCGACCAATGGAGAAGTTTCCCTTGAACCTAACCAAAAGATCCGCGAGATTCTTTTGCACGAATTTCAGCATGTCGCGACGCGACACGCGGTTCTTGGATAGCCCGGAGAAGAAGTACATGCTTTATATATACATGTATATCAACGGAGAAAGAAGTTTTGAGCGGTCATCAGTCTTTTGTGTTATCTGCATATTGAAATTCCTTGGACTTACAAATCTTGTTCTTTGACTTCTCCGCCAAGGATAAAGTCGCTGGCGAGAAAAAAAAATCAGGAACAAATCATAGGTGATGGGATGCCCAATAATTGAGAAAGAATAGTGGGGCTTTTAGAAGGTGTGTATTTGCTTACAAAGTGCGAGCGATGAGTTGGGGATCCTTGGGAGTACAGAGGGCGACCATAGCGGCGATCTTATCGGACGGGTTGCTCGGTTGTCGGTAGACTTTGAGCACCGCCTCGTACTCCTTCACGCCTCCCTGTTTGACAGCATAGCTGAACACGAGCATGCGCAGGTCCGCGGGAATCGCCGATTTCGCGCCGGAAGGATCCGCGATAAACTTAGCAAATCGTCCCTGGATCTCGCTCAAAACTCTGCATCATCGTCAGTGAGAAAAAGAGGAAAGGATATTAGACAACTTCCGTGATAGGTTCTCGGGGTGTGTACATGGACAGGGAAGATATCAAGTCTCTGTTAACTCGCTTGGGATCCTCTGCGCGTGCTGCGGCGCCCAATATTTTGACTCTCAATTGAATGCGATCTTGGTCGTCAGTAGGGAGGGTGTCGAAGCCGATTTCCTGGGCCAAGGACGAGACCAGCTGTCTCTGGAATTTGGAGAAAGCATCGATGACTTGCTGATCCTGTTCCCACAAGATCGCAGACACCGAGTCGAGGGCGGATGTGATCTCGGACCAAACAAGGTAATTGCACTCTCCGCTTAATGGGAGAAGGATGTCCAGTGCACTGGAGGTCGTCGAGTACCCCGCTTGCGCAAGAACGATCGCATCCTGGATCAAGCCCATCTTGTCCGCCACGCTGAATGAAGAACTGGGCTTGGCAATCTCATGGCCCAGCTTCTGTAAGCGCTCAGCCGGATAGCAAACCCGATCTAAAAAAATACAAATCAGCCCCGCATTGTCAGCCCGCCCATCTGATCACAACTCCGCTCCAAATCAGAAAACACAACAATCCACTCACAAACTCCACAAGTATCGGCGTTTAACTTGTAAGTGGTGGACTGGGGATTGGGGAGAGCAATCTTGGCTTCTCGCTGACAATCGAGAGCGTCGTGCTTTACAGTAGTGGTCCCAGAGCCATCGACCACTTTGATTTCCAATGGAACAAACCACAAGGTTTCATCCTCCTCCGGCTAGCCAGAAAGCAACAAAGCACATTTAGCTACCCTTGATCACATACCTTATTCAGGACACAGCAAATCACAGCTCACCTTTGGATCACCAGTGGATAGAAACCTCTTTTGAGAGACTTTCAATCCATCTGCCTCTTCTGACACCGTCAAAACTGGAAAGCCGACTTTGCCGGTCCAGTTGCTCATGATCTTATTGATATCTTGGCCGGTGGCTTTGGTGATGCCTGACCAAAGATCCTTGGTGGTTCCGTTTCCATACAAATGCGCCTTCAGATACAGCGAACTAATCATCCGATTCGTCAGTAGCGTTTACGTGAGATGAAAAAATGGGCTCCTTGAGCAATCCACTCACACTCCGTGCAGAAACCTCTCTTTTCCAACAAAGTTTGCCAACATCTTCAAGATCGAAGCTCCCTTGGAGTATCTATCATCATCGAGACACGAAGAGTCAAAAGACGATGGATTCAGGAGAAGTAATTGCAAAGCCCGAGCGCAAAAAACTTACGATATGGCATCGAATATTTGATTGATCATTTCTGGATTGGGACACGGAACTTCAACGGCATGGGATGATCTTTTACCGTCAAGGTCGAGGGCTTTTGAGAGATGAGCATTGATGAAGTCATCCTCAGCGTGCCAACTGGGTTCTACTTCGGAGATGATGACAAGTTCACTGTATAAAATTGGCGTGGAATAGGGTTGAGAAGTAAGCATGTCTCCTCTGGCGGATTGTCACAACTTTTCAAAGATCACATACCCCATCAAAGTAGCAAACGCCTCGTTCAACCATAGCTCTTGCCACCAACTCATCGTTACTATGTTCCCAAACCATTGATGCGCCACTTCGTGGCTCTGGACAGTCACAACACGCTTTTGCGCTGCAATGCCTGAAGCATCATCAAATAAACCTACTGAAGTCTATTGCGTTCACCTGGGGAATCAGCGGCGTAACGTTTTCGCAGAGCGAAAAATAGATATGCTTCGTACTCGACAGGTGATAAGTCCCCACTGGTATTTATCAAGGTGTCAGTAATACGCCAAGAGAGTCAGCAACAATAAAAGAGCGCACATTCTCCATCGCTCCCGCGTCGAAGTCAGACGCGACCAAGGTGTCCAGCTACAATTGCGGATTCAGTTATCTACGTTGACTTGATTTATCTGAATGACTCAACTTTGGAAAGAGGATATGGAATATCGAATATCTAAGTCGAAACGTAACTTGGTCAATATGATACGATTCTTTTCTACAAAGCTAACATTGAAAAGAAATTGAGTAGCACCTTCTCGTACACTGGAAGGATCTTTGCAGTAGTGTCAAGCAACAGTTGAGTCTGATGGGCATGTTCAGCAGTCGCAAAGACTCTGAGGGGTATTTTCTTGTTGGTAAGTGGACTGATGTAGTGACTTTCTTTTGAGCAGAAAGGACCTTATGAGAGAAACAGAAATTCTCAGTATCTTTCCGGGATATAGGATTCCAATTTTTAATATACAAGGCGATGTACCGTTAGCCCAAGCCACAAGGTAGCTTGATATTTTGGGGGTCGGTTCGAATTTGGTTAGGACCCAATCTGCTGACGCTGACTGAGCCCCAATCTCTTCGAGCATGGCGGAGCTCAAAAGCGGCGTTTCAGGGAATTTTCCGTTGGATGGCTCCCTGGAGGTTTCCGAGGTGTTTGTCAAAGCGGTGGTCCCTTCTCTGGTTATCTGCGTGACTTGAACGGTGGCCTCTACAGATATGTAGCATCAACATAATTGGAAAACATCAGTTTTTAAAATAATCCCCAGATCATGTAGGAAAATTTCTGGATGAGCAAAAAAAAAAAAAAAAAAGAACTGACTTATTGCAGGCTCATCCCAACAGGGAAAGGCTCGTCTGGCAGCAGTGGGCTCAAATTGAGTGAGGCCATAGAATCCCTTCTTGCCCTCAAATTCGTAAGAGGAACGATAGTAACCCATCATGCTACCTTCGAGAACACCCTTGTAGACGATTCCCAACTTAGCCTCTGAGCCAGCGGTGAGCTTTTCGGGGACGTTGACCGTGCATCTCTCGAACTTCTCATCACGTTCGATGGATTTGATGACTTGAGGCTGCGATGAATTGACAGATTTGGATTGGAGTACCACTTTTAATATCTCGAGGGCTGGAGCAGCATGGAAAGTGATTTGTTCGGTCTCTTCCAAAACGGCCAGGTCGATTTCAGCGGTCCCCTCGAAAATAGGAGCTGGGGTAGCATTCAAGTCAGTCTTAACGCAGAGTGCATAGTGGGTGGGTCTGTTTGGAAGAGCGCATGCCATTTCAGTGACTTGGATATTCAGAATTCCACACATGGACAGTTTGAGTTTACTTTACGTGGTCGGTCAGACGATACTTGGCATCACCCTCAGCCATGTTTTTCAGGTTCTGGTGATAGAGGAATGAATTTGGAGAGCAGCTGAGAAGTCTAGCTGATAGGCTGAGCGACTTGACTCTGAGCTTGATAGAGGAGAGGAGAAGTGAGTAGGGAATGGTGTATTTGGGTGGTTTTGCGCTGAGTTGGTGGTTTCCCCTGAGAGTTCAGTTGGCTTGATGATCGAAATTTGAAGAGTAGGATTTATTTAAATATGTTATGTATAGGAGACGACTGCATTACGTCAGCAAGAGTGGTGACACTCACTGGGGCGATCATCCCCCGGGGGAAGCGATGTCCCCCGCTCGACTCGAGTACCCCGAACCCGACCACAACTCAAAACAGGTTCACACTGCAAACAGCAAAACCAAAAACCAAAACCAAAAAAACAGACCACAAACCACGAAGACTATTCCAGCATGGCACTCCGAAGAGGAAGAATACAAGAAGAAGACGCGTCACAACTGAAACTTGGACCAGGTGAGTGGATGATAATGATGGATTTCCACAAATAACACGAAAGAAACTTACATAAAAACAAATCATCCGCAACAGACTTCAATGAGGCTGGGTGCCTGTCGATATCCGAAGTCAAACTACTCTTGGAGCAAAGGGCCAAAGCAACCGATACTGCGTCAGTCACACACACTCATATGCTATCCTTTAGCATCGCTTATCCATTCCATCTTCACCCAACTTATCATCCTCCACAATTCAAACCTATCAACAACCGGCACGCAGTGTGTACAAGAAAACACAAGAGTACGTCAACCAGTTCGCTAGGTTTAACTCCACGGACTCGGCGCAGGCAGCTCGACAGTTGAGTCTCCTTTCTCTAAAGCAAACAAGCCAAAAACTGGACACCGATGCGGCATTCGTGCTCACAGTCAAAACACTCAATCCGTGGAAGAGGACTGATGCATGATGGCCCCTGTTCTCCACGTGGCCCATATAAAATAGGATCTTGAGTAAAGACACTGACCTCAAACAATTCGAAGCGGCACAGCTGGCCTCGCTGTGTCCCGAGGAAGCCGAAGAAGCAAAGAGCTTGATACCAAGGCGAGTCGACTGTGTTGCAGCTCTCCCTTCTTCTTGATCTACCCGCGTTTTTTAACTCAAGCTTACTGAAGGCAATCGCTTTATTTGGAACAATCAATCCAATCAATATAATACTTGTTCAGTCTAGCATCCAAGGATGACGATGCACTACAAGCACTCCTAAACGAAATTTCTGGGCTGAAGCGATACCAAGGATAACAACGTCATGATCAACTGTACACACATGTACAACCACTCGACTCATTTTTATTCTCCTCTCCATTGCAGTTTCAGTATATATAATTGAGTAGGAGGTTTGTTTCACGCTAACGCGCAAATTCAATTGACAGAAAAAAGAGGCAATCCTCCAGGCAGAAATATAGGAACATTAAACCTAAGATTCAGAAGTGGTTGGTTGGACCACAACACAGAAAAATCAAAACAGCAAAATTTCGCAGGGAGCTGACAAATGAGATTGATTTTGGCATTTATGCATTTATATTTTTATGTTATGTGTATTTGAACACCATGAAAGATAACAGAAGCCTGTTAGGCCTTGTTTGGCACCAATATAATTTCAGGTGAAATCATGGGTAATTAAATCTATGAAAACAAAACCACCCAAAAATGTGCAACCAAATTTTTATGAAATCAACAACTACCTCCTTCCCCCATATCAACATTGGTTTTCAGTTGTGTGGCCATTGTTAGAGCTAGAATAGCATCATTATGTGTTTTACTTATCTAAAGTGAAATATAGAAATCAAATGACAAAGGTGATCCATTTTCTCATATATAATTTCACAATTGGATAGAGCAGTATCTCTATAAAGTTTCTGGATATATTTTGTTGCACATATCTGGGTTGTTTTGTTTTTATCAATGTAATTGCCCATTATTTCACTTGGAATTATATTGGTGCCAAACAAGGCCTTAATTTTCATGGTGACATGCATAGAAGGTATTTATAAAACATACTGAGAATGTAGAAAAATAATCAGTCCAGTAAAATGAACTGAACAAGGAAATGAAGAAGGTGCCTGGTATTCTTTTTTCACTAGAGTGAGATTAATCTAACTTAACTGAGATTAATCTAACTTACCTAAGTCCCTCCTTTAATTTGCGTGCGAGTCCCAAAGGCCTCCTTCGGGACTCGCACGCAAATTGAAGGAGGGCTTAGTCAAGTTAGAGGTGCTCTGTACGTGTGGGTTTAGGGTTTCTTGCTACAAATGTACATGCATCAGCATACCTTCTGATTGTGCGTCACAGGAAAAACTGCGGAAGAAAATGGGATACAATCCTGTATCCGCGCTGTCCCCTTCGTCACAGTTGCTTCTCTTCTACTTTCCTGTCTCCTCTCAACCTGTGCCAAGCATGCAGTAGAAAGTGTTTTTCCTCATTTGTCAAAGTATGGTGCGACGCGAACTACTGAAAAATGCATGTTGCACTTGAAACAGGTTTGCCGTTCAATGTGATGCAATATGTGCAGCCATGGCCCAAGAGGTCTTTGACCTATTGAACGTCTATTCAGTTTAATGAGTTTCACGAAGGGATGGGTAGATAAGGAAATCAAAAGACCACTTGACCTTCACTATAAAAAGGAATTTGTGGTTAGTCATCGTTGACTAGTCTCAGATTATTTTCACTTTATTATTCGAACAAAAAAAGGTAAGGAGCTGGCTGCTGAAGTCTAGCTTGTATGCATCAAGCTTGGCCATGGGGCAACGCCTAGCCTGACATTCAAGTGCTGCACTCTAGGGGGGATGGATGCGAGCTCAGCGGATGCTTAACTGAAACCGCATGAAGAAAACTCCAATGTCCCTGCCAGTTCAAGGATTTTTCATGTAAATCAATATGCACCTGTTTGAACAGCACTGAGTGCATGTTGGACTTTTTTTTTCTCATTTCAAAAATATTTCTAGCACCTGCCCACCATATCTGGAGCTTGCCCGGGTCCTGCGTATGGGCAAGAATCTGCAAGCATTATGTATTCAAGCTAGGGTTTCATAATTTATGAAACCCAGAAATTTGTTTTGCAACCCGTTGGATGTCGGGACTCGCCGGAGGTCCTCTGTGTTGTGACCCAGTTAGGGCTCACATAGTGAGACTCAGCTATGTGTGCCCTGGATGTCATGCATATTATACCTTGTTTCTCCCGCTCTCTACATGAAATCTATCATCTCCTACCAAACCACGCTGTTGGGTTCCTTGACTATGAGGTCCTCGTTACCTGTGCGACGCCAATCATTGAAGAACTGCAGGGGTATGTATGGCACTTGAAACAAGTTCGCCGCTCAATATGATGCAAGGTGTGCAACAGCTTGCAACAGGTCTTATGATTGTTGATCAATCTTGATTCTGCTTGATGAGTTTCAGGAAGGGGAGGGTAGATAGAAAAAGACAGCAGAGGACAGCAGTCATCAAAAAGACCAACATAAAAGGGAGCCTTTTGTTGAGCGTGGTTGACTCTACTCAAACCGCCTCTGTCGTCAGATCCCTTCTGATATTATTATTACTTCGTCTCTGATCAACAACACCTTGGAAACATAAGGCCTGAAGCGTACATATCTACTTTTATTTGGGCTTGCGTACTTTTTCTTTCAGTCTCTTTTAATTTGTCGGGCTGTTGATTCCCTATTCTGTTCAGTTAAACCTTTAGCCACCATCGCGACTACTGACGTCTGCTTTTTTGCTCCACATTTTTATCTTCCAGCCCTGTCCAAGAAAGCAACTGAAGGTTGAAAGTATCATGAACTTGAATGCTCTCTGGGTTGGGCTACTTTCATTCAGCACACTGATTGCACCTAGTTTCGGCGTTGAGGATGAATACCTTAGAAACTTACCTGAGGTCACCTCGTATACAGGTATTTGAGACTTGAAATCTATCGTAACGGTACCTCAATGACTCAGGACTAAATAGAAACATTTTTTTACCAATCCCAACTCTTTCCATCAGGTGTAGGGGAATGGTATTCAACTGATGATGACATGTTCACCGCATTGCAAAAAGCCTTTACCGATGACGAAAAAAATGGTATCAAAGAATTTCAAGGTATAATTGACTCGGCCACTTATCGTGTTCAAAATAAAGATGGCGATAAATCTGTTATATTCCAATGGGCGGTTGGCCCTCATGGTCTAGATGGTCTAGTGACAGGCACCCTTCATAATCCATCAGAAAAGCGAATAGGCTGCCTCATACATGATACAAGAGCTAGAAAATATATATATACGTTCCTCACAGCTAAACAAAACAAGATGGTTGCTGTTCGCCCTCGTGACGAAAGAGATCGAGATGCAGAAGATAAATTTTATATCCATGTACGTTGATCACACCTCCTTGGCTTGGAAAAGTTCTCTACATATCTCGCATGGAAATAGTCATAAAACAAGATTTATCAATATTACAGAAATGGATCCTAGAAATTCAAAATCCTATATTCACCTCCCCAACCCATCTGTATTGTCTCTACTACATCCTCATGTGTTGTTTAGCAAATTGTTGAAATTCAAACCCCTTCAAATGGCTGTTTGCAGGATGTGATGTCCCGTCAAGAATGCCTACTCATGGCTTCATACAATGATGATCAAAGCTCAATATTTTCATTGGCAGACCCTGTCTTGAGTCCTGACTCGGCGGAGACAAAATGCTTGATGGAAGCTGCACAGTTAAGGATGCCATCCGGGCTGGGCTCATGATCACACGGGCCAACTGGAGCACTGTTGTGGCCGCCCGTCTTCGGGAGGGGGTGCTGTTGTGTTCCCCCGGGGGGATCTGCCCCCGTTCCAGTGGTTCCATCGATTCCATTTCCAGTTTCACATTTTCATTTTTAATTTATTTATTTACTTTTTTTTTCTCAAGAAACCACTTTCCCAGTTCCCATGCGGTTTCAGCGCAGTACTCCGCTCACATCCATCCCCCCTGGAACCACTTGACCGCCAGGCTGGGCATCGCCTCATTGACAAACGAGCACCCTCCGTCCCACCCACCATGAGCTTCGAATTCAAGTGGCCCAAGTTTTCGCCCTCCTTCTACGACCATGCCAAGCATGTGCTCTCCACCGTCAGTCCATCGCAGCCTGCTCCAACAAAAGCAGCCCCGTCTCCACAGGATTGCTCCGAACACTAACCCTCCTTTTGATTGTTGAACATTCAGGCCCTCAACAAAGGCGATAAACCAGCTATCATTGCCGATAGAATTGAGGTCAATCAGCTCGATATGGGAACTATTGTTGAGTCGATAGAATGCTTATTTTTCTTGCCCTCTAGCCCCAATTTTATGGTTTTCAATACTTACACTTCTTATCTATGTTTTTTTTTTTTTAAAAAAAAAAAAAAAAACTCTGAAGCCCCCCGACTTGGAAATTTTGGAAATCGGAGACCTCGGAAGAGATCGGTTCAGAGGCATTTTTAGAATGACTTATGCTGGTGACGCATCAATTCGCCTGCAAACGAAAGTCCAAGTTCGTATTTCCATTCCAATCGTCTACAAAGCAGTTTTCATCCCTTCAAAGAACAACAACCTGGACGCTGAACTTTCCGCCCTTTCTGTTACGAACAGGTCAACCCCTTGCGACAAAGAACACCCACCGCAACCTCAGACATCCTCACCACTCCACCCATCTTGTTCGCCTCTACGCCCTTGATAGTCCCAATGACATTGAGTCTATCAAGCCTCAAGCTGCGGGCAATTGTAGTGCTTGTGATCTCTCGCTTAGAAGGGGTCACTTTGGTCTTCAAGAACGATCCACTGGAAAGTGTCCAAGTTTCCTCAACATTCGATTCTCTGGCTGCAATACAGACTTTTCTGCAATCCGAAATTGAGCGTCAATTGAGAGACCTCTTCAGGACCGAACTGCCTAGTATTATCCATCAACTTAGTCGACGATGGCTAGGAAGAAACAATCCAGACGGACCATCGCAAACCCAGGTCGAACCACCCTCCACCTCATCCACTGCAACCCCAACGCCACCCCTACCGCCAGCTCAAACAATAGGCGATTCCAATGGATATCTATCCGTTCCAGACCAGATCGAATGTTATGACCCTACGTATGGATTGCGGCCCTCTCATCCACCGTTGGTTGGCTGTTTCACAAACTACCGCTCGCTCATCAAGCAGAAAAATCGAAAGCAAGGCTTGGGGGTCGTTCTAAGCCATACCGATGATGAAGAAGACCCAAGTAAAGAGGATGCCACACCATCCGATGTCTCTTCGTCTACACTCTATTCCCACCCCCGTAGTCCGGCATCATCTTCCCACCAGAAGATAACCCAAAAGGCTGACGTTCGTGCCAAAAAATCCATGGTTAAGCCCAAGATCATCCATTCTCACTCGGCAGGGATCATCAATTCGGCGCTCTCTTCATCTGAGTTGTCACATAATGGCCATGAGGACACCACTCGTAGCTCATCCAAAATGCTTGATCCATTAGCAAGGATGAAGCTGGAAGATCTCGAAGAGACCCGAGCGGAGGAGGAGCAGCTTGAGGAAGGAGAAGTTTTACGGAGTCGGCGGTTGGAGCGATTATCGATGCAAAGCCACTCTCCCAGCACCCGTGAACTGGCTGCTAAGCTCATGTCCATCAGGGAGAAACCTCAGGCCAAGCGGCCCGAACAGATCAGAATGAGTACCAGTCCTTTAAGCACATTTCGCACCCGACCCCTCCCTGGACCCACATCATCGATCTTCCCATCCACCCAAAGATCCAGCATGACGTGCTTGCCCGCCTATGCATCCAACTGTGGTACGCCGGTTCGCTGCCATGCCGATACCGCCATCTTCCTCGGTTCTCATGCGGCCAGTCCGAATGAAGGAGATGATGAGAAGCATGACAAGGAGGAGGGAGAAGCGGTAGAGGAAGGATCGCAATGCGCCTTACTAGCCAGTCTTGTCCGGGGGAACTGGACGCTTAGTCCCTTCTCTCGCTCGATCTCTCACTTTGCGGCCCGCAGCACTCCGCTCCGCCACTCCTCGCCTTCATCTGCTTTCTCTTCCCCTACTCGGGTGGGCCATCAAAACGACCTGCACTCATTTTATTCCAGAGATCCCATGGACCTCGATCAGCTCCATCCTCGCTCCTCGTCGTGGAACGACCTCAATGCTACGGACGGCTTGAAGCAAAAACGTGTCACCAAAATTGCCCTCAAATAAAATTTAATCATCTCAGTCGATTTTCTCCGTCTGATTCCCGTTTTTTTATTAATTCTGTTTGTTGTTTTCGCATCCTATTATGATACTTAATCATCTTCAATATTTCTCTAGTGAACATGTTGCTACAACAATCACCCACCCATATTTAGTATCGTTATTTAAGTCTTCTGATTCCCATGTCTCCCATCCCATATTTCATCCTACACGTTAACATACACACATAGACGGCTTCTATTTCACTTTCTGCTTTGATTTCAGTCCCCTCTGTCGCTTTCATCTACTTCCATTCTTTTGCTTCGTAACGCCCAAGTAACGCGAATCATTTCATTTTTCAAAGTAAACGGTCAAGCTTCAGAAATGAATCGTCTCCATGGCTTGATTTCAAAATTTTCTAGACATTTCTGTATCATCTTTCTTCCTATGCCATTGGAATATTTGAATAACTTGAGAATATGTTGCCCGTTTCTCAGAAGTTGGGAAAAACTCTTGGGAGGAGTGTGGCCAGCACGACTGGCACCTGCTGGAATTTGAGCTAAGCCCTGATAACCGTCTAGTGTGGCGAGAGACCTTCAGAGCAACCTACTCTGTCCCCGTTGGTAATCGAGCGGTCCCAGCCATTGGTGAATGCTTCGGAAGGCTTGTGTAAATTTAGGGACAGGGACTCCCCGGAGAGTCCCCAAAGATGAGCCAAATTTGCTTGCAGATCTGACTCTGGAAGGATTCCCAGAGTGAAGGAAAGTCCTTCAATTTCAACTAAAATTTGTTCATACTTGATCAAATCTAGAGAAGTCTTTATTTGAAGGGGTGTGCGTTGAGGCATGAGTGTCATCCCAACCCCCACACTCTGATTGGTGCAATCCTTACATTAAACCCCGGGTCCTCAAAGCTCAAAGGCGCATAATGCTTCAATGACATTTAGCCACATCATCTTTAAGCTTAATCAAGTCTTTTCAACAATTATCAACAAGATAAAAGAAGAGAAAAAAAATTCATCAAAACATACGACTTCTTGACTCTTAAAATCCATTTCTTCAGATTTGGCATGGACCAGGGTTTACCCTGGTGCGTTACAACTTACATGAGCTCTCCAGAGCTCTCCTGACCTGATGCACCATTTACTCAACCTCCCACCAAGAGAAGAAAAAAACGCTACCGACACTTGCTTATGCTCAGCGCGTTACCGGGCTCTTGCAAACGTCCAGTAGGCACATTTGTGGCAAGTATGTATCTGAAAGAAGGCTGACAGTGCGATTGAACTCCTCATCACGAGACTTATTCCTTCAAGGCGGCTCCCGGTCAAATCTCCACAAATTACATCTTACTACTTTTTCTTTCCCTTCCTGTCGTCACACCTGACAGGCTCGCCATCGGCCCAGCATATCCCAGCGTCAGTAATACAGTTTTCTTGATCGCCTAGAATTGTATCATACGGCTTAGCTGGTCTCTTCATTTTTTTTCCCTTCCCGTTACTTTCTCCTGAAATGTTTGCACTCGATGTGCTTAATTGTACCTCGTATTCATGGTAGGTTTCCTCAGTTATGGTAGTTTAAGCGCTAGACGCGGCTTATTTCTGGCTCTCTCAGTGGATTACTTCAACTACATTAAGCTTAGCTCTTACTTAGCGCCAGCAATCAAGGGACATAGTGGAATATTTCAGCTAGGAACCAATGACCATATTAGATACCATATACGACTTGGATTGCCTTATGTTGAGGAGACTCACACCACTTTTCGGAAGAAACATAAGGGGTAACCCCTGGCTCTTCTCTCAGAGCTTTTTCCTATGTCTGGATACTCGAAGCCAGTTGGCCATCAAAGTCATTCGTCTGGCTCTCTCATCCGCCCTATTCAGACGCGCCGAAACACCATTCTTAGCATCTCATGTATCCCTCATCGCACTCGGACAAAGCCTGTCTGGCGCTGTTGCCAAACGAAATCAAAACTCAAATAATTGAATATGTGGTCATGCAAACAGAGAAGAGATTCTTCACCGATACTCACCCACCTTTACCACTCAGCTTCGTCAATCGAAACTTCTATGAACTATGTTCACCGTTCAATTGGGGTGTAAGATTGAATCCTTTCACATTTCTCATTCCTTCTTATATGGCGTTCCTCTCGTCAATAATACTTTCATTCTTTGGCTGAGCTTCCCCAATTATTTATATATTTTAATGAATGGTTCACATTTTGTTCAAATAGGAGCTTGATCTGCTTTGTCAATGTGTACCTAAGCTTGAAGAATGCATCCAGCATTGCCTACCCCGTCAAGTGAATCATGTACGATCTATTGCGATAGGATTGCATCACTGGAAAGAATACCCGGACAAACCATTGCGGCGAATCTTGGAAATGTGTACTCATTTGACCAAGCTGAGTGTGCGACTTGAGACATCAGACCATTTGGATGAACATGGAAATTTTATCCTTGACCCTATACATCGCATGTCAAGATTATTGGATCCAATCTCCCAACTTTCCAATTTGACCTATTT
Source organism: Puccinia coronata f. sp. avenae (assembly GCA_002873125.1). Lineage (NCBI taxonomy): Eukaryota > Fungi > Basidiomycota > Pucciniomycetes > Pucciniales > Pucciniaceae > Puccinia > Puccinia coronata. Next base: position 93,235 of record PGCI01000190.1, on the reverse strand, counting down.
AACGTTGCGAAATAGGAACAGGAATCCATACAACGGTGATCGGGTGTTTCTCCATGAAGAGTTTGTGGTCAAGCTAATAAAGAATATGAGACATCTCGTTTTCATCCACCTTGATCGTGTTGAAGGTGGTTATGAAAACTGCGATTTCCCCGATACTGACGACTTCGTTCCCGATCCGAGTTTATCACCTCTGGCGGTTCACCTTGCCTCGCTGCCATCACTCAAGTTTCTATATTTCACACAAATGCCTTCCTTTGATACGAGCTGGAGTCAAATCAAATGGAAAGGAACGCTAGAAGGTTTTACTCTACGAAAAACCTATACGGTACTTCGGGCCGTGCACGCCTTCTGCAGCATGTTTGCAGACAGCCTAGTCTTCATCTCCCTATACCTTAGCACTTTATTATTGGACAATATCAGAGGTCCACTCACCAACGCACTTCCATCGGAACTTGACTGCTTCATCTTTCGACTACCAAATCTGAAGAGGCTATCAATATGTAACGAGCTGCCGTACATGATTCTGAAATTATTCCGAGAGTCCCACAACATCTTTCGCATCAGTCTCATGAACATCCCCAAAAATCGGATATCTGTCCGAGATATTAACAGCATAATCAATCGGGATACTTCACCATGGCGTCGCTTGAAATCTTTGTTGATACACATTCAAAAAGGTAGCTTCAGTTTTGAGGAGATAATAGGGTTGCAACATGATGGGTTGAAGGCCGGTGTGAGGGTGGAATGCGGTACGCTGAAGAGACGCCGCCAACCATTTTTTGAGGAAGACAACTTTTCCACTGATGGATATGAAACTGAATCATCGTCGAGCTCTACAGTAAGCGAGAGTGCAACTTCCTGGATCAGTTATACTGCTGTGGAATCTGAATTGTGAAAATCCAGATCAAGGTGAGTGTGAAAGTGATACTTATATAATCCGAAGGCAGAACTTCAGAAGTAATGAGCGCTGATCCTTTCACTTGTTATGTACCTGTAGAAAATTCCCTCGACAAGTTTCGGATTTGTCGTATCTTTTTTCTTCATCTTCTCATTATTATTTATGGTTTCTTTGTAATCTCAAGACCTCAGAATTTATCTTGTTCATACACGTTGTAGACTGTTGTAGATAGCTTTGAAAACGAAATGAAACTCATTTCTCCCAACAATTGGATTCGAGTATCTAAATACCGCCGTTCTCATAAAGACGTGCATGAAAATAAGTTCGAGTGATCAAGATGACTTGGAAGAGAGAGAGGCATATATAGACCTTTCGGACGCCTAGATCTCGTGGTGGATACAGGCCATCCGCATGCCGAGTTCATCGTTGACCCCGGCCTCGTCGTCCGTGGTGGCATCTAATGGGGGACGAGTAGAGACGGCGACAGCCTTCGCGCAATGCGCCTTCAGGCAACTGGAGATGGTCGATCGTCGTCCCAGGCCTGGAGCGAGTAGTAATAGCCCATCTTTCTCGTGCAACTCTTTTAGAATTGCTTGTTGGAAGCCCAATAGAGCATCGCTGTTGTCCTTCGAGGTGCCCATTCTACACCCCCATGGGATTTGCAGTCACATGAGGTTTATGTGGGTACTAGGCAGTGGCCCCACAGATCGGGCCACACCAGCCTCAGTAAGCTAGGTCAAAAAAGACCTGAAGACTGACTTGCGTTCCGCTCAAAGTTACTTGAATTCCTCCTATTGTTTTGTTGTGAGGAGCATATATTTTCTTTTACCTACTGGCAGTTGTTAAAAGTAAGTCTGTTCATATCAGTGTAACGATTTATAATTCATGAAACCAATCAATTATATTCTAGTTGTATCCTGGAATTGCCCAGTCATTACCCGGCTTGCTGGACTGAAGTCTGACTGAGACATGGCCTTGGGACACTGCTCATTTGTGCGGCAATAATCTTCCCTTTTTTCTCTCTCCCAATTAATTGCCAACTCTCTGGTCCACAAGACAACTTGGAAAACAAGTTACCTGCTGGTCAACTTTGAAAAAACATTGATCTCTCCTGAGCTGATTTGCCATGTAATCAACCTCCCATCTAGAGAAAAAAAAAACTACGCTATCCACATTTGCTTATGCTCAGGGCATTGCTAGGCTCTTGCAAAAGTTCAGTAGGCACATGTTTTGGCAATTAGTACATATGACTCAAAGAAGGTGCGCTTGCACTCTCTATCACGAGAGTCATTCCTTGAAAAGCAACACTCCGTCAACCAATTACGGCCCCAATTATAAACATGTTTTTGAAAAACTTCTCAACTATTTTCAACTACGTTTGAGTTGAGAAATAGCAAGATTTTGTTATGAATTGAGCTCAAAACAACCTCAAATCGACTGCTTGAGTTGATTTGAGATTGCAAAATCTCATAAGTTGCTTATTGCAACGGCCAAAGGGTCTGTGACATGCGTCTGTGCAACTCTGTCCACTCAACTCGTGTCACCTGTGTAGAAGTGGTTTCCAGGAAGGCCGGGCCGACAGCCCGGAATGCCAACTTGACGCGATATGTTGCACAGGCAATGTCGGCTGAACGACCAAACGGACACCCACTGTGTCGCGTCAGATGATGGCTCCCATTGATCCAGTCATTTGTAAAGATGACAAGGAGCCATGCGAGCAAACAAGTTGTTTGGGTGGGGGAGGTTCATCTGGTTTTTCTTGTAGCAAGAGTTTTCTGCTGGCTTGATCTAGGCTGAGGCTTGGTGCAAAAGAGCAGGCAGTGTTTATAATTGCACACTGCTTTTGAGCCACTCTTGTAAAACTTTTTGAGAAAGGAATTGGCTAAGAAAAAATTACAAAACTTGATTTCAAAATACTTTCAAACGCGCTCGAAAAACTTTTCAAAAACATGTTTATAATTGGGGCCTACATCTCTCTACTTTTTCCTTCGCTCAGTCTTGTCCTCAAACCCAACAGGCTCGCCGCCATCGGCCCAACGCAGCCCAGCGTTAGTCATACAGCCCTTGGTATTGCCTCAGATGACTATTCTAGTCTCCGTTCTTTTCTTCTCGTCACTGCCTCCTGGAATGTTTTCACTTGATGTGGTTGATTGCACCTCATATTCATGGCAGGGTTTCCTCAAGTATGGTAGTCTGCGCGCTAGACGTGGCTTATTTCTCTTTCTCTCAGTGGATCACTCCAACTACATTAAGTTTAGCTCTTACTTAGCGCCAGCAATCAGGGGTCATGGGGGAATATTCCAGCGAGGAACCAATGACCATATTAGATACCATATACGACTTGGATTGCCTTATGCTGGGAAGACTCACACCACTTGTTGGAAGAAACATGGGGGGTAACCCCTGGTGCTTCGCATAGAGCTTCTTCCTTTGTCTGAATAATCGAAGCCAATCGGCCATCAAAGTCATTTGTCTGACTCTCTCTCATTCGCCCTATTCAGACGCGCCAAATCATCATTCTTAGCATCTCATGTATCCCTCATCGCACTCGGACAAAGCCTGTCTTGCGCAGTTGCCAAACGAAATCAAAACTCAAATAATTGAATATGTGGTCATGCAAACAGAGAAGAGATTTTTCACCGATACTCACCCACCTTTACCACTCAGCTTCGTCAATCGAAACTTCTATGAACTATGTTCACCGTTCAATTGGGGTGTAAGATTATATCCTTTCATATTTCTCATTCCTTCTTATATGGCGTTCTTCCCGTCAATAATACTTTCATTCTTTGGCTGAGCTTCCCCAATTATTTATATATTTCAATGAATGGTTCACATTTTGTTCAAATAGGAGCTTGATCTGCTTTGTCAATGTGTACCTAAGCTTGAAGAATGCATCCAGCACTGCCTACCCCGTCAAGTGAATCATGTACGATCTATTGTGATAGGATTGCACGACTGTGAGGAATTCCCGGACCAACCATTGCGGCGAATCTTGGAAATGTGTACCCATTTGTCCAAGCTGAGTGTGCGATATGAGACGACATCAGGTCACTTGGATGAACATGGAAATTTTATCATCGACCCGTTACATCCCATGTCAAGATTATTGGATCCAATCTCCCAACTTTCCAATTTGACCTATTTAACGTTGCGAAATCACAACACTGTCAAGCTTACTAACCGGACCGGCCATGCTTGGAATAATTGGGTCTTTCTCCATGAAGAGTTTGTGATCAAGCTAATAAGGAATATGAGACATCTCGTTTTTATCCACCTTGAGCGTGTTGAAGGTGGTTATGAAAACTGCGATTTCCCCGAAACTGACGACTTCGTTCCCGATCCGAGTTTATCACCTCTGGCGGTTCACCTTGCCTCGCTGCCATCACTCAAGTTTCTATATTTCACACAAATGCCTTCCTTTGATACGAGCTGGAGTCAAATCAAATGGAAAGGAGCGCTAGAAGGTTTCACTCTACGAAAAACTTTCACTGTACTTCGGGCCGTGCACGCCTTCTGCAACATGTTTGCAGACAGCCTAATCTTCATCTCCCTATACCTTAGCACTTTAATATTGGAAAATAACAGAGGTCCACTCACCAACGCACTTCCATCGGAACTTGACTGCTTCCTCTTTCGACTACCAAATCTGAAGAGGCTATCAATATGTACCGAGTTGCCGTACATGATTCTGAAGTTATTCCGAGAGTCCCACAACATCTTTCGCATCAGTCTCATGAACATCCCCGAAAACCGGATATCTGTCCGAGATATCAAAAGCATAATCAATCGGGATACTTCGCCATGGCGTCACTTGAAATCTGTGTTGATACACATTGAACAAGGTAGCTTCAGTTTTGAAGAAATGATAGGGTTGCAACATGATGGGTTGGAGGCTGGTGTGAGGGTGGAATGCGGTACGCTGAAGAGACGCCGCCAACCATTCTTTGAGGAAGATCACTTTTTCTCGGATGGAGATGCAACTACTAAATCATCGTCGAGCTCCACGGTAAGTGAAAGTGGAACTGCATCAATCAGTGACGCTGATGCGGAATTTGAATCGTGAAAATTCAGATCGAGGTGAGTTTTAAAGTGATAATACGAAGGCAGAAGAAATGAACGCTGATCATTTCACTTGTTATGTTCCTGCAGAAAATTCACTAACAAGTTTCGGATTGGTGTCTGATGTTCATCATGTCATTTTTTTATCTATGGTTTCATTGCCATATCTCAAGACCTCAGAATTGCTGTTGTCCATACACGTTGTAGATGGCTTTGAAAACGAAATGAAGATTATTTCCCCCAACAATTTGATTCCAGTATCTAAATGCACAAGTTCTTTGACTGAGTATTCATCGATTCAAGGTCCATTCTCAAGCAAGTCTATCTCACTCGCAAGGAAATAGCGAAATTTTTTAACAAGTGGTGTGGATTTACAGCACACATACCCTGACCCGCTTCTTCAGAAAAGTATCCGAGACGAATCAAAATTATTATCATTCTAGGATTTTCAACATATACTGTCGGAGTGGGAAGGATATGGACAGGTAGGAAGCACACATATACAGAACGACGAGGACGAAGGAGGATTAGAACTGCTGAGTAAGCAGTAAGGAAGAGAGAAGCATGGAGCATTACAATCGATCAACTTCATCGTGGATGAAACGGAATAGTCTAGAGCCCGATTCAGGGCCAAACAAGTTCTTGAGATCTCGCTGAGATAAGTGACACAGATCCTTGAAGTTGTTCACTTGAAAAGAAGTGGAAGCAGAAGGTACCGTTGATACAGGAGCACTGTTATTATTGGTGCTACTGCTGCTGGTAGTGGTGGTAGGATTTGTAGAATTGACAACGCCATAGATTAATTTGCGCGCTTTCAGTTCGTCCATTCCAGGCAACGCCTTCAAGAGATCGTGCGCGGAGCTCAAGATGCCGAAACTCTGGTTCCCATGATTGTTGGCGATTGAGATCAGGTCTTGCCGTCCCTTCTCGCCCATCGAGATCTCATCCATTCCCACCAGACTGGCCCTCTCGGCATCCGGCTCCGGATGCGTTAGTTTCAAGTCTCTGAAGATCTCCGCCGTGGCCGATGGGGATGAAGACCAAATCAACCTCAACTTCTTGAACGTTAATGTGAGCAACACGAGCTTGGCTTGCAGGTCCGAATCTGACGATGCTGCTGCAATCGTGCTCGTCTTGTTTCCTCTAGTTTCTTTATAAGTCTACGTAATCATACCCCATTGCATTCAGCATCTTATATTCTTTTCCTGCATCGACAAAAAGACCAAACCACAAACCTCGAGAGTAAATGATTTCTTTTCGTCAAATTCGATCAACAAAATCGGGGTTTTATAATGAGCCGACATCATTTCACATTGTTGATATCTAAGAATTTTAAAAAAAAAATCATATTAGACTCATGATTACTTGACAAGTAGAAAACAGAACAATGAGGTCATGGGTGTCTACGAGTGGAACGTAATCAGTGAGAGCATAATGATGTACGTACAGCCTTCCAGAATTAAAACTTTGTATCAAATCCGCAATACTTTTCCTCTCCACACACATCTCAGGGGACAATATGTAATCACCAACCAGGAGCGTAGTAGGCTCGATAGTGAAATTCTTGGCATGTAACAACGAGGGCAAAGAGGACCGGAATTCTCGGACGTCCACTACAACCTATTAGCATATCATCAAGAGAGCACAAAAAAAAAGACACTCGTTTCAGTCGCAGTGATCTTCGGTTATCGTCTGAACTTGATGCAGAATATCGTGAAGCATATGTGTCTCGAAAGAAGAAGAAGGAATGAACCCTACCTTTGGCATTCCAACCTTGAGCGATTTGCCTCCTGCTTGTCGCGAAGAAATAGCATGGACCAATACCTCTTGACTAAGATCCCCAGGCCTGGCTTCGACTTCCAAAGGAATCACCATCGTCTGATCGGATGATCGATCGATTGATCAACAATGTAAAAACCCGAAAGGATGGGATTTTGTTGAATACTCCATCTTGCTCTCAACCAGGTATTTTTCTCACTTACTGAATTCTCCCTGATCAACTTTTCGAACGATTCTTTTTCCCTCCGGATACTCGAGAGATATCTTTGTTCCTCCACAGATTCACTATACATGAGGAAGTAAGGTTTCACATTCAATTCTGGATGTTTGAGGCGATAACACTGCTCTCGAAGGAATCAAATTCACACTCATCAGTGTTTCACCTAAATTTGAAATAAAATAGAATGAGCTGACTTCAACCCGTCTGACAAAAGCGACATCCGGCTCATACATAATCACGTGCCGAGGCCGGAGCTGATCCAAGACGGTATCATCCTCATCGCCGAGATAGACTTGGATGACGACCAAATCGTCCATGGAGAGCATATCGAAGTATGCCACGAAATCCGACCCGTCAAATTCATCCGTTAGCAAACTGTCCGCGGCCCCTTCTGTTGTGACCGCATCATTCTGTAAAGTCGTTGAGCTCGTCATTGAATCGAACCTAAGCGTCTTGTGTTGATTTCAGTTTCTTATACTACTTTGCCATGCCTCACTGTAATTTGAGAACTGCAATTTGAGAAATCAAATCAATCTTACAAATCCGCCACTTCGATCGCTTCTTTCTCAACGGTTACCGGGTCGCTAGGCTTGCTTAGATCCACAGGATTATCTCTGGAATTGCCCGAAGCGGCCGCATTGGAAGCGCCTCTGACTCGTCGTCTCTTATTCAGATAGGTAGCTTTCCGTTGATACTCCGTCTTGCGCTTGAGCGCAGCACTCAAGGAGGCGTGGTCATCAGCTGTTGATTTGGAAGTGGAGCCGGGTGGTTGCTGCTGTTGATTTCGGGACATCTTGCCCACCGTTCCTTTCCAAAAGAAGTAATCCCGCAACCGGCGCTTCATCATCGGCCGCGTTCCGTACTTGGAATCCGACGGCACGTGTTGCGTGGCCAGATATTCTTTGAGGACAGAGCACGTGGATGTGGAAGAGCACATAATCAAAATCGTGTTGGATTCGGTGGAAGAAGAGCCTAAGGGTATATAATGTCATCGAGATAATGTGTTAGCTGGAAGTTGACCAATCGGCTTTCCAAGACGATGATCTCCCGTGAAACTATCCTACCTGTTTCAGATTCAGCCGTCTGGTACAAATTTTCTTCAATTTCCTGAAGAACATCTTTGATTAACTTCCACTTGGGTTGGTTTTCTAAAACCGGCTCTATGCCTTTGGGCAGCCAATCCCAAGTATCCACAGAATGGCTGGAGGCAGAAGTATCATGGCCTGCCCCCCTTTCGACAGCGTTGGAAGGAATTTCTTCAATCTCTCTCATAGCTTCCTCTTCCTCTGCAGTTGGACCACCGGGCAAGTTTGGCACCATGGTTGAACCGATTCCTTGCGACTCTTTCTTCAAATATACTCTGTTTTTGGATACGGAAAAAATCGTATCTGCAGCGCTGGTAAAGAGCCAAGGGCTTTCGTTCTGGGTCAGACCAGACGCTGACTCCTTTGGCGAGTTAGCCACGAGGATCGTTTCCAGAAAACGGTAGAAGGTTATGCAGTCGAAAGCTAAGAGATACCTGAGAGCGAGCAAATTGTTTGATCAATGAGTTGCTTTTAATGCCCCCCTTATCTTGAGATGCAGCAGATGAGAAACGAAGGGTAATTGTTGAACTAACGATAGCAATTGCCGAAGGGTTTTTAAGTCAGACACTAATTGTTTAGTTTTGTAACTAACACGATGCCATATAGGGTTCAATTGATTGCGAATAATCTGGTCGAAGGATCGATGGAGAGCGTTGTCGATGGTGAGATCATCGACTTCCAACTTGAATAGAAACGAGGATGGAGCGCGGCTGGAATTAGTCTCCAATCCTTAGGTAACAAAAAACAAAGAAAAGAGAAATGAACACAAAAAGGATAGCCCAGCTGACATACATTTGTATTTCCCCTTCTGACTTCGGCGAGGGTCGCATCCATGGATTCGATAATAGCTGTCTGAATCTCCGTCATGGCTGGACTCATCGGCTGGTGCAACTCGATCACCTGGGGCTTCATGGCTTCAAATTCCTCCTTGATCTCCACTCGAAACCTATTTTCCACTTACGTGAGTTAACTTGAACATACGGATTTTGTTGAGAAGGGAAAAAATTTTTTCCCCCCTCTCACCTAGGCCACAGGAATACGTTCCGGATCTTGAGCTGACTTAGCACCGTTTGTAAGGGCGAAAATCCGTAGGTGAAATGTTCCGGCTCTTCTGAGAACGCTTTGATGAATCCTTTCTTTGTCAAAAATAAAAATAAAAATAAACTTTGAGCATTTTTTTTTCCTTTGCTGTGAATTTGACAATCGAAACGTGAGAAACGAGAAGGACGATGACAAACGGTGTTAGATTTTCGAAAGACGCGGAGAATGAATGCCTCGATGGATGACGGCGAGACCCTGTATCAGAGCGAAGGGGGGTGAGAGGGAGAAGCACCGCGGCTCAGATGTTCAACTGTGACTAGTAAAAAAAAGACGGTGAAGCGACTAAACGTACTCCTCGGCGTGAAGGACCACGATGCCAGTGATATTCGCCAGCTCGATTTTCGAGTTCAGCATGTCCACGATCAGGATTCTCGAGGTGATGGATAGGACGCCGCCTTGCTTAAAGATGCGTTCCCTGGCCACACCAAACACCCACACATACATGAATATAAGTTCGCGTGATCAAGATAACTTCGACGAGAGAGAGAGATACAGAGAGAGAGAGGGATATGGACCTTTCGGACCCCGAGATCTCGTGGTGGATACAGGCCATCCGCATGCCGAGTTTATCGTTGATTCCGGCCTCGTCGTCGGTGGTGGCATTGATGACGAACACTAATGGGGGACGAGTGGAGACAGCCTTGGCACAATGCGCCTTCAGGAAACTGGAGATGATCGATCGTAGTCCCAGCCCTCGAGCGAGTAGTAATAGCCCATCCTTCTCGTGTAGCTCTTTCAGGATTGCTCGTTGGAAGCCCAATAGACCATCGCTGTTCTCCTTCGAGGTGCCCATTCCCTTAATAATATCTCTTGATGTTGGATGTGATTGATCCCTCTTGTTCGCGGTTCTTTCTGCCTGGCTGTCCGTTGGACAAACTGTAATACCCGAGGAGACGCGTCTAGTATCCTATGGGACAATGGTCCGTCCGGATCACAACACAAATATGTACACATGCAGCCAACTTACGGAAGATTATACATGATATATTATTGAGAGATATAGAGAAGGTATGTAGCCCAAACTGAACAAAACGAGAAAATGGAAACAGCCAAGTATTACAAACAGGAACTCAATAGACGTGTAACATGGGAGGGAGAATCAGACAGGTTAAGAACGATGTTCTGCTTATCTACTAAGATAAACGAACACTCATACCGCCAAGGACTAGAGAGAGTAGTGTAACAGGATGGAGTGAGATAAAAGAGGAAATAAACGACTGAGAAAAAAACTGAGGTGAAGATTAGTTTCAGAGATATATATAATAAATTAATGCAGTTCATGATATTGAATAAAAGGAGGAAATCGATAACGTGTCCCAGAAAAAAAAAGAAGTACAACAAATGTAAGCTCCCTCCCAAAGAAGCTTGAAAGCTGAGTGAATTAAAGGGCAGGGGATAGTAGGAGTAGCGTACATAGCCAAGCGGATATATATATATATATATATGTTTATACTACAGACTTAGTGGGCGCTTTGGCCACGCCTACTCTGTTGCCAACTCTCACCAAGGTTTCAATTGAATGATCTACAAGAAAAAGACCCATTAGAATAATATCAAAAAAAAAAAAAAAAAGACTCAAGAAGGGTATCAGGTGTAATGACGTACTGGAATTGGTCTCTAAATCATCGTCCCATTCGATCCTATCGCTTTCGATGATAGTCAGGATCGTAGAGCCACCTATAAACAAAAAGATCAGGGCGGGCATAACGACAGATCAGTTGGTGATGATTTTTCATGGGAGAGAGGCACCGAGGTTGCAAGAGCAAGACACGCACCAAACGCAAAGTATCCAATATCCTCGCCCTTTTTGACCTGGTCGCCCACCTTGATACTCATATTAATACTCCCCACCATCCTACAAACACGTGTAAGAAAACCGCCCATCATCATCATCATCATCCTGACACGAATCAGCAGGCCATCTTCATATGCCTTGAGAGAGAACAAGACCTACATGGCCCCAACAAACACACAGAAGATCTTGCCCAGCTTCTCCGTTTCGATACACACCACCACGCGCACGTTTTCGCCGTACACATCGATGGACGAGCGGATTCCGATAGGGTTGACGCTGCAATCGCATTCACATCCACATTCACCAGCTCAGATCAAGAAACCCACAAGAGAGAGAGAGAGAGAGAGAGAGAGAGAGAGAGAGATGCGTAAAAAAAAGCATACGTGTAGTATTGGCCCTCGATGTATTCCATGTCGATGATCTTGCCGTCGATGGGGGAGTGGAAGCGGTGGTAATCCTGCGGGGCGAGTCTGAAGATAGCGAGTGCCCAATTGTACAGATCGTTATCGGGAAGAGGATGAGCGGGGTGGTCGTTAGAGAGAGAAGTGCTAGCGTTACTGGTGATACTGTTATCGTGAGACCCGTCGTTTTCCGTATCATCCGGGGACGATAGCACGGGTTTGTCTTCGGCGGGAAGTGGGAGTGAGAGTGGGCCGGCAGGTGCTGGTGGGTCAGGGGAACGCTGGGTGGTGGTGGTGGTGGTGGTGGTGGCGGGGGGCGGATGCATGTGTCGGGTCCCCAGATCGCCGAGCAGTTTCTTCAGGCTGAACCGGCGCCCCTTGATCCAGATCATCTTGGACTGCTGAAGATCCTTGAACACCATCAGTCTACAGTCCGCCAAGGAGGTCAGCACCGTCGCGTCTTCCAAGCTCTCGATGGGGCGCGCGTTGGGCTTCAGCTCGCGGTAGAAAAACTCGTTAAAGTTTTTAAATTCGCTCAGCGGTAACTTGACCTCGTTCATGTCTAACTCATGGAAGTTCACAAACGGCATAATCTCCTTGATCGACTCCGGTGAGTTGAACTTGTTCCCCTGCTTGATCGTTAATGACTTCAATAGTTTCTTGATCTTCTGGTGCTCCATGCGGTTATCTTTGGAGCTACCAGACCCAGACTTATACATCATCCTGATCCCTAACCGCACATACGCTTGCATCTTCTCTTCTATCAACCTGCCCGTGCGTCTATCCTGTACGATAATATTAGCCGAATTAGCACCGAGTGAGTATTTTCCGTTCTGCACTTTCCGGATGACTTTGGTGACCCATTTCCGGTTAGCCTGTGAGGAGGTGACAAAGTTTCCGGGGGAGAGGATGTTCTGAAGGGATGACCAATCCTGAGATGCGCAGATAGCCATGTGAGTCACCATATCGATTTCGGCCTGGGGCTGAACCACCAGCTGATCCTGGTGACAGATTGGACAGGAGGAGATGTTGACCACCTTTTCGCACTGTAAGCGCGTCGCCTGGCTTCTTCTTCGAGGCTGCGTAGGGCTCGCCGGCTCGTCGCCCGTGATCTCTTCAAGATTGGTGCTACAGGGTGAGTTGCTCAGCGAATCTGCTCCGCGCGAGGCATTCTTGCTCAGATTCGTGGGATTGGCGCCAATGAAGTGCACCGACACTAAGGGGGAGGAGGGGGAGGACGTGGGATCGGCGGGCGATGGGGTGTCACCATCTGCGTTTTCTTCGTTCATCTGTTGAGCTCTTTCTGAGCTGACGGCATGTAAACCGACCCCGATCTGCGCATCCTCAGAAACAATTTGATTCCTTTCGTGAGGAGGCTTCAGTAATTCGGACTCTAGACAGCCGATGACTTGTTCGTAAGATAGCGTATCCTGATCCTGAGTTGACGATTTTCCGTACCGGGAGAAAAAGCCAGAAATGGTTTCTTGGGTTAAGGTTGAGCCAAGTGAATCGAGCATTGAAGTGAGCTCGGTGTAGGAGATGCTTCTGGATTCATCGGTATCAAATTCTGCCAGATATTTACTCCAAAAGACTTGTCGCATAGCCGAGTAGGGAATGAATTTAGCTTTGATGGATAGTTTGCCGTTGTAAGTGACTTGTTGATTTGGGTCGCCGGATGTGTGGTCAGTTGAGGGGGGAGATTTGGAGGAGGATGAGGATGAGGAGGAGGAGCAAGGTTTGTGGACGACGGGAAGCTCGTAACTCGACATCTGATCCCCGAGCAATTTGCCCGTGTGCTCGTCTAGTTGGTATAGACCAGTTTCGGGATCCAGTGTCAAGTTTTGCTCCGTGTCGTTCATCAGATCTTCCAGCAGAAGTTCCGACTCGCCAATGTAATCGTTCGATGACATCTTGTCCCAATCGTACATACTAAACAGTATGCTGAACGTCATTTCACTCTTCTGGACGTGGAAAAACAACGTTTCGTCCCACACGGGATCCATCGAATGTCTGATCACACGCGTCCGAAAGATCTGTATATACCAACCACATTTCAACAACATATCATATTTAACATTTTAAGGGGAGGGGGGCGAATACCTTTTTCCCAAAACTGATGATGACAAAGGGGTCCATGTCGAAGCTGAGACGGGTGACAGCCTTCCAATAGGGCAGGCCGGAGGCTCTGTTGATTTCGATCAAGCACATACCGACGGGGTTGTTGTTGAACTGGAGGGAGGTGTTGTTGTTCTGTTTGATTTGAGCGGCGGGCTGGAGTCTGTTGGGAGACTTTGACTTAGTTCTGACCGAGAGGCTGGATGGCTTGAGGGAGCTGGGGATGCTTTTGACGCGGTTGAAGGCGCCCTTGAGGGGAGACAGCTTAGCGATGGGCGGGGTGCTGGACAGCAGGCTTGAGGAGGAGGATGAATCGGAGGGGGAGATGGAGGGGAGAGGGACTGAGGTGGAAGACATGCTTGCTGGTTTGCGGGTGAAGGCACGTTCAGATGGAAGTCAATTCAAGGAATATAGCAGTGAGTGGGGGGAGGAAGTGCGGAGTGACTCTGTTGACCATGATCTACAGTTAATAAACTAGTTAATCACGCTGTGAAAGCAAGCTGACACCGCACAACCGAACAGCTATTTAATTGCACTCGGAGTACATAGTACTGCGACCCATTCTACTACATACATAGTCAAGGTTTTTCATACCCAACCAAAAGACGCACGTACCCGGTCTCCGATCTAGTCGCACTCCTCAAAAGTCATCATAATCATCAATCATCTTTGTATGTATCAAGATCAAGACACACATTCAAGATCAACCTCAAGCTGCTTTCGTTCACCGGATGCCATGAAGCATTTTCGAAAGATAACCCAACCAAGAATGGGACCGCCCGCCCGACCGCTCATGTGTGAACATTGGCCTTCATGCGGGTAATGCTACATGTCAGGCTTCACAGCAAGCGTTCTCAAAAGGATTGATCAGTGACAGATCATACTTGTGAACTATCCTTGTGACAGATACAAATTATCATTCGTGTGATGGACTCCAAGCTTTCTGCTGCAGAGATGATTGTACAAGAGGTGAAGACAACTTCTTACCAGGATCATGATTACATTCACATTCCCTATTGAAAAAATCATCCACACAAAGGCAATCTCCTCCCATGTAGACAATTCTAACTTCACCTCTAGTGAGTCTTGCTGCTATTGGCCTTCATGGTTCATCATCAACACATAGTCCTCCATCTGCTTTATATTACATAGCCTCCCAAGACTCAGAAAAAATTGTAGAATTCAAAGGTTGGATCAATAAAAGGAAGTGGCTTGAAATTAGGGTCACCCTAAATGCACTCCCTAAATTTACTTTGTGTACGCCACGTTTTTGGCTTCAGGCAGCCAGTACTCCAAAATATCTGGTGTACCTTGCTGTTGTACTCCATTTATCTGGAGTGCACCGGTGGGCACTCCAAAATTTCTGGCATACTCCTCAGACAACACCAAAAAAATAAGGGAATTAATGGAGTGCGGTCAAATGTACTCCAAAATTTTTGGAGTATACCAAACTGCACTCCAAGTTTCACTTATATTGGCCTTGGCTCCCACTCACGCTTTGCAATATATCAAATGGAGTCCCTCACATTGCACTCTAATGCGTTTTTTGGAGTGCACAGATGTGCACTCCAGTCATCTTGGCGTCCAGTGTAATTTTACACCAAGAAGGTAACAGGTGAACATCTTTTCAATCCTTAATTCCTCTAAGCACATTGTTAGCTATACATCAGAGGAATAAAGATGTGAGAAAGGGAAAAACATGATTATCCAAGGAAACAAGAAGAAAGACAAGTGAGAAGAAAAATGAGTAGTGAAAAGCGTTAAAAAAGTAATTAGAAGTGGGAAATAAGGGAATCAATTTTCTTTTGCCTCTTCTTTTTACTGATAGAGATTGAGGCCCTGCTTCAAATGCTCAAACCAAGCCTTTCCTTTTTTGGTCGTGTGCTTTGGGGCCAAAAATTGTTAGTACATGTAGTTGACATGTTAGTTGTTCTTGACCACGTAGCCTGCCACACGTTGTAGTTAGTATTTATAGACTCCATTC
Source organism: Puccinia coronata f. sp. avenae (assembly GCA_002873125.1). Classification (NCBI taxonomy): domain Eukaryota; kingdom Fungi; phylum Basidiomycota; class Pucciniomycetes; order Pucciniales; family Pucciniaceae; genus Puccinia; species Puccinia coronata. Next base: position 77,795 of record PGCI01000190.1, on the reverse strand, counting down.
CTCTTTGAGTAATGAAGTATCTTTTCTCTTGAGCTCACTCTCCAACAGGTTATGAGCCTCTTGCCGGAGTAGCTCAAAAAAATTATCATCACTGTAGTCAACAACAAGTCAACCTTTATTGTAGTCTGCCCCAGACAAGAATAACTCCACCCTTAGTCATATAGACAAGCCCGTAGTTGTTGATGAGCCCCTTCCCCTTTTTTTTTCTTTCACCTCTGCCATCTCAATCAACCGTATTGGTCAATCAAACCCCCCCCACTCTCTTTTTGCTTTCATACTTCACCACCCAGTTACCTCCTTGCTGAACCATATCGCTGCAAATCAACTCTAATCTAGTGTACGCAATTGTTGATCCCAACTCTAACCTTAACACTGACGGTAAAAACCCCAGTTACACGCCGTGCACTGCGGCTATCTCCCCAAACCTTAAGGGCTTGGTGAGAAACTAGCTACTGCCACTTTGGATTGATCATCCATAGCTAAGCCGCACTGGAACAGGGAGATAGTTTACGTCACTTCACTTAAACTTAGTGGCTGCAAACTGGGTTTCCGTCAGCTGTGAAGGAGCCACATTGACCTGCCCGGAACTATCCACCCCCCTCCCTATCCCCATTTTTTTCTTTCTCTTCTTTTTCCTTCTCTTCTCACATTTCCCTCCCATGTCAGCCTTAGAGACAACAATGTTGCCCAAAAGGTTTCAACAATTTTCTCTTCTTATTCTTCTCTTCAATACAAGCATTTTCATATTATAATATCCATGCTTTGTTGTGTATAAGTGTGAAGTAATATAAGAGTGAAGTAATCAACCAGGAAGTTCACACAACACCTAATCATTTTCTAAGTTCAAACTCATAATGCATATTCATTTTGATAAACATGGTTCATCACTTTCAGAGTTGCGCAGATGGAAATTTTCATCATCACTCACCAACCACAACTTTAGAAGAAAACAGCACACTTTGGACAACCACTCCTCACTACTCAATAACCAAGGTCCCATCATTTCCCCTCTTTTTTGTGGTCATCTGGTGCCACCTCTTTGACTAGTAAGCAGCTTGCCAAGTTCCTCTTTTCTTCAAAGTTCCTTGTGAGCTTTGATCTTATCCCTCTTCTTCTTGTTCTCTTCATCTCAAAGAGGCATCATCAACATCCATCCTTGAAAAATCACTTCTTTCATCTTAGTCTTGTGGAGCTGTTCATCCACCCAGGTTTCCTTATAAGTATCCTTTGCCTTTGGCATAAAAAATAAGGCAGTCCCTGACTGTACCCTCTCCTGCTTCTCAGGCTGAAGAGACTGTGACTCTGCTTGGTTCTGCTATTCCTGCTCTCTTAAAGATTGAGCTCATTACCAGTCTTTTCAGACTCATCATTATTATTCTTAAGTCCTCCTCCTTTGTCCTCATCTCTTCCCTGAAATATAGATTTGTGCCCTGTTGTCACATAAGAGACCCAGGCTCACATACCACATCCTATCCCACCCTCCACCCACATCCCAATGTCAGACAATGTTCCACCCCATGACCAAAGAAAACCACGGGATGTCATGGCAACCATCCACCGCCTCACACCCAAAACCCATGCCAAATGCAAGCAACTGGGACTAGCTCAAAGCCAAACGGCATCAGGCAACAACCCTTTCCAGTGGTCCGGTGGCAGGTTTATCAACAAGCAGTCTGACACAATCCCAGGCCTAGGACAGCCTTCCAAAGCCAATATGGTCAAAGGCAAACAAACCTCCAGAGACAATTTGATCCCCATCTCGACAACATTCATACCCAAAATCACTGCCTTGTCTGCAGACAACTGGAGGTGCACAGAGCACCACAACCACCAACACAGAATGAAACCTCCAGCCTATTGGATGTGGCTCTCATCAACAATGTAACCATTACAATACATGCATTGTATCGGCATATACATTGTATCGTAATTGGATCCCAATACATTGATCTCCAGGATTGATGTAGCACATTGCTTTCCCGTTACGCTACCAATACAAGGTATTGGTTTCTCTGATACAATAAATCTCAAAGCGCTGTAGCGCATTGAGTAAACGATATGCTACCGATACAGTATCGGTGGTATTGGGAATTTTCTGGGCAATCGCATGCATTTCACATGACTTGAGGTTATGTGACAAGATATCTATGTACATGACATTCTGGGGGAGTAAAACAAGGAAGGCCAAGTGGGCAATTGCATGAAAGAGAAAAATAGGAAAGAAAAAAAGCACTTTCTCTACTTTGTGCTTGATGTCGCTTTGTCAGTGGCTGGAATTTGGGAGCGGTTTTTTTTTTTCCTCAATGTTATGAAAGCCTTGGTTGATGATTTCCTGGGCCACATTGAAATGTCCATTGGCTTGATATCCCTGCTGTAACCATTGGTGAGAACTGACACATCGCTCAATGGTTCTGGGAGCTAGGTTCCCTCGATTGCGTCCACAAATGTCGGCAGCAGCCAAAAAGCATCGCTCCACACTAGCTGTGGATGCCGAGCAGGACAAATAGTCCTTGGCCAACGATGATAGGACTGGGAAGTATTTGTGATGGTCCTGATTGAAATTTCAAACACGTTAATCAGGAACAAAACCACACTAGAGCATGAATGTATCAGAAAAGATGGCTGGGACGTACTTTCCACCACTTCAAGCAGTGTACTGCATTTGCAAGAGGGACCTTGTATTTTCCACCAAGGTACGTTGTCAACTCATCGTCAGGCGGGGAATCAGAAGCGTCGGGGAAAAGGTCCACATTGTCAGTATTGCGTCAATGTTTGGAAGGTGGTGGTGCATTTTTTAGTGGAAGGGAAGACGGCCTTGAAGTAGAAGTTGGACAGCCCGCCATTTCTAACTTCTGTCGATTGTATTCGGTTAAAAGTAAATCCTCAGCATAGGTGTGGTGTGACCTGAACCAAAGAGAGAAAACAGACACTCGGTATGCTGGGTTTAACATTGTTGCTAGGAGCACGGCGTTGCATTGAAGGGCCTCATTGAGATAGATATTTGTCTTGGTGATCATGGTGGCTAACATCGTTTTGAATTCGGGTTTGGAGGAAGACACTTGTTGCTTCTTGCAGAAATTGATGATGTGGTTATATTCGCATAACATTAAAGATGCCAAGGAATGATCTACCTCCATCTTTTTAGTAATAAAATAGAATTCCTGGATAGAAGAAGCAATTTCAATCAGTAAACATTTGACAATGGATCATAAATAAAAAGCAAACACTAACGCTGAGAATATCGTTTAATTGCTTGACAACGTCCCAGTCACTGCAAGTGATCTCCTTCTCCTGGAAGAAGTTTTTGCCGCCATCCCGTTCTTGTCTATCCCTCTTGTTCTCAATTATCTTGTTGATAATTGCCCGACCCTGGTAGGCACGGTCCCGGCTCTGCCATTTGATATTCCAACAAATACCATACCCTGCAATGAGCAAGGGACCATTGTAATTGTTCTTCTTGCTCCAACTGTTAAACTCGGATTGTCTGGCCGCCGAGCTTGTGATTTGCTTGATGACCAAGTCAACCTTCTTCAAGATTTCGGAGGTCTTGCTGCTTGTAACTTCCACTGGGACTGTGTTTGCGTCCTTGTCCTCAGCATTGAAGTCTTTATCAGAACCGTTATCCAACTGAGCATCAGGGATTGGTTCTTCGTCTGCAGCCTCAGCGGCTAGAGTGCCGGGATCGGTGACTTCCAAGTTGTCTTCTTCAATTGTTACAAGACAGGGGACGAATCCAAGAGTTCTGTGTTGTTCAGGAGTCAAACCTTTGGTTGGAAGATTGATTGATTTGAGACCAGCTGTCAAAATCAAGGCAACTTTGTGACAGAAGCATTGGATGTGATTGCTGGTGAGGTTGAGGTCCGTGCCAGTCTTTTCCAGGATGATCCAATCCACAGCAGCTGTCATGGTTCCATTGTTGGAGCCGGAATCAGTCGTTTGGGCTATGATGTATGTAGATTTAAAACAGCTATTTTACGGTGCAAAGACAAACAAAATTGTAATCTAAAAAAAACTTATCTTTTCATGGAGGCCGAGCTTACTAATCATATCTGCGAAGGGGATTGCAAGATATTTCCCCTTGTGAGTCCAGGAAATTTACTTCAAAGAAAGGTACGAAACTTGGAACGTCCAATCGTTTGTTATGTAAGTGAACAATATTCCCAAAAACGCTTGGCGGTTTCCCTTGGTGGTCCATACATCATGGATAACTGTGACCTTAGATTTAATTGACTGATTATAGGTTGAAAAGTGAGATAAAGTCAGCGGCAGAACAATCCAGAATGTGGAAACTGGGCGTTGAGACTGAGACTTACCTGAATAGTGTTCCTAATCTGATCTTGAAGGTTAACGTACAACCGATGGGCTTCTGAGGCAGACCAAGCACGTGAATACAGCTTGACCCCACGGCGGGCATAGTTGAACAAGATTCCAAGTATCACATCGTCGATTCGCATCCATGGTTGAGCCAATCTGATGAGCCACATCACTAGAACCTGGTTCAGAGCACGGTTATCAAACAAAGCGGCTTGGACAAACTGGGCGAGCGAATTGCCTTCTTTCTTCTTGGCTTTGGCTGCTTGCTCCTTCATGGTGACAGGTAGGTTAGCTCCAGCAAGGATTGCAGCACTTCTTCCAGGGCATGCCGATTGTCCCATATCACCATCTTGATGTTTAATCAAGTTCGGAGGAGTATCCTTCCCTTCTTTGTAGACGTTCAAACACCACTTGCATTCAAAGTAAAGTTTTGGACCTTTGGTCTGTTATCAAACCAATCAATGATACTATTAGTAACAGAAAGGATAGGGCTAAGCCTATAATGATAAAGAGATGAGAATCAAATAACTTACTTCGTCTTTTCCTCGCGTGGGCGGCTCAAAATATAATCCAATATTGTCACAGTCCTTATCCGCTATGCCTCATGTCTTCTTTGCCTTTTTTCTTTTTTTATCATTCTCTTTGTCTGAGTTCTGAGTAAGATCCATAATGGATACGTCTGGGTCTGGATCAGAATCGTTTGTGGCGGGTTGTTTTCTTTTTTTTTTTTTTGTTGCTGCTGTCAGAGGCGGTTCTACATCTTCAGCGGCAGGTGATAAGCTGGGGATGACGGTTCCTTTGGATTTTCTCCTAGATGGAATTGGAGTTGCCTGGGACTGGGAGGATTGGGCAACGCTGCTTGTATTTTGACTGTCTTGCACTCTTGTGCTGCGCGCTAGAGACCTTCGGGTGTCGTTATCTGGCCGTATGTAATTGGGATGAGTCTTTACCGGAGTGATTATGCGGGTAGATTGACGCAATGGAGGTCGGGAGGAGGATGGATGCCGCGGAGATGGAGATTGAGATGGAGCCATGGGGGATCGCATGTGTTTTCCTCTGGCCCGCTTGGCTTGGATATCAATACATATATATGTTTGATTCTGGGGGGGGGGGCTAGAAAGCTGAGGAAAGGACCCCCCGGCCCCTGTCCAATTCACAGTTAATAGGACAGTAGCCAGTACAGGCTACTGTCCTATGCGCGGCGGATCGGACAGTAGCCAGTACAGGCTACTGTCCAATTTGCGGCAGGAGCAAACCTCAGCCGCTACATAGGCATGTACACCAGAGTCCACTTGATTGTTCTTGAGACGACTCGCACAAAGGTTCCGCGGACGCTCCCCATTTGCGTAGGGAGCGACGTTCTTACACTGTCAAAAAATTCAATCCTCCCTGGTGGTTGCGGAGGTTTTGGTTTCAACAGCGTCTGCGGGACCTTTTTGCAACTTGACAATTAAACGTCACAAGACTGGTCTGTGGTTTCATGACCGTGCTTGTGACGTTTAGCCAATGCGCTCGGAACGTTCAACCCAAGATCTGAGGACGTTCAGTGTCCAGGTCCACCTGGCTGGCTGGCAGCTGGCGAGGTTCAAAAAGCAATTGCTTGCAGCTCAAACCCACACCCTACTGGCTCTGCCAGGACCAGTTACAAGATCACGGTGATCTTGCAGCTGGACTAACTTGCACTTTCTGAATTAGCTGATTCAAAAGATACAACCATCTCGCAAGCGACAGCACCAAACTTTTTTTTGTACAAGTCATTTATAATTTTTTTTATTTTTTTTGGCAATCAATTTTCTGGAATGACACCAAGCAATAAAGGTATCTCCACCAAAAAAGATCACTTAATCTTGGTGGCTCAGAGTCAACGTTCTGTTGACATTGGTGAACACTTCTGTCCTTTTGACGTTCATTTTGACCGTCGCAGGGACAAAAGGGCTCCATATGTTGGCATAACGTCAATTCTGAACCCCCATGTCCTTGCAACGCCATGAAGCAGCGTTGTAAGGACATGGGCACTCAGAGACAACGCTGAGTCAACATGCAGGAGACCACTGTCCCTGCAACGCCTCTTTGAACGTTGTAGGGACACACAGGTCCCTGCAATGATCCTCTGGGGAGTGCCTGTTCCATCAACGCGTGTCATGACGTTGATGGAACTCCAGCGTCCCATCAACAGTCCGTTCCTCAAACTCTGGGACTTTAGGGTATGCCTCTCGCCGTACCAGGGTTCCAGCGACGGCCAGACAACCTAGCCGTTGATCCTACGTCCCCCAGGTTCCGGGGACGCCCCAAGAACCCAACTGTTCTGGGAGCGTCCCTCATTTCCTCGATCGCTCCTCTGGTGTATCGCAATATGTATCGGGTATCGGAGCGGTAGCAGAGTGGTCCTCCCGATACAAAAATCCCAAAAGAGCTGTAGCGTAGCGGCCTGCCGCTACGCATAGAAAAAAATACAGCATAACGTATCGGTATGAAAATACGCTACCGACACAATGTATTGCCGATATTTTACGATACGCTACATCCCGCTACAAATATAAATAGCGTAATTGTTACATTGTTGCTCTCATCCTAGCTGAGATGAAGGCCCAGCGGGATGACGACAGGATCCGCCGGGAACGCAATGAGGCCCGTGCCCTCCGGAAGGCCGACCTAGAAAAGCAGACCCAAGTCACATCCATCATTGCGGCAGTGGCCAAACACTTCCTCCCAGACAACATATTGCAACCAGACAGAACCAACCTCAGACAATGGGAACGCACGATCCGCCTGCATGCTGCAGAGTGATTCCAGGACCCGGACTTCTACTTGGGAATCTCTGATGCAGTGACCAACCCAACCAATGAGATGATAGCTCAGGGCATCATCCATGCCTCTGTTCACAGAAATCTCACCTACAATCTGCTGGACCTCCCGTTGGCAGCTTGTGTCTACGAGCACCTCATCTCTAAATTTTGTGTGGTGAACCGTGCAGCGCAGCTTCAAATGTGGAACAAACTAATCAACGTCAACCCATTGGAGCACACCACCACTGCTGCCCTGTACAAGAAATTTGCCACCCTGGGAAAAACCTTCAACAAACAAGGCATCTGCTTGTCATGGGAAGATATCATGTGCCTTGTCATGCAAAAAAACCTGAAGGAAGCGGTGTGAAAGGTGGTAGACCACAAAGTAGAGCTGTTCATGGAATCTCACGACTACAATTTCCCCTCCTCACGAGAAATGCTCCATTTCATTGGCGCTGCAAGGACCAAGCAACGCCTAGCCAAAACCTCCCGGATATCTGAAACTCACTCTCTCCAGGTGAACCTAGCCAGTCAAATGGATTCCAACTTTGCCATCAACACAGATGCCTCCAACGTCGAAGCTCAGGCAATCCACAAAAACCCCTGTTGTTACATATGCAACAAACCCAATCACTTAGCGCCTGACTGCCCCAACAAAAAACGGGAGCAGTCCACCCAACCCCTTGGACCACCTGGACCCAGCCAGCGCAACAATTCAGCCTTCCTGCCGTGCTCAATCACATACAACTTTGACCGCACCCCATACGTCCGCCCTTTGCAGCCTGACCTCCCGCAACAAGCACAGTCCAACAGGATCACTCCCCCCAACCACAAGGAGACGGCAAGCCCAAAGCCCAAAGCGGTGGAGGCATGCATGATCAACCCTGACCTGTTTGCCAATGACAAAGACAAGTGCTACACGTTTGAACAAGAAGCGCTCTCCATCAAACCATTGCTAGCTCGCTTCAACTTGCGTTCACTGTGACAAAGATGGACAGGAGGCAATATGGGACTTGGGCGCCTTGGACAACGTCACCGGTGACCGGTAAGTATTGAACAATCTCAAGCTGTTACACCATCCAATAGCTGTGAAAGTTGCAACTGACGGTCCATGCAATTACATTACAGGCACGGGTACATTGACATTTCGCAGGATGAATTCAACAATCAAGGAGGGTATTTCTGTGAGCAAGCCCGCTTGACACTCATGTCCATAGGCACATTCAAGAAGGCTAATGCATGCTTCCACATGTTGTGTGATTTTGAATCCATTGACCTATTCAGCTGTTCAGGGCAAACTCTATTGAGGAGTCGATTCAATCCAAAAACAAACAGCTGGCCGCTACCACACCTAGCCCAAATTTCTCATGTTCCCCATGTTTTCCCTTCCATCTGTATTAGTGTTGCCAGTAATGAAATCCAAGTAAATTCCCTTTTCAAATCCCCAAGCTTGATTGAGAGCAGCCAATTTACTTGGAACCCCAAAGAGATGACACAAGATGAGAAGACATTTCTATTCCGGCATTGCTTTTTCGGACACACCAGCTTACGCCAAATCAGGAGGTTGGTGAAACTGAAATTGGGCTATTGCCTACCAGACAACATGCCCAGCGGCATGATCAAGTTCCCCGTCTGCTCCATCTGCAAAGCAATGAGGACCGCCACGCTAGGACTGAGCAACAGGTGCTCGGAGAAACTCTCTGTTGTCTGTGTAGACCTAATGGGCCCGTTTGACCCACCCACAATGACGGGAGGTATAAGTACGCTATGACTATTTGCAATATGTATACCTCCTACAGTGAGGTGAAGATACTGAAGGCAAAGTCTGATGCCACCAGTGCAATTATCCAGATCATCAATTGGTGGGAAAAGCAAGCAGGAGCCGCCCTGAAGATCTTGCGCTCCAACAACGGCGGAGAGTTCAAATCCAAGTTCCTAGCTGACTACCTCTCCGGAAAAGGTATCATTGCAGAACATTTGTTGCCCTATCACCACTTCCAAAATGGCGCCACCAAATGCTATAATCGGACCGTAGCAGACATGGGACGTAGTGTGCTTTACAACAGTCAACTCAGCAACAATTTTGGGGATACGCTTTCATGTGGGCAGCTGCATGGACCCTGAGCCAAATACCAAACAAGACGTCAAAGGCAGTCACGCCGTACAAGTTTTTCTATGGCAACAAGTCACAACTTGACAACACACAAGTATTTGGGTTGAAAGCCTATATTCTTGTAGCCCCTGAGAAAGGAAAAAAAGTAGATGAGCAGGCCGTTGGAGGACTAGTTGTTGGACATGTCAAAGAGTCAAAAGGCTGGACGTTCTGGGTCCCGGACACCAAGAGGCTCGTGTCGTCCGCGTGGGCAGACTTTGGTTGGAAAAGTCTGCCTAAGAACCCTGCTCCCGCCAAACTTGAAGCCAAAGCACTTGAACTGGGCAATTTCAAGGCTGAAGAACAAGTTGCCAAACAGGAATAGAACATCAAAAAGCTTGTTGACATACCTCCTCCTGCTCAGAAAGGAGTTCCGACCACCACCAGGGGAGAGGAGGGGGCACTCCCCTGGGAGTGCCATAGCTTAACTTTTTTCTGTAACTCTGGTGGATACCTCCCCTAAATCTTTATATTACACAAGTATTACTAAAAAATCCACGCCATGAATTGGCTTTTTTTCCAAACTTGGCCAGATTCTGATGTGATGGCAAGAAATCAGGAATGCCAACTAAAAAATGTGATCAATCTGATATTTATATCCACCAATTATAGGACAAATCTATCACCACGAACAATCAATAATCACTTGTTTACAAGTGACATATCAAAGAACAAAGGCCCCTTTTTAATCTGAGATAGCGCTGGAACCTGTCCCCGTGCCCAACAGGTACACCTGGCTTCAAACCAGAGGATACAGGTGATGGGACGGTTTTTTCGGGTATCCAAGGGTGTCATTGGGTACGCCAGGTACGGCCAAGTACAGGAACCAGGCTACGCTGGAGGTACCCAAGGGTACCCTTCCTGTTTAGTAGGAGGCATAATTTTTTTTCAATAAGGGGTGAGGAAAGAACAACCAAAAAAATCATTGCTGGGGCCAGTGGCGTGCCTGTGGGCCCCACAGGCTGGCCGGTGACACCCCAAGAATTGCACAGTGGAGGCTGAGCTTGGAAGCCAGCTGCCCTGGAGCGAGTATACCCGCCCTGTGGTGGGTATATCCGCTGCCCCGACTGCTTGGCTGGTAGTACCCTAACCCATAGGGTATCACTCAGGCCATCTGATTATGCTACCCGCAGTACAGGTAACTTATTGGGAGGGGGCCAGGAGGGGTCAAAGACGCCGAGTAGGCCTTGGGTTCCAGCACTACTTTGAGATTTCACTTGCGATCCTGTGACCATTGATTGGTCGTGGTGTATGAAATAACAAATCCAAATCAAAAAACTGTGAGAATGACTGATCAGAGTGTAAGAAATTCATATATTTCTATAATCTTAATGACAGATGGAATTCAAGACCACAAATAACCATAATCCAATTCATGTGAAAGCAATAGGAAACCTCAAGATACTCCATTTGTAGCCCATAATTATTCTCGAAATTCCTTTTTTTTCACTGATACTGTCACTACAAGAAAATCTGCTTCAACTGCCACCAGTTGACATGCAGGCTAATCCCATCTTACTACTCTTTTACTTCCAAGTTAATTCAAAAAAAATTTTCTTGCACAGTCACTGTGCACAATGCACAGTGACTGTGCATTGAAGTTGTTTTGAAGTGTTATTTGAGTAAGATTCAAGTAACAGCAGAAGTAAAATCAAAGTAACTGCATGTCAACTGGTGGCAGTTGAAGCAGATTTTCTTGTAGTGTGTGAACATCATTTCCTCTGAGATTATAAATCCTGGTTTTTACTCCTCATTGCTCTGGAAGAAACAGAGGAAAAGGTTTCAGTTCAGTTATCACATCAAAGCTGTTGTTTCTTGCAGATTGTTATACTTTCTTCTCTTGTATTTTGAAAACCTCTCATCATCTTCGAAAAAATACTTTATGAACACACTTTCCAGCATGCTGAAAGGCTTGGCTGTACCAATCTTGGTGAAGATGGAATGAACTCCAACAATTTAGCATCTGTCAATTTGACTCATCAATCAGGATTTCATTGTTCTTTGTATTTCATTGTCTGATTTCCCCGTGTACATAGTACTATAATTAGTTGAGCACATACACCTGGGATTAATCTGGATGTGTGCAACCAAATTACAGTGTTATCAACTTCAGAAACATCTTGAGATGCAATTGGCATAACTCATGACAAGATTATTGCTCAATGATTGAACATTCACTTTGGATGAGTGAAATATTTAACTCACGTCAGATTTCAGGAGTTATATGTTCCCAGTACATAACATGGTTCAAAAAAAGTGAGATGCAGTTATTAGTTGGAAAAATTAAGAATCAAGTACAAATGTCTGAGAGGAAGGAGTCGAGTAGAATATTAATGCTTCAATTGTAAGCTGTATACGGCTCACAGAAACTAGCGTATTGAAATCCATTAAAGCGACAATCCGACTCCAACACCCAGACCCCCGAGATTAACACCTACATCCAGGCCACCAAGGCCAAGACCAACGCTTGCACCTGGGCCCCCAAATCCGAAGCCTGCACCCAAACCACCTAGTCCGATACCAGCACCAAGACCACCTGATCCAAACCCGGCACCGCCTAATCCAAAGCCCAAGCCGAAACCACCAAATTCACCTGGCTGACCGTAAGGGTATCCAGAAGCGGCTCCCCAACCGTATGGGTATCCACCAGATGGGTAGAATCCACTACCAGCAGCACCATGCCCACCGTGGCCTCGGTGACAACCGTGGGAGGTCCCGTGAGTTTGCCCATTGTCATATGAATGACGAAGGGCCGAGATGCCATCTTGGGGTGAAGCTGACTTGGGCACGCTTCCGAAAGGCCCGTTGGCTGCGTTTGGGGCATTACGGGTTCCACCCAAGGGTGCGTTGGATCCAAAAGGTCCAGGGACGGGACTTCTGGGTGGAGGTGTCGGTTGATTAGGTCCTGAAGAGGGACCTTGGGGACCTGCTGGATATCCTGTTGAACCAGTGGAGGAGCCACCGGATGAGGCACTACCTGACCCTGATGGTATAAAAATAATGCTAGGTACACCACTGGGACCAAGAGGTGCGCCATGAGCAGAACCACTACTTGAATACTGAGGTATGACATCAGCTGATACACCGCTGCCAGAACCTGGTCCACCTGCACCACCAGATACACTTGGCCCGGGAGAATCACCAAGTTTGAGTGGAATTCCAGGGTGGAGTGTACCACCAACGCTAGTTGGAGTCTCAGGAGCAGGACGGGGTGGTGTACCAGAAACCGCTACACCACTGGGATGAGATGCAGTGCTGGGAGTGGAAGCCGCTCCCGGGACAATTGCACCAGGGACAGATGGAACACTAGCTGGAATAGAGGGCGCGACAGGAACTGATGGAGCGCCAGGAACGGATGAAGCGCCAGAAACCGACGAAGCTCCAGGAATAGATGGAGCTCCAGGTAAAGATGGAGTGCTAGGAGCAGATGGAACACTAGGAGCAGATGGAGCGCCAGGAATAGATGGTGTGCCATGCGCGGATGAAGCACCAGGAGCGGATGGCGCGCTGGGAACTGTAGCGCCAGGAGCGGATGGTGCGCCGGGAACTGGAGCGCCTGGAGTTGATGGAGCGCCAGGAGCAGATGGAGGGCCAGGAACAGATGGAGTGCCAGGGAAAATCGGAGTTCTAGCACTGGTTGCACCTCCAGATCCCGAAGGAGTAGCCGGGATGGATACAACACTTGGACCTATGATTCAAGCATAGAATGTCAAACGACATAGTACAAGACAAGAAAAAAACCAAGTTGAGTCATAACTGACGGTATATACCTGAGATTGAAGTCCCGTTATGGGTAAGTGTTCCAGCCTCTCCAAAGTCTGCGGGGTTGACCTCCATAGGCCCCGAAATTCCTGAATAGACTTCCTGATTGCCACTCCAGAGCAAGGTGGGGGCGGAAGCGAGGGCCAAACCAATTCCCGCGGTGACACCTGCTTTGACAGCAGCTTGGGGGTTGCTATTGACTGAAGCATGGGTTAATGATCCACTAGCACTGTTGATGCTTGCTTGGGAAGAAGCCTGAGAGTCGGCTGCGGCAGGAACATCAGAGGATGTTCCGTTGAGCCAAGTTGATTGCATTAATTGGGCCTGGGTAGATGGCGGCGCGGATGCACTTGCATCAGCTTGTCCGCCAACTGAAGGACCACTGTGTGAAATATTTTGGTCAGTACTGTTGTGAAATATTTTGGTCAGTACTGTGAAGAGTCACACTTCCAGAGACTCGAGCAAACGGTCAGACTAACCCTTGGGTATCTCTTGAGGTCATCGAGACTGGGTGTGAGGTGACACCTTGTTAGATCAAAAGAATGCATTCATCAGCACGCCACGCAATTTCGTGAGATTGAGGCAAGAAACTCACCGGTAAAGAAAGCGAAATCAACAGCGAGGGTAATGAACTGCATCTTGAAGTGGTAAGTGGTAGGGAAGGATGGATAGTTAGTGCGTTCAGATATTATTATTAATGATTATTAAGAGCGAAAAATGTAACCCGACAGGTGTAAAATTTGAATTTGAAGGCAAGCAAAAAGTAATGTGAAGATGAGAATATGGGAGTTTATTCGCCTACGCATGCATCTGCCTAAATGATACGACCATCTACACCGACTTTATGGAATCGAGCAAGCTGAGCATTTTTTCGGCAGAAAGCTGACCGATCAGGCCCTTTAGGCGCGTTTCTCCACGCCTGCCGCAACCAAACCCGAGCAGTTAAGAATCTGCCGAGAGTAGGGAGGGAGGAGCTCTGAATCTCACTTCGAAGTGGTTTATCTCACGCAGAAACATTGTTGCAAGAAGGTTTTGGTTCGAGATGCTGGTCCGTACCAGGCTGAGCTAGACCAAATTGATATGAAGGCCTCACCCACCTTCCATCTCACGCATGAAATGGATGTTTGCAGTTTACCTCGGGGTTGCTTCCAAGGGGCGTCGGGACTTTGATATGATGGAAAGCTGTTGGAGCAGGGGAGCCAGCTTACCATTGGAGACATGATCAGTATCAAAAATTCAAACCAAGGGTTCTTCAATGTTGAGCTGAGCAGCTTCTCCAATTTTACGAGGGCCTTTACCGTTTGTTTTCACAGTACTAGGTCAACGTGAATGCCATAATCAGATTGAACTGAAAGGTAAGTCGTGTGCTACATATCATTTTTGCGGATTAATTGTATGAATTCCATTAGCTTGAGTAGGCTTCAATGAATCATGACCCTTTCCATCATGATCGTGATTTACCCTTGAGAATAGCCCGTGAACTAGGCTCTCGAGTCAGTCGAGACAATTGCTGATAATGTAAGTCCAGTGGCGCTGTAGCCCACGCCAGTAAGCTCGCGGTCATGGATTTCGACCGGCTGTTGGAGCACGACCGAAATAAGGAATAAACTGGCGAGTCTCAATGGACTTACGCAAAAGATGCTGATGCTGGCAAAGCCCCATGGATGCGCTTACATATCTTGAATAAGCCTGAGAAATACGAGAAGGCGCTCTGAATCCATCAGGTATATAATGAGGCCGATATTGGCGGTTCAGAGCCTCTCCTCATCCACTTGCCACCCTTTTAGCTTTCATACAAACTGATCTTCACATAATCACTTTTAAGCGCTTGACAGGTTCCAGCTCTTCTAAACCCTTCACCTTTTCCCAGTTTTTAACACCCCTTTTTCGACACAACATGCAATTCTCCGCTGCCATCCTCTTCCTCGCTGCTTGCAGTGGTAGGCCCTTCTGTGTCTTAGCCGAGTGTGAGAAGATGACCTTAGCTAACTCAGCACGCTATTCACCAGGTGTCTTTGCTGCCCCTACCGGTACTGCTACTACGCACGAGTAAGATCTGACCCCGTCAAGCTCACTAGACTCTACTTGTGAGATGTTGCTAACTTTTCATTCCTTGACAGAGCAAAGATCGAGGCTCGACAATTCGGCGGGCCCTTTGGTGCAGCTGCCAACGTCGTGGGCGGCGCTGCTAACGTCGTCGGTTCCGCTGCCAACATCGCCACCCTTGGACTTTTTGGCGGTCTTGGAGGTTTCGGGGGTTACGGTGGCGGCTTCCCCGGAGGTTTCGGTGGTTACGGCGGCTGGTAATTGCATTTCGCACGTAAGCTCCAATTATTCTATGGGAACCTCTGTAGCATTGTGCGCAGTAGCTAACTCTAGGTCAGGGATTTGATATCATCCAATTCAGAGCGAGCGTGCCCAAGTCTTGATTTTTCATCTTTTATATTTCCGTCCTTTCTTGTTCTCCAACTGGGTAGTTTATATATTTCTAAGCTGGACCTTTGAGTAGCTTGCTACTGCGCAATTTACAGTGATTTTTTTATCAATTCCCTGTGCGATCCAGTGAGATTTTGATGCACGGTTTTGAGTACCTGTAGAACATTGCTCATTGAAACCCCCTAACCCGATGGTATCTCGCCATGCCTGGGCTACTGCGAGTGCAAAGGTCCCATCCACATGTTGCTGTGATGCTGCCACAGACTGGTGTTTGTCATTCCCACGTGGCATCAAGCTAGCAGTGGTTTTGGCCTGCCAGGTGACCAGAACCTGTTTATAGGCGCGCAGGGGTCAGACCGAGCCCGAGCCGCTGTGTACCTACGAGTGTTGTTAACAGTGATAAACTTGAGGTATGATAATGGTCACCAAGAAGTTTGGGTTTTTCATTACATTCATTCCTAGATGAGGCGCACTCTCCCTGGCTGGTTGTGATGCAGGCCGACGGATATTGACAGGATGCTCAGGTCTATGTAGTCATTGTAAAAATTTACGCATAGCTCCATGGACCATAGGTCGCGCATTATTTGTCAGAAGGTGCAGCATTGACTGCATGTTGCAGTAATAGTGAAGATCTGCCACTCACCAGTGCCGAGTGGGAAGCGGAGCGGCGGGAGTGGGGATCAGTGGGCCAAGGGAGTTGCGCAAATGATCGTGTATGTATGCATGAAAGGATAGGATCCGTGTGCTCCGGGATGATGTTGCGAGCTGTTGCGAGTGAGCCGCCGGGCTCATCTCCGCCATTCAACCTCTACATACTAAAGCTGATCCTCTTGCCAGTTCTCACCGAACCCTCTGAGGTGGAAGAGGGGCAAAATGAGAGACAAGCAATCATTGCTTGAGGATATAACAACTCACACAATTCAGCTCCGTCAGGAGAAGACTCTTGGCCCTTGGTAGCGTTCCATCAGCAAGCTCGCACCCACCAACACTTGTCTGGAAAACAACAGTACACTGACCTCCACGGAATCTGACCAGCGCCAAGTCATCCGACCTTTAATTTCTGTTCTAGTCCCTCGCCATCCTGCCAACCGTTCCTCTTTCCTGGCCGTTTCAATCGTCCACCCTCACGTTGTAGAAGAGTCAAGTTTTGGGGAACACGGAGCAAGATGGCAACGACATCTATTCCAAGTCTAATATCCAAAGTCGTGCCGAAACCTTTGAGAAAGTGAGTTCGAAGAGAGGAGACAGAGTGTTCGAAAGAGAGAGCACATAGGAGTAAGAGCAAAAGTCTCCAAGCCTTCGGAGACTTCTTCGTCCGTGAAAACCGCTCAACCGGTATCAAGGCCGAGAGACCTTCCAAGTACACCAGCGTCACCCTTTCAGAAGACTTCAAACGCGAGGCTGAGAAGGTTTATGTCACCAAATTAATCAACTCCGCCACTTGGAAAATGGACCTCAGGTCAGTAAACAATCCAGTGATTGAAACCGGGGATTAATTTCCCCCAGCAATCATCGCCCTTGTACGCATGAAATCTCACCATCACCCTCTTCTAGGCTCCTCCCTATAATGGCTATGTCTTACTTCTCAAGCAAACTAGGCTGCTTAAGTATCAGTAAGCAAGCATCTCATGAAAGCCTACACAAATTATAAGCAGAAGATCTTGGCGTAAACATGTATCAGCTGATTGTGCACCTCATTTCTCCTCAGACAATATACACTCCATAGGCAAGTCTACTTCTCACCATTTTTCTGACATGTCTTCTTGACTAGCGCAATCAGGATTCAATCCCACTCATTTGGGCTTCACAAACCTGGATTACTAACCACTGACAGGGCTTCAGTTGGATCTCAAAACTGACAATTCCCAATATGCACTCTCACTGATAGTTAACTTAATGTAAGTTTTTTAGAATACCTCTTTGGTTAAGAAATCAACAAATCATTTTCCATTGGCTAATCCTCATTTGATCTCACTGGTTCCCCCTCATAGCCCTTTGATTGCAAGTCACCTACCAATATTGAAATGAGATCTTCCGTGTATATTTTGGAGCTTACTTTCAAACAACCCAACTATCCAACATTGAATTCATAGCTTGTCGAAATCCCATCAAAGTTCATTGTACGTATGGGCTAGATTTTCCTCAGGGAAAGAATTGTTAGATATCTGCTTTCCTAGCCACCCTTTCTCACATCATTTTGCCTGACATCATCTCAATAGATGCGTTGGATAGGTGCACGTTGTGGTGTTCCATTCCCGCTCCAATGCCAAAGAGGTACATTTCATATACTACAAGTTCACTTACAGGATGTACACTAGAACAGGATACAAGAGGAGGAATACCAGGGAGGAGTACAGAGGAATCCGGAAGAATACACAATACACCAACATCACAGAATCAACAGCAAGGAAGAGTTACACCAACAGCAAGCAGGAAATACGGACAATGGTAGCAGTACAAGGAGCGGACACAGGGGGAAGAAGGGGAAGAAGGACCAGGAGGAGGAGAGGCCTAGACCCTGAACAGGATGGAAGCTGGAAGGATTGGAAGAAAGAAGGGGTGATGGAAGGTGTTTCAGCCCCTGGATGGAAGCTGGAAGGATTGGAAGAAAGAAGGGGTGATGGAAGGTGTTTCAGCCCCTGGATGGAAGAATAGAAGAAGGAGGAAGAACGGGCTGTATTGTACACAGTACAGGGGGGGAGTGGGCACAGAAATGATGTCATGCTGTGCAGATATGATGTCATGCTGTGCAGACATCAAGCCATGCTGTGCAGAAATGATGTCATGCTGTGCAGCAATGATGTCATGCTGTGCAGCAATGATGTCATGCTGTGCTGAAACCATAGCAACAAGGAGCAGGCTGTGCAGCTGACCAGTTCACCTGCAGCATAAATCCCTCAAAGGACCTTCCCTTGGAGCTAAATTCCCTCATCTTTTCCTATATAAGGAGGTCATTTCCCCACCACTGTTGTTTTCTTTTTTTCCTCAGCCACTTACTAAGAGAGTATAGTGTGTCTCACCAGTCATCAAGTTAGTCATCAAGTGTAGTCATCAAGTGTAGTCATCAGTGTTATCAGCCAATAAGTCAATCAATCAGTTATCAACCCCAACAATAAAAACATTTCTCAAACCTCCAATCAACCAACAACAACCCAATCAATCAAAAACAACCCAATCAATCAACAAACAAATCAATCGTCAACAAACTCAACAATCATCAACAATCACCTGCAATGGTCCAACAAACTATTGCACTTTCACATAATCAACCCCACAGTTCGATTATCCATATCATTAGTTATAAGTGGTCTACTCAAATACAACAACGTAAAAGGTCTAAGTCTGATTGAGATTGCTATACTTAGTAACCTTAATCTTGAAATCAGCCATTTCTCTTTTTATATTGATTTTAAGATTCCTTACAAAGGGTATAGTATTTATAAAGGGGCAGGCCAATAAACCACTCGTAAACTGACTGTTTTAGACTTTCAACCTAACTCACCAGTTTATTTCCCCCAGCCGGATCTTTACCAAATATTATCATTTGTCCCACAGGAGTCCTACATCTGGTGTCCCAACAGTGGCCGATTTCCTTAAAATTAGATCAAATCCGTTGGCGTGTTGCGTGGATCACCTTGACTAATCCTGGATCAAGAAGAATCCGTGGACGTAGGCAAGGATAGATTTTGAATACATGGCGCAGCGTGGATACGAGTCAAGGAGAAGAGTCAAGCCAGGAAGAATAGGATATCACCCAGAAGAAGATCAGTCAAGAATAAAACATCAAATCAGAAAAACACAATAAAATCAGAAAAACAAATCAAAACCTTCCCAGCATGGATAAAACACTACAGGAAATGCAGGAAACATCAGAAAGGATGAAGGTACAGCAGGATAAAATGAATCAGTTCGAGGACTCCCTAAAAGAGATGCATGATGTGATGGCTATGTTTTTAGAACAAAGCAAATCACCAAAAGACGTACCATTACCAGAAACACCATTGCAAAAAGGACAAACCCCTTGATTCACGACATCAACCCCATTCACAGGAAGAACAACTGGCTTAGACACGACCATTCAGGACAACAAAGAAAGTCTAATGGATTCATCAGAAGAGGAGGAGCCTCAACCTACCAGGACCAGGTCATATCAAAAATTACCGGACAAAGAGAAAGGTGTGGTACTGGACACCAAGAAGCTGAACGTGGAATTCGACGGGTCCGAAGTAGAATTATTCATCAAACGAGTGGAGAAGATAGCGATATTACAGAAGGCCGGAGGGCGGGATGTAGCTTTACAGTTACCATTTATGATCAAGGACAGAAAGATTAGCAAATGCATCGAGTATATGGAAGGACACAAGAATTGCGACTGGGAACTACTGAAGAAGGAACTTATCAGCAAGTGGGGAAGAGCAACACCCAAGAAACGATTTGATGAGAGTTCAGTATCCAATTTAGTTAGCAAGTACTCAGACAAAGGGGGAATCCAAACCAAGGAGGAATACAGGACGTTTATTGGCGAGCTGGAGGAGATCTTGGCCTACTTGACGAGGATGGAATACGAGGACATAAATGCAGAAAGCGGAGAACCACTCTGGAGAGCAATTGCCTTGGAGATACGCCAAGACATTGCACGAGATCTAGCCCACGATAAGAAGTTGAAGAAGACCAAGGACGGAAAAGCGCTGGTACCCAAGTTGGCTCAATTGAAGGACTACGTGGAAGCATCACTATCCGTTTTGGACCTGGAAGTAGGAGGAAAATCCATGAAGAAATTAAGCAAGGAACCAGAAGTTAAGAAGGAAGTTCAAACAGAGAGGAAAGCACCAGAAGGAGCCAGTAAAATCCAGACCTTAGAAGAAGAGATCAAGAGATTACGAACGGAATTGAATACCAGTCAGAACTCAAGAAGAGTGTCAGCTTGCTACTATGACAGAGCCAACCTGACAAAAGTAACATAAATAGAGACATTATTACTGCAATATTAAGACCCATTTATATGACTAATAATGTACAAAAAACTCAGTTTACTTATTTTTATCCAATAAGCTTAGCAAAGTCCTGGCACCATAAAAATAAGTAATAAATTAAAATAACAACTACTTTTTACAAAAATACTAAATAACTTCTAAACCTTGAGGATAACTTAGAATATTATGTCATATTCAGAATCCTCATGCAAATTAATGTAGGGTCCCTCACTGGATGTAACCCTAAATTCCTACTCCTTCACCTTGAACCAATTACCCGTAAGAATTGGCCACAAACATATGTCACACAGACATTACACACACATGTACTTGTTATATATGCATACTATATGTGAAATGACCAATTATGGACTTATAATTGAGGTGTTGTGTATAGCTTAGGAGTTAGGCCCAATTGGGGTTTAAACCTCCAACCCCGCGCGTGGATTATATAATCCAATTGGAAATTGGCCAAATGCGTGGAAATAGCTAATCCCCTAGTTACCACATATGTACAAGTGTAACTAGGGTAAAATTAGATTCTACGTGGTTTATTTACAAGGTTTTGTTAATAAAAACCTTGAATACATAAGAGTAACATAGCCAGCGTGGCCTTTAATGATTGGCCTTAGCCATTTGTGGCCCATTTGCGTCATTTGTGGCCCATTTCAGATACATTCACATGTCAGTGTTGCTATGTACCTTAGTTACAATAACTAAATAATTTATTAAGGTCATGGAAAGTACTTGTGACGCAGAATTAATGACCAGCAGTGTCATTGGGATGAGCCTTGTTAGTGCCAATCTCCCAAATTGGCCACATTGCGCTGAAAACCAGTTACTACACGCACACAGGCAGAAAGGTCCTCCACTCTGAGTGAAATTAGTATATATAGAGCCCTCTTTCCACGCCAAAAGTTGTTCCCCATCATCAATTATTATTACAGTCAATCAGTTACGCCGTGTCCTGTCCTTATTTCAGTTACTCTGCCCTGTTTTGCCTGTTTTATCCGTGGTGTTCCCATTAAATCAACCATCCTGCATGTCCAGCTCCTACGCAGAAACCCTTCAATCTACCCAGCAGCTCTACTTCACCCCCCTACGTGGCTTTTTGGCTTGAAAGAAGCAATAGTGAGTACTTCTTCCATCCTTCTGTCCCCATTCTGGTTCCTTAATTGGAAAAGCACTTTGGTACCACCTTCTGTTACGCAGAAACCCATTGTTTGCTTAATCAGATACCACCCTGCTTTGCAGATCTCTGATTTAGAGGGCACCTACAAACACCCCTGCGCCAGCAGGCCCCTCTATAAAAAGAATTATATTCTTTTTATCTCTTCTTTACTACTTTTCTACGTGAAATTACCCCACTTTACCCTTATTTTGCACTCTTATCACCTTGTGTAGCTAAAAGGTATTAGCCCTTGGCATCACAGAGGCTGACAAAGAGTACCACCACAAATTTCAGGATATCAGCCTCCCCCAGCAGGACAGCGACCATTTGGAGCAAACCCGTTTCCCAGGAATCCAATCCAGTGTTATTACTGCAAAGGAGCCAATCATACCTCCATGTATTGCGCAAAATTAGGTGAAGATATCAAAAAACGGCTAGTATTCAAGCAAGGACCAAATTTATATTATCCAAATTGTCAACCAATTCCAACAGACGTCAAAGAATCAGTTTGTGAGCTAGCAAGAAAGTATGTGGAGAAAGAAGGAATGACTCAGCAAGAAGGCAAGAAGACCAACTCAGCGACTTGGACCCACGATGAAGAATTACCAATGCAAATGCCCACAACGTCTATGATAGAAATCAACCAATGGGATATGTGGAGCCCGCCAGTCATTCATTGCAACGAGCAGGATCCGGAGTACAAGGTTGGATATGGATTGAGAAGATCAGCAAGATTAGGAGATAAGAGTCAGCCTACTCAGTCAAGACCTGAGGAAGTTATCAAACCAGCAGAAAGTGTACCCAAACCTCCACCTCCAAATCAAGAAGCAAGCAAGAATCCGGCAGCACCAAAGAAGAGAAGGCCAAGTTATCCGGGAGCGTGGGTAGAAGGAGCATCAGACAACGACAGCAGTGATGGAAGCGTGATTCAAGAACCAGTCAAATCCAAGGGTAAGTATGGAAAATGAAAAGAAAGAAGAGGAAGAAGGCTCAAAGGAATTAACAGGGAAACCGACGGACAAAGCTCAAGTTGGGGGGGGACTAAGGAAAAAGATATTGAAGCAATCCTTCACACTCACCTTGGAAGAACTCTTACTCATAGCGCCAAGATTTATTCAAGAATTACATCACTTTGCAGAGGAAGAATCCAAGACCATCCTTCAAAGCCAACAATCCGGACGAGTAAACAGTGGTGAATTTGATGAAGAACTGGATGGCCAACGATCGGAGTTTCACATGGATGACTATAAACCATTACAGCCTTTAACGTACGCATGTCCGTTGGGATTCGTGGACGTCACCATCAACGGAAGAAAAGTCAAATCATTAGTGGATAGTGGGTCAGAATTAAACATCATGCCGGAAGATCAAGCTATAAAGTTACAACTACCAACCAAGGAAGTTCACATGAGGATTACGGGTATTGGCGGTCACACTTCTCCAGTAGTAGGACTTGCTGAAGAAGTACCACTTCATATTGATACACAGAATAATAAGCAAGCTAACTTCTTCATAGTTTGAGGGAAGGTCCACACCGTTCTGGGAAGACCCTTCTTAGCTGATCATAAAGTCCGTTTAGAGTTGTCGCAGGATTGTGGCGAGATTCTAAGCTATGAGGTCTGGGACGGAGCACGTTTATGTATACCTATCTGCGCACCAAGGATCCCAGGATGGCAAATGGCCCCACCGCGACGTCACGTCACAAAAAAATGTGTCCACCAACTTCAGTTACCGGAATACTCAAGGGAAGAAGAAAGTACCTTGGAAACATTGGCCAGCAGCACAGAAAGCCTGAACGTGGAAGAAACTGACAAATTTCAACAGACGGAAGGATTAGTGGAGCGTATATTCAGCCAAGAAGATATACCAGAAGCCACACCAATTTTGGAAGAACAGGGATGGGACTTAACCACAGAGGAGAAAAATAACCCAGAAGATGAAGAACCATGGACAACAGAAGCATATATCCAACCAACAATGATGAATGGCTAGAATTTGAAGTATATGAGCCCAAGCGGAAGAAGAGAGCTTTCAAGGTCAATAGTGCGCTAGGATTGGATTATTTGGATGGTGGATTCCCAACTCAAGATTTCTTATGGCTATACCCGGAAACATTCCCACCCACCGGAGACGGCATTTGGGAAGAGCTTCCTGGATACCCAGCTGGACGGATTGTGTCAGCCTCTGTGATGCCAAGGGCTAGTACCTTTTAGCTACACAAGGTGATAAGAGTGCAAATGATGGGTAGAGTGGGGTATTTTCACGTAGAAAAGTAGTAAAGAAAGAAATAAAAAGAATATAATTCTTTTTTATAGAGGGGCCTGCTGGCGCAGGGGTGTTTGTAGGTGCCCTCTAAATCAGAGATCTGCTAAGCAGGGTGGTATCTGATTAAGCAAACAATGGGTTTCTGCGTAACAGAAGGTGGTACCAAAGTGCTTTTCCAATTAAGGAACCAGAATGGGGACAGAAGGATAAAAGAAGTACTCACTATTGCTTCTTTTAAGCCAAAAAGCCACGTAGGGGTGTGAAGTAAAGCTTCTGGGTAGATTGGTAGGTTTCTGCGCAGGAGCTGGACACTTTGAAGGGTTGGTTGAAGAAGGAACACCAAGAATAAAACAGGCAAACAGAGCAGAGTAACTGAAATAGGACAGGACACAGCGTAACTGATTGACTGTAATACTAAATGATGATGATTAACAAAATTTGGCGTGGAAAGAGGGCTCTATATATACTAATTTCACTCATAGTAGAGGACCTTTCCTGCCTGTGTGCTTGTAGTTGCTGAATTCCAGCACAATGTGGCCAATTTGGGAGATTGGCACTAACAAGGCTCATCACAATGGCACTGCTGGTCATTATTTAAGCGTCACAAGTGCTTTCCATGACCTTAATAACCTATTTAGTCATTGTAACCAAGGTACATAGCAACACTGACGTGTGAATGTATCTGAAATGGGCCACAGATGACGCAAATGGGCCACAAATGGCTAAGGCCAATCTTTAAAGGCCACGCTGGCTGTGTTAATCTTAGGTATTCAAGGTTTTTATCACTCAAACCTTGCAAATCCGTCATGTAGAATCTACCTGTACACTGGTTATACTTGTACATACCTGGTAAATAGGTAATTGTCTATTTCCACGCATTTGGCCAATTTTCAATTGGATTATATAATCCACGCGCGGGGTTGGAGGTTTAAACCTCAATTGGGCCTAACTCTCAAACTACACACAACACCTCAATTATAAGTCCATAATTGGTCCTTTCACATACAGTATGCATATATATCAAGTACATGCGTGTGTAATGTGCATCTGTGACACGTGGGTGTGGCCAATTGTTGCAAGTAATTGGTTCAAGGTGAAGGAGTAGGAATTTGGGGGTACTTCCAGTGAGGGACCCTACATTATTTTACATGAGGATTCAGAATATGACATAATATTCTAAGTTATCCTCAAGGTTTAGAAGTTATTCACACTTTCTGGAATAAGTGGTTATTTATTTTAGTTCTAACTTATTTTTAAGGGTCCAGAACTTTGTTAAGGATTTTGGATAAAAATAAGGTTACTAGTTATTATTCTTACTTTTATGTGTTACTATGGTTACCTTATGATTATTCCTTATTATTATAGTTATTTCATGTCTATTTGTTATCAATTATTAGCATATGTACTATTTTCAGGGTTTTTACATATGGTAATAATGTTGTTTTTATTTTTCATGTATTTTCATTAATTTCTATATTACTAGTGTTGCTTTGTCAGGTTGTCTCTGACTCAGTAGCAAGCTGACAGATTGGATTTGCAAATCTACTGAATGATGATGGGTTGTTTGGATACTTGAAGAACAACAAGATCTGGTCAGCCTACTGGTGGATGCCTCCCCAATATCGACGAGAAGTTTATTTTGGAGGCCTGGACGCATCAATGTTTATGAAGCAACACCGGAAATGGGCAATAAGTCAGGACAGGAACGCCATAAGCAAGCAGAAAGAAGAAGAATTTTTAGTAAACGCTGTACGAGGAATGGTCAAAATCTTTGGACGGCTCACCTGGGAAGGATTCTGCTGGAGCTTGCGTCAAGAGCAAAAGAAGATGGGAGACCATTATGACACATTCTGGCAGGACTGGGAAGACTGCTTCTTTGAATGCTAAAATAAAATCAGCAACAAAAGTGTATATAGGAGTAAAAACAGAAAAGAAAAAGAAAAAGAATGAAAATAGAAAATAACATAAAAATCACTCAAGTTATCATCCATTCCCTTATCCGGTCTAATTCTTTTCACTCATACATCAGGAATCATCTTCAGTTAAATTTCCTCACATCAGCCTCAGATTTTGATCAAGAATAATTAGCCAGAAAAATAAAAATAAACATACCATCAGTCATCATCTCTCTAACTCAGCTCACTCCCAGTCTTAACTCAGTGAATCTCCCTCTCAGCAAATTTTTCCTTATTCAAAAGATAATAGCAGTTAATTTCACACATAAAAATAAATAAATAAATAAAAATAAAATAAAATAAATATAACTAAGAAAAAAAATAGAAAAATCAGTTAGCTATGTACATTAGGGATGCTCATCCAATTACATCAATAAAAATAAAAAAAAGGACATTCACACAGAAAGAGAAAAATTTTTTTTCAGTTTGACATCATCATTATCATTTCTTTTTCTTTTTTTTTAGGTCTATCCAGTCTCTTGGGTCTGTTGAAATTTTTATCATTGGGGGGCCCTGGTTGAGTTACGGCAGTCGGCTCATTGGCGGGGTTACTTAAGACATGCAAAGGCTTTGGCAAATGGAGCAGGAGCTCGCTTTCTTGGTCTCGGCTTACAGAATGGAACTGGGATCTAAGGACAAGCAGAAAAGCATCAATATATATAGGGCTTGGAATGGGAGAGACGAGCGGAGCGAGGACGGACGTGGAGAGACTCGGCACAAGCGACAAGAGACAGAAGTGGCGCAATCAGTTGGCAGCGTCGGAATCTTCAGTGTTGACCAGCCAGGAAAAACTGCAAAGGAAGTTAGCAAAAACAACCAAGTCAATGAGAATAGAATCAAGGAAGACGGGGGCTTAGCTACATGTGATTGACGACAACGGCCGAAATGTGGTAGCGCTTTAAAAAGCCGCATACAGATCAGGGCGAGTCGCTGGCTGTCTGATCATTGGTGGTGGTTGCGCAATTAGTTGGCATACGGTACGGGGATTGGCAAGAATAACAGGCATCAGTAGTCGCTCGCGATTGGTTATTATAAATAATTAAATTAAAAAAAAGGACTACTTACAGTTTCAGGTAGGTTTACATTCACATCGCCGACGGGAGCAGTAGCGTGAGGGGCAGCCATCGTCAGCAAGGAGGTGATTGGCTTGGGAACAGCGTACAGGAGGAGGCGAGCTGCTTGGTCATCAATCGGTCTCGGGTTCTTGGTCCGGATAGTACGGCACGGGGATCTAGCAACGCGGCAACCCTTCCTGACCATACTCGGATATGTTGGTATAAAAATAAGAAGAGAAATCGCTTACGTCATGCGCCAGGTACGAAGTCGCATCAGCGACAGGATCAAGATCGTGATGGGCGGACATTTTTCTTTTCTTTTGATTGTGTCTTCCGTTGAGGATTGCTGAGATGAGGGTAGGATTGCCAGCGGGGAGGAAAGTCGACGGGGGAAAAAAGAAAAAGATGAGAGAAGACCAGTTTTTATAGGCGGCCGATAAGTCAACGACCAAGGCCGAGTTGTGGGACCGATCTATTCCTGCGTACAGCTTGAGAAGACAGGCAAAGATCCGTTCGAATCGGACCATACAGGCATACAGATGGGGGTGGTGCACCAAATCTTCGCGCTGACGTCAACAGAGCAAAGAGGACCGACCGGACCAGCCAGCTTGTGTGGACGTTACACGAGAGAGGGCTCAGACACCGGCAAGCGTACCGACAAAAAAAAACCCCCCGGACATTAGTCTATTCGAATCAGACCATACAGGTTATACAGAAGAAGGATATCATACGTCAGCAAGGGAAACCAAAAAGCGAGAAGAAGGAAAATGGCTCACCGGGAGGTTCCAGGCCAAAGTATCCAGTCGATCGGGGCAAGACATCTTGCGATCAAGCTGGGAGCACTCTCCCCGAGGTATACAGGCTGCGCAACTGGGAACTTTTTGGGGTTTCACTCCCAGTTCACAAATCTTCCAGGGAACAAACTGCAGCTCATCCTCACAGGTTCTCACTCATCACAGACCATGGCACAGTTATCAATATTAAAAAAAAAAAAAAAAAAAACACACACAGCAGGAAGTGAGCAGAAAAACATTAAAAATGGCAGTTGCAGAAAAACAGAAGAAGCCAAAACATGTCAATCAGTAAAATTATATAGAAGGAAATAAAATAAATAAAAACAGGATGAAAAGTAGATCAGCAAAATCAGGCAAAAACAAGATGAAAACATAAAAATCAGTGTGTGTAGGCTACATTGCAAAATGTAAGCTGAGAGAAAGGGTGGGACATGTCAAAAATTTCTTCTCTTTTTCTTTCATTATTATTTCTTCAGATTACATAACAGGTACACAATTAAAACAGGCAAGATGGAAGGACGGAACGGCAAATCTTTTCAGTAGGACAGCAAATCAAACACAAATTTGGCTCAATGGATCTCAAACCAACCAACCCATGAATAAATTCAACAGACGGAAGAAAATCTTTTGCACTCAAGTGATCAGGATCCATTATTGATCTTTTCAGTTCAGCAACAATTCACCTAGGCCGTATAGCAAAAACAATTCCAAATGCACCAAAAAAAATTCAAAAATGAAGGCAGAGGAACGGTTTTATCATCAGCACTCTTGTCAGACCCCAGCCAATTTTCTCTTTTTTTTTTTCTTTAGCATTTCTGCAAATGCTGCGGACAGCATTAAGTTGGGGGGGGATGTGGTGTTCCATTCCCGCTCCAATGCCAAAGAGGTACATTTCATATACTACAAGTTCACTTACAGGATGTACACTAGAACAGGATACAAGAGGAGGAATACCAGGGAGGAGTACAGAGGAATCCGGAAGAATACACGATACACCAACATCACAGAATCAACAGCAAGGAAGAGTTACACCAACAGCAATCAGGAAATACGGACGATGGTAGCAGTACAAGGAGCGGACACAGGGGGAAGAAGGGGAAGAAGGACCAGGAGGAGGAGAGGCCCAGACCCTGAACAGGATGGAAGCTGGAAGGATTGGAAGAAAGAAGGGGTGATGGAAGGTGTTTCAGCCCCTGGATGGAAGAATAGAAGAAGGAGGAAGAACGGGCTGTATTGTACACAATACAGGGGGGGAGTGGGCACAGAAATGATGTCATGCTGTGCAGATATGATGTCATGCTGTGCAGACATGAAGTCATGCTGTACAGAAATGATGTCATGCTGTGCAGCAATGATGTCATGCTGTGCTGAAACCATAGCAACAAGGAGCAGGCTGTGCAGCTGACCAGTTCACCTGCAGCATAAATCCCTCAAAGGACCTTCCCTTGGAGCTAAATTCCCTCATCTTTTCCTATATAAGGAGGTCATTTCCCCACCACTGTTGTTTTCTTTTTTTCCTCAGCCACTTACTAAGAGAGTATAGTGTGTCTCACCAGTCATCAAGTTAGTCATCAAGTGTAGTCATCAAGTGTAGTCATCAGTGTTATCAGCCAATAAGTCAATCAATCAGTTATCAACCCCAACAATAAAAACATTTCTCAAACCTCCAATCAACCAACAACAACCCAATCAATCAACAACAACCCAATCAATCAACAAACAAATCAATCGTCAACAAACTCAACAATCATCAACAATCACCTGCGATAGTCCAACAAACTATTGCACTTTCACATAATCAACCCCACAGTTCGATTATCCATATCATTAGTTATAAGTGGTCTACTCAAATATAACAACTTATAAGGTCTAAGTCTGATTGAGATTGCTATACTTAGTAACCTTAATCTTGAAATCAGCCATTTCTCTTTTTATATTGATTTTAAGATTCCTTACAAAGGGTATAGTATTTATAAAGGGGCAGGTCAATAAACCACCCGTAAACTGACTGTTTTAGCCTTTCAACCTAACTCACCAGTTTATTTCCCCCAGCCGGATCTTTACCAAATATTATCATTTGTCCCACAGGAGTCCTACAATGTACTTTCTTCCCTCTAATCCTCACAATTTCTAAGACTATCAGTCTTGAACTTGGACTCTGTAGCTGCAGAGTTAGACAAAACACAAGCTCCCAAGGTCCTACTGATGGAGGCCCGTCTGACCTACAAGGTACAAGTAGCTGGTGAAGATATAGCCAAGGCCACCAAGCCTTCGTACTTACACGCCCAACACGGTCACAGGCCAGCTTGCTGGTATTGTGTCTATGTTACAGGGCACTCTACTGTCGTGTAAAAAATGTAAAATAGTTCCCTCCCCATACAGGCTGTAGTGTATCCTTAAAATGTACAGCCCTAGCATGTGAAGGGAGGGCTGGTGGTCCGATGTTTACACTTTGAGACTCTGTTCTTTGTGCTAGGGTAGCACGAGGTACGCGTATAATCTAGCATAGGAATCGGAGTTGATAACCGGATGAAAGTATAGGTAGCCATTTTGTGAGCTAGAGCTACGGGTAGAGAGGATTGGGCTTCACGGGGTGTCAACATTGGGTGTGTGCTGAGCATATACAGAGATTGAGCTTTGAGGATGTAGTGATTGTGCAGCTCATGCTAATGCATGCTGACAGCCTTGTCACCAATCTCGGCAGGGCAGCGGCTAGCCGCTGAGGCAGTGCCTTGGTTTGTAGTTGCATCGGTGTAAGCATAGTACGTAGATGTATCACAGGAACCTGAAGTTGGAGACACATCAACACTTGAACTTTAACCCTTAGGCCCTAACTTTCCAACTCCAATCCTAATCCAACTTTAACCCTACCACTCCCAGGTTTCTGCACCGCTCCTCCCAATATACCCTACCCGCATGTATACAGAGAGTTGACCTTTCATGTGTGGACCCATCATCAACCCTGCGGTGTCAATCCCACCAGGTTTGGGAGCTTCTCCCTCAGTTTACACCACCTGTGTTCTTCAGGCTCTACTATGGATACCCACTCACGGAGCGTTTTAAAAACAACATCGCTTGTGTGCTCAGCAAGTCGGGGCTATTGTATGCCTAAGAATCTCTCTATATCATTACTGGCCTCTATCACGCTAGCTATGCCTCCAAGACCGGCAAGTCTCAAAAGTCTGTCAAACTCGTGCTTGACGGAGGTGCATATGTACTCCGCGCTGACCCTACCAGATAGGTGCTTAGGCGCACCCTCGCAGGCTATTGTTCTGAATAGAATATCAGCTATACTAGTCCATTCAGGAGGATTCTTTCTCACTTCTGAATCTCCTAAGGAGTGTGGGAGCTTCAGGTAGTTCTTGCTCCAGTAGCCACTCATCCTGATCAGCTCCTAGACCTTTTTATCTGGCAAGGTACATCTTAAGACTACAGGGTCGCATGTGGGCCCTCAGAACGCGTTCTACTTGGACTTACACGGCATATATAACGTTGACATGTATCTGTACTTAGACAAAACTATGCGGCACAGATATGATAACTTGTCCTTAGACACAGTGGCTACATCTCATGGCCTGGATGGTAAGCTGAGCGTGGACTACTTAAACTTGGAGTCTAATGTACCACTACTACTCAAGTACAAATTGGACGACTGTAGGAAGACGCAACTTTTATGGTCCAAGACAGGATGCAACGTTCAGATTCCGTCTCTCTCCGCTGCGGCCTCATGCCCAATAGTGGACTGTGTAAGGTTCGTGAGTGGGAGCATGGCTTCTTGCGCCATGTCCTCATTCGTTAGGTCAATAGGCAGAATGATGGACTAGTCAAGATAATCGGTTTACTTGATTCCATTTTTAAGTCATCTCGTGCTCCAAAATCTTGCTCTTGATGTGTTTTGCGCCTTTGCTGACCAAGTTCTTCTTGATGTGCCAAAGGCATAGCATGTGGTACACGTTGGGGAATATTTGAGAGAGGGAATTGATTAGATCTTGCTCTCTGTCCGTGATGATGACTTCAGGAAGGGGAATTTCATTTGATGTAAATATATTGAGGAGATTTTTGGGAGCCCATTTGTAGTATTCTTGAGTTTCTTTGCGTAGAAAACAAAAGGTAGAACGAAAGATTTATTTACACCAGTTATGCCGGAAATGTGTAGGAGCGGCATCTTGTACTTGTTTGTTTTGTACGTGCAATCAAGGAAACAAATGTAGTGATAAGAACAGAGGAGTTTGATGGAGCAAGAGTGACAAAAAAATAAACCAGTGAGGTTGCCGTCATCATTGGTTCTAGCTGTAGTAGTAAATTCCGAGTTTTGGAGAGTTTTGTTGAGGTGAACAATAGGGCTGATGCCTTGGAGCATTTGTTGAGTTGCTTTCTTTTGCGCGGTGTAGATTTTAGAAATGGTGGCCAAGATTGTTTTGTTGGGGTGTGTTTTCTTCAAAGCTGCTAGAATAACTGAGGGTTTCAGACCAGCATTGCCAAGTTTTTTCATTTCTTCAAACAGGGATTCAGAGAGCCAATGGTTGGCAGTATGGGCGGTGGGGTCAAGAGATGACGGGTGGTTGTGAGCAGGATTAGACACAGTGAAGTTTTAGTGGTTCTTCTTCTTCTGGAAATAGGCTGAGGCGGCGAAGGGACAGTTGATCAAACAGGAAACCTTGGGGACTCGGCCATCGCCTTTACGCTTGTTACGTTCTGGGTTTCCTCCCCTGAAGAGACAAGACAAAAGAGAAAAAAACAATTCAAAATTATCAGAATCAGAAGTTTGATTTTATGAATGAAACTAGAGGAAAAGGCGGCTGCGCCGCCCACCACTCTGAGACTCCAGCCCCCAGTAAAAAGTAGTTGTTTATTTTAGTTCTAAATTATTATTAAGGGTCCAGAACTTTTTTCATTTTTTTGGATAACAATAAGGTTTCTATTTATTTTCTCACTATTATAGGTTACTATGGTTGCCTTACGCTTATTCATTACTATTATAGTCATTTCTTGTCTTTTTGTATCAATTATTTGCATATGTACTACTGTTTTCAAGGTTTGTAAATGTGGTAATAATGTTGTTTTTATCTTTCATATATTTTCATATTTTCATTGTTACTTTTTCAGGTTGTCTCTGAATCAGTAGCAAGCTGACAAGAGAGGTCCAACCTCTGTTCAAACAAAGATGTTTGACAAATTTGACCACCCACCTTTTGGACTGCCACATGCAACAATTTTTTGGAAAGGCCTTTACCAGGTCTTGTGAGACATGAGGCCTGATTCAGTGTTGGCCAGAAGGTTTACCTGCTTGGCCAGAAGGTTTAACTGCTTGGCCAGCAGGTTTACCTGCTTGGCCAGCAGGTTTACGTGCTTGGCTAGCAGGTTTACCTGCTTGGCCAGCAGGTTTACCTGCTTGGCCAGCAGGTTTACCTGCTTGGCCAGCAGGTTTACCTGCTTGGCCAGCAGGTTTACCTGCTTGGCCAGCAGGTTTACCTGCTTGGCCAGCAGGTTTACCTGCTTGGCCAGCAGGTTTACCTGCTTGGCCAGCAGGTTTACCTGCTTGGCCAGCAGGGTTACCTGCTTGGCCAGCAGGTTTACCTGCTTGGCCAGCAGGTTTACCTGCTTGGCCAGCAGGTTTACCTGCTTGGCCAGCAGGTTTACCTGCTTGGCCAGCAGGTTTACCTGCTTGGCCAGCAGGTTTACCTGCTTGGCCAGCAGGTTTACCTGCTTGGCCAGCAGGGTTACCTGCTTGGCCAGCAGGTTTACCTGCTTGGCCAGCAGGTTTACCTGCTTGGCCAGCAGGTTTACCTGCTTGGCCAGCAGGTTTACCTGCTTGGCCAGCAGGTTTACCTGCTTGGCCAGCAGGTTTACCTGCTTGGCCAGCAGGTTTACCTGCTTGGCCAGCAGGTTTACCTGCTTGGCCAGCAGGTTTACCTGCTTGGCCAGCAGGTTTACCTGCTTGGCCAGCAGGTTTACCTGCTTGGCCAGCAGGTTTACCTGCTTGGCCAGCAGGTTTACCTGCTTGGCCAGCAGGTTTACCTGCTTGGCCAGCAGGTTTACCTGCTTGGCCAGCAGGTTTACCTGCTTGGCCAGCAGGTTTACCTGCTTGGCCAGCAGGTTTACCTGCTTGGCCAGCAGGTTTACCTGCTTGGCCAGCAGGTTTACCTGCTTGGCCAGCAGGTTTACCTGCTTGGCCAGCAGGTTTACCTGCTTGGCCAGCAGGTTTACCTGCTTGGCCAGCAGGTTTACCTGCTTGGCCAGCAGGTTTACCTGCTTGGCCAGCAGGTTTACCTGCTTGGCCAGCAGGTTTACCTGCTTGGCCAGCAGGTTTACCTGCTTGGCCAGCAGGTTTACCTGCTTGGCCAGCAGGTTTACCTGCTTGGCCAGCAGGTTTACCTGCTTGGCCAGCAGGTTTACCTGCTTGGCCAGCAGGTTTACCTGCTTGGCCAGAAGGTTTACCTGCTTGGCCAGCAGGTTTACCTGCTTGGCCAGCAGGTTTACCTGCTTGGCCAGCAGGTTTACCTGCTTGGCCAGCAGGGTTACCTGCTTGGCCAGCAGGTTTACCTGCTTGGCCAGCAGGTTTACCTGCTTGGCCAGCAGGTTTACCTGCTTGGCCAGCAGGTTTACCTGCTTGGCCAGCAGGTTTACCTGCTTGGCCAGCAGGTTTACCTGCTTGGCCAGCAGGTTTACCTGCTTGGCCAGCAGGTTTACCTGCTTGGCCAGCAGGTTTACCTGCTTGGCCAGCAGGTTTACCTGCTTGGCCAGCAGGTTTACCTGCTTGGCCAGCAGGTGGGGGGCCTGCTTGGCCAGCAGGTTTACCTGCTTGGCCAGCAGGTTTACCTGCTTGGCCAGCAGGTTTACCTGCTTGGCCCTTTCCTGCTTGCCAGCAGGTTTACCTGCTTGGCCAGCAGGTTTACCTGCTTGGCCAGCAGGTTTACCTGCTTGGCCAGCAGGTTTACCTGCTTGGCCAGCAGGTTTACCTGCTTGGCCAGCAGGTTTACCTGCTTGGCCAGTAGGTTTACCTGCTTGGCCAGCAGGTTTACCTGCTTGGCCAGCAGGTTTACCTGCTTGGCCAGCAGGTTTACCTGCTTGGCCAGCAGGTTTACCTGCTTGGCCAGCAGGTTTACCTGCTTGGCCAGCAGGTTTACCTGCTTGGCCAGCAGGTTTACCTGCTTGGCCAGCAGGTTTACCTGCTTGGCCAGCAGGTTTACCTGCTTGGCCAGCAGGTTTACCTGCTTGGCCAGCAGGTTTACCTGCTTGGCCAGCAGGTTTACCTGCTTGGCCAGCAGGTTTACCTGCTTGGCCAGCAGGTTTACCTGCTTGGCCAGCAGGTTTACCTGCTTGGCCAGCAGGTTTACCTGCTTGGCCAGCAGGTTTACCTGCTTGGCCAGCAGGTTTACCTGCTTGGCCAGCAGGTTTACCTGCTTGGCCAGCAGGTTTACCTGCTTGGCCAGCAGGTTTACCTGCTTGGCCAGCAGGTTTACCTGCTTGGCCAGCAGGTTTACCTGCTTGGCCAGCAGGTTTACCTGCTTGGCCAGCAGGTTTACCTGCTTGGCCAGCAGGTTTACCTGCTTGGCCAGCAGGTTTACCTGCTTGGCCAGCAGGTTTACCTGCTTGGCCAGCAGGTTTACCTGCTTGGCCAGCAGGTTTACCTGCTTGGCCAGCAGGTTTACCTGCTTGGCCAGCAGGTTTACCTGCTTGGCCAGCAGGTTTACCTGCTTGGCCAGCAGGTTTGCCTGCTTGGCCAGCAGGTTTGCCTGCTTGGCCAGCAGGTTT
Organism: Puccinia coronata f. sp. avenae; assembly: GCA_002873125.1. Lineage (NCBI taxonomy): Eukaryota > Fungi > Basidiomycota > Pucciniomycetes > Pucciniales > Pucciniaceae > Puccinia > Puccinia coronata. The sequence goes on along the minus strand of PGCI01000190.1, from coordinate 42,377 downwards.
GCCTGCTTGGCAAGCATACTAGCCTGCTGGCCGAGCAGGTACAGCCCGTACCAGCTCGGCCAGCAGGCTGACCCACCCGCTGAGCTACAGCTTGTACCAGCTCGGCCGGCAGGCTAGACTGCTCGCCGAGCAGGTACAACCTGTACCAGCTCGGCTAGCAGACCTGCTGGCCGAGAGGTACAGGCTGTACCTGCTCGGCCAGCAGGCTGACCCGCCCACTGATCAGTGCTGACCCGCCCACTGAGCAGGTACAGCCTTTATCAGCTTGGCCAGCAGGCTAGCCTGCTTGCCGAGCAGGTACAGCCTGTACTAGCTTCGCCAGCAGGTCACCCTGCTAGCCGAGCTGGTACAGGCTATATTAGCTCGGCCAGCGGAGTGACCTGCTTGCCGAGCTGGTACAGGCTGTATTAGCTCGGCCAGCGGAGTGACCTGCTTGCCGAGCAGGTACGGCCGGTACCAGCTCGGCGAGCAGGCTAGCCTGCTGGCCGAGCAGGTACAGTCTTTTCTGGCAGGGTGAGCAGGCTAGCCTGCTGGCCGAGCAGGTACAGCCTGTACCAGCTCGGTGAACAGGCTAGTCTGCTGGCCGAGCAGGTACAGCCTGTACCAGCTCGTGAGCAGGGTAGCCTGCCGGCCGGGCAGGTACAGCCTGTACCAGCTCGGTGAGCAGGCTAGCCTGCCGGCCGAGCAATTACAGCCTGTTCCAGCTCGGTGAGTAGGCTAGCCTGCTGGTGCAGGCTGTACCTGCATGGCCAGCAGGCTAGCCTGTTCGCCAAGCTGGTGCCGGCTGTACCTCCTCGACGAGCAGGTCACCCCGCTGGCCGAGGTGACACAGCCTGTACCAGCTCGGGTAGCAGGTCACTCGGCTGGCCAAGCTGATACAGCCTGTACTAGCTCGGCTAGCAGGGTGACCTGCTTGCCGAGCAGGCCGAGCAGTCTGCTACCCCGCTGGCCGAGGTGACACAGCCTGTACCAGCTCGGCTAGCAGGTCACTCCGCTGGCCAAGCTGATACAGCCTGTACCAGCTCGGCTAGCAGGGTGACCTGCTTGCCGAGCAGGCCGAGCAGTCTGGTGGACGCATTCCGCCTAGCCTGGCCCAGGCCGACGATCCAAGTTGAGCATGTTTTGTGGGAGGGTGGGCTTTTCGTGGACATGCCGTGGCGAATTATGACGCAGTTGTCGGGGCTATGCTTTTGGGTGACAACGACTGCTTGTACTTGTTGTTATGAAGACAAACAATGAAGTTTGGACTGAATGCAAAGTGGATAGCAAAGGGTCAGTTACGCGTGGCTAATGGCAAAGCAATAGAAAGAAAGGCCTCATACCGTGGAGAAATGATGAAAATTAAGCCAGCGGCGAAAGCTGGGTGTATCACGACGCGTAGTTTACGCAGTTGCTATACTTACCCACAACCATACAACTAACCCCTTTGCCGCGGCTTTTGAAGGACCCTTGGCGGAGGTGATGTTGACAGACCAAAGCCGTTTGCCTTTAAAGTGCAGGTGAGGGGGGATTGACCATAAAAGGCTGCGTCTCATCACTTGATCTGAAGCTAGGCTGCCCCCATAATCCGTAGCTTGAGCACGGTGTGGTGTCCCAAACATGTCAAAATAATTTTTTTGGTTTTTTTCAACTCAGAATCCGAAATTACTACCAGAACCACTCAACTATCCTCACTTACCACTTCAGATTTGGATTCTACGGCAAAATTCACCCTTAGTCACCTCTCACAGAATCTCCATTGCTCTCACGGATCAGAAGTTACAGATAAATCAGCATACTCAGTCACCTACGGCCAGCTACAACCATCAAATTACACAACTCACAAATACTCAGATACAACATCAGAAACACATTCTACGGACAAAATGAACCTAGGAAACTACTCTCAGAATGTTTGTTACATGGATGGATCAAGAGTTATAGCCAAAAGAAGTTCCAACACCCGGTTTCATTTCAGTTACACAACACTACACAACTCAACTCAGTTACATACACGAAGCAGCTCTTCAACAATAAGTCGGTACATTAGTACATAATACACAGCCTCAACACAGCCTCAACACAGCCTCAACACAGCCTCAACACAGCCTCAACACAGCCTCAACACAGCCTCAACACAGCCTCAACACAGCCTACATGCACAGAACATCAATGGAACAACTACACAAGCTCAAGTTTCTTTCTATATCACCTCCTTTCTTTTCTATGCAAGCTAAACTAGTGGATTTTCCTGATCAGGCCTAATTTAGTCTGTTTGTGGCAGTGCTTGCACAGCCGTGCACAGCTTTTGCACAGCACTGCACAGCTTTTAGTCTCTTTTCTAGTCTGACTCCTATTTATAGTACATTTTAGTGCGTTTTAGTCTGCATTAGTCTCTCTTTTAGTCTCACTAGTGGTTTATCTATCATGCCCAGGCCAGCAAAAATGCCTCAGTTGTAATTCCCCTGCAGCTAAATTCCCTCATTTCTTGTTACCTTGGAGCTAAAATCCCTCACATTTGTCTATTTAAGAGGCTCTCCTCAAGTTGTTTTTCCCTTCCTCACCAGATTCTGGGATCACATTACATTACACACCTTCACAGATATTACACACTATCCCCTATAGTTATCATTGGTCACTCCTCATTATTATGAGTTCACTTAGTATTGAGGTTTTATATAGCAAATCAACAACTATTTAGTCATCACCCATTTTTATACCCTCTGGGTCAGAGCCCTGCTCACGGCATCACTCCTGAACAGGCCCCCCTTGCTCCACTAGGCTATAAATCATCACCCACATCAACAACACTTCATCATCATCACCACCACATCTTAAACCACCATCCGTAGGCATCTTGAACCAACCATCCTATCACTAGATAAAAACTGCCAAGCAAGCTTGGTGGTCTTGTTTTTCTGATGGTATAGAAGGGCAGAGTTTGCACCTCCATTATCCCCTTCTCCATTCAGCAAAAGGTTTCACAACACTTTTGAGTCTTACAACGGAGGGAGCGGTCTCAGGTGACCCCCTGTTGAGTCTTTGGCTCACAGGGCCCGATCCAACCCCATCTGACTGCCTAACCGCAGCCCTGGGTTTCACATTAAAAGGGCATGGGCCAAACCCACGATCCCAGTTGTGGTGAAAGCGTGGCTTTAATAAACTGTGATAAGATTAAACCTTTCAACTTGCCTACAAACAAAAGAAAAGTTATTCAAAAGAATTAAACACCAGTCAGAGACAGGTAAAATCATGGGATAAGGAGGAGAAAATCAGAGAGGATGATAAAAAAGAAAATGAGAAAAACCAAGCTAACCTGTCACATTTAAAATGAGCACTTTTTCCAGCGACAGACCTTTTCATCACGATCGCATAGCCATGAGCTTGAGCAAAATCTTTGATAGTGGTTTTGATGAGTTCTAAATCTTGATAAATGCCTTCAGGTGGAGGTGGAATATCATGCTCTTCATGTTGTTGTTCAGGATCTTCTTGATGGTTGATATCTTTTTCTTGTTCAGTGGATTGATTATTTTTTTCTGCTTTTGAGCTATCTACTATATCTTCTTCTTGTGCATCTTCTATTTCATTTTTTTCTAGTATTTCCAAGCAAGTTTATATGATTATATCTTGTCTAGCTTGTTCTTCATTGTCTTCATTGTCATTCTCACTTTGAGGATTAATTAAATTTTCATTGCAAGATTTGATGGGAACTACTACTAAACTATTATCTTCCTTTCTTTCTTTTTCATCTTTTTTTTCTTTTTCTTTTTCATTGTTTTCATCTTTTTTTCTTTTTTGTTTTCATTCTTTTCATCTTTTTTTCTTTCTTTTTCTGATTGTTTTTGATTTTTTCTTGATTTTTCATCTTCAGGAAATCTCCAACGGTTTATTCAGGCTTCTTGTAGAACAAGTGGTCTAGGAAGGGAGATGGGCAGTCGATTGGGCTGGTGGACATCTTGTGTGTGGATGGTTGGTGTGGTGAGGTGTGTGGTTTTGAGGTGGAGTGGTGAAGGTTGATGGATGTCATTTGGAAGGTTGATGGATGTCGTTCGAGGTGAGTTGTTTGGTTGGGTTCTTGCTGAGGAAGCTGAGCTGAATTTTGCTTGGGAGTCAACCTCTTGTCTGAGGCTCCGACGCGCGTTTGGGGTTTTTTGGGGATCGACTCCCGTGTTCATGTTTGGTTTTGGTGCAACGACTTCCTCGGGGGTTGCAGCTCAAAGCCATTGAATTCTTTTTTGGTTTTTGCCTGCCGACTCCCAATTCCCAAGCGGAATTGGGCAATTGACTCCCAAGCGGTCCACACTTGGTCAACAGCTGGTAATCTCAACGTCCAGGACTATTTGGGAGTCGTTTCTCCAAATTTCAGCAGTTGTCTAACCAAGACCCTTTTTCTTGAAGACTTTAATATTACACAAAATTCAAGTATTGGAATGGAGAATAAGTATAGGTGTTGGCTTCGTAAAGGGAAGCCCACAACTAATAGGAGACGACATTGTGTTAAGGCTTGTCATCAAGACCTTGTGCGCCTGCAAAAGGAACAGAAGGCTCGGAATGATTCCCGGAGAGCTGCGGTCAACCTGTCAAATCAAAATTGCATACTAGTAGATGAGGATATTGATTGAATTGGTCCAGTGGTGGATGAAGAAAATGCAAGTAGCGTTCAAGATGAAGACGAGATCAATGGTGTAGACAAGGAGAGCCCGCTTGGTGCCTTTCAGATGGAGGAATCCAACAATGAAGAAGACGAGCTGGAATGGATGGACTTCATTGGGATGGCTGTGAATCAGATTGATTCTGAGGTGGAGGGCGCAGATAAAAATAAAACTGCCAATCATTTTTGCCACCAAGAATCAAAAATCAAAAATTTAAGACCTGATAATTCTCCTTGGTATCCATTTTTGAATAAAGAGGCAAGCATCAAGAAATATTTTATGACAAAAAGAGAATCATACTAACTTACTTTGTTGTCATCATTACCTCATTGTTTTGTTGCTGATTGGGTACCTACACAAGCTGATCTCACGCAACATGTATCATCAAAGACGTTTGGTCTTCACGCTCTACCACGTTTTGCTTCCTTGCTGGGAAGCCTTGCAAAAGATGCGGGCCAAAGTTTGAACCATGACCAATCAAGCTGTAGTCAAAAAAAGAACAGTCTTTGGTCAGCCAGTTTTTGGTTTGAACGTTCAAGGGTTAATAAAAGAGGTGCGTAATTACCTTTAACTTTCCTTTCAGGTGCAATTGATGTTGGGTTGACGTCATTTGCTGACATGTTGGTTTGTCCCAGGATTTGATGAACCCCCTGGTCTTGCCGCACCTGGATCATATACCGGAGCAAGCACACGGAAAAGATATTTACAAGCTTTTGCAATTGGAGAAATGGCTGAAAGATCTTGCTCCAGATCTTTGAGTCCAGATGGTTGAATCCAATCACAAACATTTCTATATCTTCAAACCTGCTCAACTGCAAAACTTTAAAGTAACTGTTCCCATCTTTTTTTACACCCAAGAAACCAATGTTTTCACCAAATGCTATACACCTTCTTTTAAATCAAACAATGAAAATGCCAACATTGCAATTGGGATTCCGGAAAAATATCATTTGATAAAGCAAATCTCAAAACAATCCCAATTGAAGAATTCAAGTTGACCTATCTAGAAATGACGACCAAAGATTGACTGGCTCTCTCAAGTTGTTGTAATGGAAAAATAAGCGGCAAGGAAGGTTTTTTTTATTGATAAAGTATGTGCAATTAGTTTATATTGTTATTTCTTTGGCATAGAAATCAATGATCTCTCCATCTGGAAACCTGTTATTACAATTCCCAATCCATGGAGGTTAAAAGCACAGGGAAAAGTTTTGAGAAATATTCCTATCACTTTATACTGTGACAACACATCTTGAAATAAATCCAAAAAGTGGAACAAACATATTTCCTATTATTTCACCCTATCCGGCTTACCGCCAAAAATCTCCAATCAACAATTTAATTGTCACTTTCTTTGCACGTCAAACATTACAGGCTCTTTGGAACTGGGTGAGATGGTGTTTGAACAGCTTAAGTATGTCCTTCTCTATATTTCATCATTGAGTTTCATTAAATTGTTGTTTGCTGTGATATTCTAATCATTTATTTTTTCATCTGGATCTTAGTGATATGGCTTTTAATGGCTTTGACGTGTATGATAGCACAATCCAACAAGAGGTCTACGTGATGGCTAGCGTCTTGTGTTTTCTAGCGGACTCCCCTATGCACGCGGAAATCACCAACACACCTGTTCCTGGGAATTCACTCAATCCGTTCCAGTACTACATTTTGCAATTGAAAAATTTGATTGAAAGGAAGAAGATGCCATATGTTTCACAGTTCTTGCAGAAGAACTTGCATGGAACAAACACATTTTGCCACAATCTCTTTGTTTTCTAATTTCTCAATTTGCTTGTTTGTTGAAGAGAAAAACAATGTCTTATGTGATTGATCTTGCTATCTTCATGAAAAACTCTTTCCAGTGTCCAAATCTGCTGCAAACAATGCAAGAAACCAAAAGAAGCTCTGTGGAACTCTGGAAATACTCAAAGGAGACAAAGAATATGGATAAATTAAATAAAAGAACTGCCAAACTTGCTGTTCAAGATCAAATCAATTGGAATTTCACCAACCAACTGATCAAGTTTGAGGAAGAGAAACTTGCAATTCTTGAAAACAAAGAAGAACTCCCAGAAGAAATGGACAAGCCAATTCCTCCAGACTTAATCAATATGGAAGACAATGCGCCGCAAAGGCTGTTCAATCCTTTTTTGGAATTAAAAGGTTTTCATTTCTTAATATTATGAATTGGCGCTTCACTTCTGACTTTTGCAATTCTGCCATTTTTTCTTAGGCTTTGACATGGTAGGGGATACACCGGTGGAATGCTTGCATGTTTTTCTACTTGGCCCGGTAAAATATCACTTCCGAGATTTTATGAAAGGTTTGAACCCATCACAAAAAGAGGAACTTGTAGCGCGGTGGAATTCTTTCAACACTGATTCCCTTAACATTCCTTCAATCAACATCACCAGTCTGGTTTAATATTCTTCAAGCTTGATTGGTAAAGATTTTGAGATAATTCTCCAAGCTGTGCCATTTGTATTTTCTCCCTTTATGGAACCATCTGATATTGCAATCTGGTCTTCTCTCTGTCATCTGGGCTCCCTGATCTTCCAAACGCATATTGACAATATGTCAACATATATTTCTGACTTAAGGAATCATATTGATATATTCTTAAGTCATGTAATTGAAGATTCTGCGCAATGGGTCACTAAGGCCAAATTCCACATGCTCCTTCATCTCCCAGAATCCATCCTTTGATTTGGCCCTGCTAGTCTTTTTGCAACTGAAAAATTTGAAAGCTATAATGGAATCCTTTGTAATGCTTCAATTCACTCCAATTGTCACAGCCCTGGTCAGGATATAGCCATCACATTTAGCAATTATCACTCTTTCTGCCAAATTCTAGCTGGTGGATTCTTTTTTGATCAGAAGACAAATAAATAATTGCAGTCTTCCAAGAAAGTTACTGACTGATTCATGCAGAATCCCCTAATTCAACAAACATTAGGCTATATTCAATCCAAATCTCTTCCCAATATCCATTTCCCTTTTATAATAAAGAAGTCTGTACCAAAAATTGATGAAGTGGAAACTCCTCAAGAATTGAAGAACACATATCCTTGCCATGAAATCAGTCAAATATCTGAGCTGAACCTGAATGAAAAACAAGTTCTCAAGAAAGATTTCTTTGTTTTGGTATGTCAGATTCATCCTTCCATGGATTTGATTGCATGGGAATGATGTTGTTCTGATTTTTCTTGTTTGGAAAGTTCAATGTTCATCAGCCTCAAGTATCTCAACAGGTTGGACACATCACTTCCCTCTGGATGGTCTAGCAACCTGCCCATCACAACAATCTCTTAATCCGTCTTTCTGTTTTCCAAAAACCGGTTGGAGCGCTCATTATCAAATGAGGGAGATTCAAAATACTTCAAAATTGCTCTTTGTCACCTCGCAAGTAAGAGTTCTTCTTAACAACATGCAGAAAGCCACAAATACTGACTTGTTGAACATTAAAATACACAGACTATCGCAGCTGGACTGAACATCCAGCATGATTGTTGCCGCGCTGATTGCCAACTCACGGAAACAAGGACCGCTGTGGTGGAGAGGAGAAAGAGCGACCAGAAGACCCTTGAACTTAACCATACGGACAATGGATGATTTGTCATCAATCTTGCGTCACTCTCCTCACCGTCTCTGCACAGGAAGATCTCAGATGTTACTCTTGATCAGCTTGAGCCAATACAGTGGATCAATTCCATACACACTGCTCTAATGAAATGGGGCACAACGGTTGTCAAAAAACAAGTAAAAACTTTAAAAAAAACAACCAATTGCTTTGAAATCAAGATTGGATCCAGGACTGAACTAAACTATGTAAAGACAAAATTGGATGTGACAAAAGGAGGGAGGGAGTTGCCTTTTGATTTTGCTTTGCCTTCAGCGATTGTTCTGACAGATAGAATATAATATCAGTATTAGATTGACTATTGTTTGTTAATGTTAAGATGATGGGAGGAAGAGATGAAAGACTGACTGACCTAATGACCAGAGTGCTTGGTTTTTGAAACCCCTCCGATTGCAAGCTTCTGGAAGCCAAGGTATCCTTTGGGGAGCGTTAAGCTACCAAGGCCATGGTGTCTTTGGTTGAGCGCGCGCTGGCTGCGCCTTACTTTGGGGCTGGGGCAGGATTTCTGCAGGGGAACATCAGCCTCTGCCACCAGTTGATCAAGGAACATAAGGAGAGATATGAGACTGGTGTACTCAAGGCTTTTTGTGGGGATGCTCCCTTTGAGCTTGCTCTGCAACAGGAGCAGGGCCGGGTGCTTTGGGAGCAGTGACAACGGATGCTCCTGGAGCAGGGCCGGGTGCTTTGGGAGAAGTGACAACGGATGCTCCTGGAGCAGGAACAGGTGCTTCAGGAGCAGTGACAGAAGGATTTGGGGGGTAACAGCTGGCGCAGGCTTTGGCAATTGCTTGATCATTGGCAGGGGTGCCAACCCGAGGTGCTGCGCTGGATCACTTGTGGTTGGGATAACATCTGGATGGTTGTACGGCTGTTGTTGTCGGCAGGTTGGTTGTGAGGAAGGCGGCTTGTAGTCGCAGAATGGTGATGTCCCAACAGCCGTAATGCCATGACGCGGGCACCACCTGCTCCCTACATTGGCATGCTTTGACCATTGAAATCCTGTTGGATGGGTAAGCCGTGGCCAACCTGACCAACCTCACTGTCAAGCCAACTCAGCCAACAGGCTGGGTTGGCAGGGTGGAGCTGCCAACTAGGTTGGTTGGGGCAAATCAACGTTGGTCTGACCATTGCCTGATGTGGTCCTTACCACTTGATTAGATTCAGGGTGGCCAAATCCGTGCCCACCTGTACTCAACACCACAGAGAGGCCAACACAAGTCAAAGCTTGGAAGCAAGTGGTGGTGTAGATGTTGTGTGAACTTCCTGGTTAATCACTTCACTCTTATATTACTTCACACTTATACACAACAAAGCATGGATATTATAATATCAAAATACTTGTATTGAAGAGAAGAATAAGAAGAGAAGATTGTTGAAGCCTTTTGGGAAACATTGTTGTCTCTAAGGCTGACACAGAAGTTGATACACAAGAAAGAATATGGTTGGGGGTGGAAAAACCTTGATTGGATAATGGGCATCCTTTTTTTGGATTGGCTGTACATGTCATTGCATCAGTCTTATATAAGGTTTATTGACTGTCTATGCACAATGGATCATCAAGTTCTGCATGGCTGTCCAGTGTGAGCCAGTCAAGAATTTCAGGTTATATGCTGCACATTCACCTTTGTAATGTTGCATGTCAACTGCTAGAGGTTACTTGATTTTATTTGGGTCAGGCTAAGGGTGCGTACCATAGGGCCCTCAGAATTGTTCCTAGGGCATTTTTTTGTTTGTTTGTGAGAATTGATTTTCCCCAAAACACATACCATAGGCACCAGTTTCTGGGGAAATCCAAGGACCAATTCTCCATGAAAACAAGCAATCCTAGAAATAGGTATGACACTGTTTCTTGGATCTGATTCTTGCCCACCTGATGCTCACACAAACACACACACCAATCATTCCTATCTGGTATGTGATTCTGTTGCATGTGCAAATCAAAACTGTGTTCTGCAATTGCTCTGTTTCTGAATGCAAAGAACCCGCTTTGGGAATCACCCAAAACAAATGGTACGGGGCCTAAATGCACTCCCAATTTTTACTTCATGCACTCCAATTTGGAGTGGAAAAGTGTACACTCCAATTTTTTTTTTTTTTTTTGGAGTGGGGAGCTGTCCACTCCAATATATCTGGAGTGGACACCTTTCCACTCCAAAATTTTTCACTTCCTTGGAGTAAACAATTATACAATCTAAATTCACTCCAAAAATTTGAAGTGCACCTCAAGTCCACTCCAAAATTTTTTGGAGTGCACCTCAAGTTCACTTCAAAAAATTTGGAGGGCACTCAAAGTCCACTTCAAAAATATTGGAGTACACAACTTTCCACTCCAAAAATGTCAAAATTTTGTAGTGTACAACTGACCACTCCAATTTTTTTGGAGTGGACAGCTGTTCACTCCATTTTTTTTTTTTTTTGGAGTGGACACTTTCCCACCCCAAAATGTTGGAGTGCATGTAGTCAAAGTTTGGAGTGCATTTAGCCTGACCCATTTTTTCTTGCAGTCTTACCAATTGATTCTGTAAGAATTCATGGGCAGAAACTTCACCATCCACTCAACATCAGCATATACAGCTGCAGTCAGTGACCTCTGTACATAAGTTGTACCCAGCTATACTTCATCATTTCTTTATTCAGAAACAACAAAACACAGTTAGGGGTGCATTTCTGCCGATAACTTGACATATACAGATTTTTTTTTTTTTTGAAAACAACAGGATTTTCTCATGATCCACTGAGATGATGATACATACGGATATGAATCTTGATTCTTGATGATATGTACATATTTCGTGGTATTTCTTCGTGATCCGTGTTATTTGTACATACATAAATAGATACGGCTACATATTTTTAAAGATTTAAATAAATACATAAATCAGAGTTCATCACGGGATCTACCGGATGATCTGAACGGTGAGGATGGAGGAGGATATAACATAATAATTTTATCAGCCGTTCCGAATGTTGTTCGTAATCTGATCTACGCTGCCAAGATTCAGGTGCTGGCCAGTCAAAGTGTGTGCGGTGCAAGTGAACATGATGCATCATAGTTCAAGAGGATCATAGCCCAAAAGATTAATAGGGGAGTTCTCTCGTATGTATTGTTATCATCATAAGCTTGGTGGTGGTAGTTGAGTGTAGACTAGGATGACGAGACCCGATAGGTGAGGTGGGGTCTGAAGGGTGATTCGACTCCTGAATGCATTTGATTGAAGTGGTTCAGTTCGGATGACATTTAAGCTGGTGGGATGGATGGATGGTTGACTATTATCAGAACTGTGAATGGGAGATCTGGTTGCGGCGGGATCTTGCAGTGGATCTGATTCTCGAATCTGCTTGTATGTATGTATCTGTGCGTGCCTGCAGCGGTGCTGTTGCTGTTGCTGTTAAATTTGTGTGCTGTTGTGTGAGTGGTTGAAGTGTGAATGAGATGTAGCATTGATGATCTTCCGCGTCAAGCCAGCCGGAACAGCCAGCCGGAGGGAAACTCTTACTCCACCGGCAGTGCGGAGTAGTCACTCGCTCGGCTTACATATGTAAATTTAACCCCAATCCGAACCAACGCATACACACACTCCAACTTAATTTTACCACCAGCGCATAAAAACTGCACTTCACTCCACACAGTCAACTCACTCTCCACCAGCAAAAGCCACTTTTTACCTGCGCAACAGTCCTCACCACATCCTACATACACTGCTTCACTATGAACGGCCATTCTGAGCTTTCTTCACGCGATCGCTTCCTCGCGTTCTGGCCACAGGTCAAGGCGGACATCATACAATCTGCCAGGCTCGAAAACCTGCCCTCGGATGCTTTGGATTGGTTTGATCAAGTTCGCATTTCTTCCCACTCCTCTTTCTTCCACAGCCATCTATCTGCCTCATCCACTCTCCCATTCCAGCACCCGCTAATCTTGTATCCGCTGGCTACTATCTTTTCCCTTGCAGAACTTGCAATACAACACCCCTGGCGGCAAACTAAACCGTGGCACATCCGTGGTAGATACTCTCCAGATTTTGAAAGGTCGCCCACTCGACCCGAAAGAATACCATTCTGCTGCGGTCTTGGGGTGGTGTGTTGAACTGGTAAAATCCCTGCCCCGCCATTCCCCTTCTCAACTTCTTGTGTAATAGATAACAAGCAATGGATAATACAGTGACTCATCATTGTCTTTTTTTTGATCGTGTCAAAAAAAACAAAAAAAAACAACTAAAACGCACGAAAAAAAAAAATGATTAGCTTCAAGCGTATTTCCTCGTGGCGGATGACATGATGGACCACAGCTTGACGCGAAGAGGGCAGCCATGTTGGTACAAAGCAGTTAAGCCCCGCCGATCCATCCACCGATCTAGAGCTCCATCGGCCCCATCCGCGTTCGACCTCTGCATCATTCACACGCCTTATCTGTGTTTCTCCCCCCCCCCTCCTTCCGCAACACTCCTTATATGTATATAGCCTAACGTCGGGAATATCGCGATCAATGATTCATTCATGCTCGAAGCTTCCATCTATGTCTTACTCAAAAAACACTTCCGCAATCACCCGACGTATGTCAACTTACTCGAATTATTCCATGATGTACGTCTTGTTTCTTCCCTTGTGTTCCCCAAGAAATCCCTTCGTGGTGATTAATTCTTTGGAGCTTTTCACTTTTTTTTTTTCTTTCTTTCTTAGACCACATACCAAACCGAATTGGGTCAACTGATAGATCTATTGACAGCCCCCGAAGACTCAGTTGACCTGTCCAAGTTTGCGATCGAGAAGTGCGTGATGTTAAAACTCCTTTCCTCGTCCCCTGTGCTCCAGAATTGAACCTAACCCAACAATCTGACACGATCAAATTCAATTCTCAGACATCATCTCATTGTCGTGTACAAGACCTCGTTCTATTCCTTTTACTTACCTGTGGCGTTAGCCATGAGGTTGCACGGCATCACGTCGCCGACGGACCCTGGCTCGGGGCCAGCGGGCGAGAACTCATCGGTCGACCTGTACAAGCAAGCCATGGACATCCTCCTGCCGCTCGGCGAATACTTCCAGGTGCAGGACGACTATTTGGACTGCTATGGCGACCCCCAGGTGATCGGAAAAGTCGGGACTGACATCGTGGACAACAAGTGCTCCTGGAACATCAACGTCGCCTTGAAATTTTGCTCGGCTGAACAGCGGAAAATTTTGGACGTAAGCTCGTCACCTTTTTTTTTTTTTTTTTTTTTTTTGGCGCAGCTATATACAATGTTGCATATTATTGAAGGCTCACCCACTGTGCTCTCTATTATCATACTGTCGAATCAAAAGGTACATTATGGCCGGAAGGATAAAACAAGCGAATCCAAAATCAAAGAGATATTCAACTCGGACGAAGTGAACTTGAAACAGAGATACGAAGAATACGAGGAAGAATCCTTCGCGAAATTGAACGGCTTGATTGAGCAGATCGACGAGAGTTTAGGCCTCAAGAAAGACCTGTTCCGCGCTTTTTTGGCCAAGATCTATAGACGAACTAAATAGATGAATAAATCAATACATTCATTTCCTTTTTTTTCTCATTCTTGAGTTTATTATATGCCACACAATATACCTCTAGATCTATCGGACATGATCTTCCCCCTTTTTTCTTCTTCCATGATTATACATATATATGGCCACATGATGCTTCGAATAATTTGACTAGCTTGCTTACTTTCTTTCTTTGTTTCTCGTGCTTGCTTGATTTAGAAGTAAGTTCCAATAGAGAAAGTGGTCAATCTTCTCTCATCATTATTACGTAGTCTCTTCTTCTTAGATTTGATAGAGGATTTCCAACTCATACCAAACTCATCATACACTGAATACTTAGCTTTGAGATAGAAATAAAGAAATAAGTCACCTTTAGAATACATACAATTTCAATAACTAGTGGAAAAGTGTTTTTTTTTTTCAGAACCAGGGCTCAACACCAAGACCCAAAACAGATCATTGCATGATATACTGGACCTAACCACTGCACTTTATACCGGGGTTCTTACCATCCCAACCACTTTCACCAAGACAATTCCTTACAGGGAAAAGAGTCTTTAAACATTGTTTTGTCACACTTCTGGATCAAAACCACTGGCCCGGTTGAGCAAGTTTTCAAGTGGTATGTAAGTATGAATATGAAGAAAACAAAATGGTGGCCGGCTCCACAGGTGCACCACCATCTTGTGCTTCCCATGTCAATGGAATGTGGGCTTGATCACCAAGTGGTGTTGAAAAAAAAAAAAACAAGAACACTGGCGGTTCAGAGCATTATTAATCTCATGTCCCCTGTTACAACCTTTTCTTTATCCTCAAGTCCACCGGACGTTTTGACTACTTGTAGGCAAAGCCGGTCCCCGCCAAATTTATTTGGGATTCCCCAAAAATATGATTGTCCCGTTTCCTTTTCCTTTTTTCTTTCTTTCTCTTTCCCCTCCTGTCTCAATGTCTTGTTCTTCCCTTTTTCTTTTTCTTTTGTTATAGCTGGTTAGGATTACCCATTGTGTCTGATACTGAAGTGTGTTTCAGTGTGATTTTGAAGGTTGTACTTAGAATGATACTTTAGATTCATAGTGTGCAATGCTAACGGCGAAATTACACTTAAAAAAATAAAAAAAATAAAAATAAAAAACCTTTTCTTTGCGGGGCCCGTTACTTGACTGGGAGTTGATCTACATATGGTGTATCAAGCCCCGCTGGGCGCAGGCCAAAGTCCCACTTGGCGCAGTTCCCCCGCGGTCAAGCAGGCTCAAATCGCTTTGGCGGGTGCCCAACCGCGCTTGATACACCATATGTAGTAGCTTGATCAAGCGCCTCCCCATTGGCGGTCGAGTGGTTGGTGAAGCATTGCATCCCGCCGACCGAAGGAAGGAGTTCCGCAGGGACACCCTCCTTTGGACTCGGAGCTACTCGGAGTCAGTCCCCCCCTCCGAAAAACAAGGGATTTTGATTGTATTTTATGTTGATTGTGAATAGCGGAAAGCCGGAGACCTTTTTCATGCCAGCTGTATGCAAAAAAGAAAACACAAAAAAGGGTCCCTAGGGAGCTGTAAAGGGTGCACTCTTCAAATGTGTACACTTGATCCGATGTGCTTGATCCAGCATCAAGACCTCGTGCAAGCCCTGTAAAAGGGCGGTAGGCGATGGCCACTCGGTGAATGTGTACACCTTTTCTGTCTGCAGCCCAATAATCCGCCTTCTGGATTTTGGTCTATAAGCTCCAGCCGATCGATCGATGATGGAACACGATCCAATCTTCCAACAAGCTTATAAGCTGATCGTTACTCCCACCCAATCCCACCAACAGCTCTATATCTATATCCTATAGCCTACGACTTTTAACGACCACCCTCTCTTCTCTCTCCTCCCAGTGCAGAAAACACCATCCACAGGGCACCCACACTTCCACTCATTCACGCCATCTAAAATCTGGATAGTGATCTACGACTTTTAACGACCACCCTCTTCTCTCCCTCGACTCACGCTATCTAGAATCTAGCCTATTGTCCATCTATCTATCCGGCCTCAAGGTGGGTACCTTACTCCTCATCCCATTTATTTAGGGCAACGCGTAAAATATGAAGCGTCAAGTCCTGCTCTAACATTATCGCCTTTCACAGGAAGGGTTCGGATATATAAGTTATAAACCACTCTTCGACTTTATCCCCCCGCGGCGAAAGGAAATCAAAATGAATTTTTTCGTGCTCCCGGTGATATTCCTGGTGATCAGTTTCACGACGCTAACCTGCATGTCGTGGCCTATCGAAGTACAACAGCCTGGAAAGGAAGCACTAGAACTGCCCGATGGTAGCATGCTTTGGAAGCGGAACAAAGGTGTGTATGTATAAATTTGGTCCACGAATGTCGACTTGACATATATCATCCGATAGCATCCCTCAGTGAAATTGTATCCATTCGTGTACATAATATGCAGGTCCCAAGATCCACCTGAGCACACATAACGTCCCAAAAGGTGTTTAAAATGATTTCCTCGATATCGCCTGTCCCATCCCGATCGGAGCGCTGAGCCTTTTTTCACTCATTTCTGGGCCGGCTGACAGAAATGTTGCCCCATCACACCCCGAAAAAATTTCATCTGCTCAAGGGCCATTTGCACGCGGTGAATCACCACCACGAAAGCAAGTAATCGCGCTGCTATGTACTAACGCGTTAATGATGAACGATGGCCCAATATTCTTTATCTTCTTGATCATCTTGCAATCTGGCCATACCTTCTCCACATCCTCCGCTTCCGTTGTTTGTTCCACACCGTTCATCTCGGTCCCACCATCCTCATAGCGCTCTATTTTTATTAACTCCAGATATTTATCTTGAACGGGATATTTAAATTTTTGTTACACGTTATGGTGCCCTGGTTTTATTTTTCTCCCTGCTTCTCTACAAACTGAAGATGAATTCTATCATCGGGGAAGTCGGTAGCTGGCGGAAGATGGCATGGTGAGAGAATACTACACAACTCCTAGAATCCCGTTAGTGAGATATTGCCTCTCTTAATCCGGAATGTGAGTAGGAAAGAACTGACGATGATAGTCTTTTGACGAAGTCTCTTTGATTTCAAGGCAAATATGTAGACAAATAATCTTTGAATACACTTTTGCAACAAAGCTTACCAGCCATTCACAGCTAAAAACCTAACTTACATCACCCTTAGCTTCTCATGGAATGATGAGATCAGAGTGTTTGAGAAATGGTGAAGTGGATTTGATTGAGAGTTGTGATCAGTCTGGGGTCTCTACTGACTCACTGAGCTAGAGAGGGAGGGATGAGTTGAGATGAAATATGAGAGAAGTTAAAATTGATGATGATGATATCCTGTGAATGGGATGGTGAAGCCCATGCATGATGCAAGTAGGGTTTACAGGACTGCCAGAAATTCTAACCTGACTACACAAAATACCATCATGTTTTCAAAAAAAAAAGAAACTGTTTGCAATTATTTTCTGTCTTGAGGAGCTTGTTAAATATGACCACCACTATCAGTAGCCTCAGTCTTACACTCAGTCTTATCCCAGATTAGCTAGGATGGGCTCCAGCAAGTGAGGATTGATGGTAGTGGTTTTTTTCTCACCAGCAACTCACGCCTTTTTTTTAAAAGATCTTATTCTTCAGTTTTGTAAGATAAATCTTGAAGACCTCTATTATTTGATGGCCTGCAGGCTGGACCAATGTAGTGCAACTGTTTTCTCATGATTTCTTGCATACATAAATATTTATTTATCTTCAAGTTCAGTAGTACACTTTGTTAGTTGTTCTGATTGTCTTCTCTCTTAATTGTCTGACAAGATTTCCTTTTGATTGCAAGGATGGCCAACTGTGAGTCACTGTTTTATGGCGGTGCAGTCAATCCAATGGATGGATAATCTGCTCTGGTTCGGAGCACCTGTTGCGCTGTGGATGCTCTGTTTGTGCGTCTTGGGTATTGGGTGAATGCTGATTGGTCAGCACTATGTAGCGGGCAACTGATCCCCTTTCTCAGACTGCCGAACACGGAAAAGCGAACAACAACCACTAACAACCACAGTACAGCAGTCAACAGGAATATGACATTCTCAATCCCCACCTCATCCATCATGCGCACTCAGAAACTCATTCAGTCAGCATCACTCTCAGCGATCAGATTCAGCCGAGCCACCAGATCCATTCCCACCTACCTATCATCCACCAGCCATCAGGGACAACTGCCCCACATCCCAGCGAACAGATCCAGCCATCCTGCCTCCTATCGATCCTCACATTCGCAGCCTGCCACCCACCAGCACCCATCAGACCTCACTCTCAACCAACCGAGGCCACTGGACCAAGCAAACACCACTCAAAGCAACCTCAAACTAGCACCCTCATCACTCACTCAGCCCGTCGACCTGTCCCATCCAGATCTGCTCATTAATTCCATCCCCATACCATACACACTCTCCTCCTCCTCTACAACAACAATAACGTCAAGCAAAGTCACATCGCCACCATCAGCTTCTTCATCATCCGAAGAATTTCAGAATCAACAACAGCGAGAAACCACAACAGGTACAAAGACATCAAATCAACCTACTCCCGCAAAGACAGCCGCGCCTCAAACCACAAGAACTGCTCGGACCAGCAAGCCAGCTAAGCAAGTCATCAACCTGGTCAGCCTCCAGAGTCCCTCGCACGCCCTTTTTGTTTTTCTAAAGCTTCCTACTGATCTATCCCCGATCCTTTTTTGCCACCATCTTTTTTATTTGACGGGTGGTTAGACTCCGAAAGCCATTGATCATCTCTCGGCTCTTCTGGAAGGGCCCAACCCGAAACTGATCCGGATCGGGGTGAAGAACAAAGGGTGTGCCGGGATGGCATACAATCTCGACTACGTGGACCAGGTGTGTAGCCATTCATCTCGCTTCCTCTGCGCCTCTTTTCTTGAATACCACCACGTGCAAAATGGAGAAAATGTATTGACGATTCCGGTGGCGTATGTTTTTTTATGAACATGTAGCCAGGGAAATTTGACGAGGTGGTGGTGACCAAGAACCAGCATGGACATGAGATCAAAGTGCTCATCGACTCGCGAGCCTTGTTCAGTATCATCGGAAGTACGATGGACTGGCAGGAGAGTAAACTGGGCAACAAATTTGTGTTTGACAGTCAGTCCCTCCTCTTCATATCTTTATACAGCATTGCTCGCTGTGTGCTATGCACGCTCAGTGACTGACTCTTTTATTCCTCATTATGCTGTCATGGCTGATTCATAGATCCCAATATCAAAGAGGAATGCGGCTGCGGTGAAAGTTTCTTGGTTTGACTCTACCCCTCTTCCCATACACTTGATGACTATAGGCCGCTGGGCTGAAAGATGCGACCCCCACCAGTCATCTTTTCTCTGGTCTGACCGTGTCGCGCTGCATTTGCCGGATGTTGATTATGGTGTGCCCAAAACCCCCATGTTGTATACTATACTTGATAAAAACCCTACTAGTATATATATATATATGTTACTTCCCTCTCTTCCTTCTCAATTTCCACTACCAAGTCCTCTCATGTATCATCTCATATATATCCAGCCCCTTTATTTCGTGATATTGTCTCAGTTATCCTTCCATCCTTTTCTTTTTAAATTAGACAGGCCCAACCCCAAAGTCAGGTTGGTTGAATTAATTATGGTAGTTGGTGTATTTTTATACATGCATACATACATATATATGTGCTTTGGATCTATTCTTCTTCTTTTTCTCTCTCCCAGCTTATATTCAAACATCATTGCACCCACACAACACCCTTTTACTACTCCTTTATTCATAGTATGGTTTGTAAGTGTATGTACAGTCACTCTTGTCAATGTATTGGAACAAGTTGTGAAACCCATCCAGGAACAAGAGAACATCACACAGATCAGGATTTTGCATTTGTGGAAGACAGATGTGAGGCTTGTCAATTCCCATAATCAAACAACTTCCCCTATCTATAGTGTATATCATGACATTTGCTACACCACAGACTTCTCCCAACAGTGGCATTCCATAAGGTTTTACGTTAAGCCAACCTCCCCAACACCGCCCAATATTCTTGGTGTGTCTCATAGCGGGAGACCGCGGCAGCCGTTGTTGGCTTTACTTCCAACAGAGGCTTTGCGGTAAATCACCGCTGGCTGCACAACAGCAGCAGGTGCATGACGTCAGGAACTCATAGCCAACAATTATGGTGCTCAACAAAAGCATTTGTGATGTTTACTGGAGTTGAACCCATCATCCACAGCACCATTTGCAACTTAGAATATGCATCCAAGGCCTAACCCCTGCACCATTGTGTTCTTGAAAGTGTACCAGGGTTAAAGTATATACCCTAGCCTTTCAACATGGAATCCAGTGTTCCCAAACAAAAAAAAATACAAGTTGTTTGACAATTTTTTTTTACTTTTTTTTTTTTTTGGTGTGTAGCCTCTTCTTAACAGTGGAAGAGGCAAACTGACCAGTTCCACGAAAAAAAAAAAGATTAGTCGTTGTTGTGTTTGATGGCCAACGGCGACTCAAGGTCAGCTTGACATTCAGTTTCCACCAACGCCGCCTTTTCCTTGACGCACAGGCAGTGTTGGGTTGGTAAGCTGCACTTCCTGGGGTCACAGGAGAGGTCATGCACACCATGCACACCAAAATGGGTGAGCAAGGTTGGCATGACGGGATGGATATGCAGGACAGCAGTGCGTCATAACAACACATTGCCACTGTTGGTCTGCCTCCGCTGCGGATTGCAGGGCAGACAGGTCAGCACTGACCTGTTCTTGTCACCGCAATTGAGCCAAAGAGATGGCATTTTTGAATTCACGCGGTGGTGTACACATTTTTGGTACCCCATCCAAATCCTCAGTCATATCCATAATAAGCCATGCAAAACAAAAAAGCCAGCTCACAATTTGCTATGTCATTTTGTACTATGCCATATGATGCATGTGTATTTCTTTGGAGGTATCATTCCCCACTTTTTTTTTGAGTGGAACAAGATGAAAGTGGAGGAAGTTTGCTTGAGGGTTGTGTTTGAGCAAGCTACCTCTGCCAGAGGCAACCTATCCTTCTTTGCCACGTGTTGTGTAAACTATTATATATCACTTGGTCTTCTCAGAACTCATTTTCAACCCTTTATAATGTGTGACTTGATCCAGATACCTATATATTTCCTAGAAAAGAAAAAAAAGAACGGGGTGCAGGAAGAAGAGGAATGCTCTCTTTGTTAAAATGGTTCATGATGAAGCTTCCTTCAGGAAATTTGAAGGCAATAAATATCAGTATCCACAGGAATTGCTGCAGATCTCAGAACTAAATCTATGTAGAAGCATTTTTTTTGCAACCTCAGGCCCAATTTAAGCATGGTCAGGATTACTAATCTTGATCATGAACCCTGCACCATGAAAAAACAATTGTCACTTGATTATGACATCACATAACATTGATCTCTGCTCTGGTGTAGCTCTGGTTGTGGTTCAGCCCAATTACAATGGCGACTTGGTGTGCTGCAAGGGGCTGACACATTGCTGCACTGGATAGATACTGGACAGCTTTCTGAACTTAGCCACAATACATGTCACTTGATATCAAGTGATCATTGTTTCTTTCATGGTGCTGCTATTGACATATTTTATAGCTGACAAAGAGTTGAATATTATCTTTTTAGGGTGAATTTGTATGGTTTTCAGGAGATGAAGATATATGCAAGCTAAGGTATTATCTTTGAGGTGATATATACATTCTGGAATGAACCTCCTCTCGCTTTGAAAATTGAAAATATGACGCTTGCTCAAAACATATATATAAGTACAAAAAGAAGATGGTGCATTGTGTTTTTTGGAAGCACGATAAGTCGTGTTATCTTAAACCTTTGTCAAGTAGATCTTTGGCTTCGTTAATTTTACTGGCTACGTACGGGCTTCCTCCCCGGTCAGGATGGTTGGCCAGCATGATCTTCCGATGGGCGTCTTTGAGTTTATTTTTCGTTATTTGTGATTCCCTATGATTTCGTAAGGAGACAAAGTAAGAGAAGGCACGCGAACGGTGTTAGAAGTGTTTTTTTCTATCTTCGCAAGATAAGGAGAGTTGGAATATACGGACTTGAGACCCAATATATCCTTAGCTTCTTTGCGATCCATCTTGCTTTGGAATCCGCCGATGTGCCAATCGCCCGTTAGTTCGCCTATCTTCTTCGCGCGGGGTTTGCCTGCGATCATGTTCATCATGGGAGACAGGGCCTGGCCATTTGCTCGAGCGGTTCGCAGCGAATACCGTAGCAGGACTACCCCTCCGATTCCCTATCGAGCCTCCTGCAGTTAGTCAGTTTGGGACTTCAATAGGATGTGAGACAACAATGTATGACTCAACTGAAGCAGCGGCTATTGCTAGTGGGGTGAGCATGTTGTTCTTCGGGTTGTGATTGGTTT
This sequence comes from Puccinia coronata f. sp. avenae, assembly GCA_002873125.1. Classification (NCBI taxonomy): domain Eukaryota; kingdom Fungi; phylum Basidiomycota; class Pucciniomycetes; order Pucciniales; family Pucciniaceae; genus Puccinia; species Puccinia coronata. The sequence continues at coordinate 20,188 of PGCI01000190.1, read as the reverse complement.
CCCAGTGCGGTTGTCGCTCGGGGGGTTATTACTTGTGGACCCCCCTTCATGGGCTACCGGGCATATTCAAAATGAAGCTCATATTCAAAATGAAACTCATTTTATCAGCATCAGAAAAAAGTGAGAACGGAATATTTAAGTTGAAAAAAAAAAAAAAAAAAACAAGAAATGATCCACAAAATAGTGAAAGCACTGCTCAGAACGACTCAGAACCATTTCCTACACCAAACAACCACGAAAGCCAAGACGATTATCTGCCAGCTATCAACAACAGCAGCCAGGAAAACAGCCAACGCTCTAGAACTACAGCAGAAACTACCACCCCAAGAAGCATTACTTGACTCAGAACAACCATCACTCTCGGATCACGAAATATCAGCCTTCTATAAGGCCCTAGTCTCACCCACCGAACCCAAAACAAGCATAGAAACAATAACAGAAAGAACAGAACTCCTCCTCAAACCAAAAGATATCAATGACTTACTCCAACTCTCCAACCCAGCTGATTTAGGCTCACATCAAAGAAAGCATATCATTCACAACTTGGCTCCCATCCTCCTACCAAAACTATCAACCCTCGAACAACACCTTCAAGCCATCTCAATCAATATCCTCAAAAAAGAACTACCTTGGTATGCCCTTCTCCAATCTGCTGTCAGTATTTCATCTCTTTCTTGTTAATGTACAAAATTTACCGATATTGTGCTAACCCGTTCTCACTTGAATTCGTTTTTAGGCAATCGATAATGACCTTGACGATTTGAAACTCATTCTAAAATCGCTCAAGGATTACGGACATGACCAAACATTGGTATTTGGCCATACGTTGCCCCTCATCAAGGCCATTCCAGACCCTAAGCAAGCTGAACGGATGAGAGATGTATTGCTCGAAGCGGGAGATCAACGTAAGTCAAGAAATAGCAACTAAATATATATTCCTATTTTTCGTCGAGGGGGCGGGCGCACACGAGTCTGATTTCGGGGGGTTTTTTTTTTCTATCCAGTCGGGCTTTCATCTTCATCAGCTTATCACCACGTAGAAGTACATCGATTGCTCCATCTCACCGCTAACAAACCCACAGACGCTTTCCAGACGGCCGATAAGTATGTACGACGACTGGAGAAAGCCGCAGACCCCCCTGGTCCCGAGGTGTACCTCCAGCTCTTTGACTTCATCAACCATGCTTCTATGAAGCGAAGTACCTCGATCGACCTGTTCAATCGGCTAAGACTTCTGGCTCATCCCAATCCACCTATATCCATCTGGAACGCCCTCTTGAGGGCATTAGCCTCTGGCGCAAGCACCCAACCCGAGAGGGCCATGGATACTTTCCTAAATCTCAAAGCGAGCGGCGAATCTCCGACAGTAGAAACGTATAACCATTTGATCCGTTCCATGATCCGTGCCAGGCGAGCTGCCATTGGAACTTTCGATCGCAAGACCGGCTACGAGAAATGGTACTACAGTGCCCTTAGACTGCTGAAACAAATGATTGACGATGACGGACTGAGGCCTAACATGGGCACTTTCTTGGTTCTCTTAGAGGGTGCCAAACGACTGGGTGATTTAGAGAGGGCCAAGTGGACTTACGGCTTGTTTTTGGCGCAACTCGAGCACGAGAGGAACAATCCACTCACCAACTCTCAGGAAGCTGCCTGGATGCATGTCTCCGCTGCCACCTCCTTATTCCAGACTTACGCCTCCTTCTCACCTGCGAACAAGTATCTGCTCACTCAACAGCAGAAGAAGAAGAATAACCAGACTCAAGCTCTCATTCAGCCGTCCTTGAACGACCCACATTTCTTCAAGAAAATCCCACAGACCACTCCCGAAATCCTAGCCGAGACTGAATTGATTCTCGCCCAATTCATTAATTCACAATTCCCTCACCAAAGCCATATTCGGACGCGCCACCGAGCTGATCAGCGTCAACTATCTATGTTGATGAGCTCATACCTGTCCGTATATTCATCCCACTCGACGATCGAGGAGCTGTGTGCGAAGTACCGCATGTACACCCATCCGATCAGTGACTTCAACCAAGGCGAGTTCGGCGCCGTGAGAATCAGCTGGACCTATCTGATCCTCTTGGAGCGCTGCGAGTTCCTTAGGTCGGCCCAGAAGGCGGGCCAAGTTGCCCGGGAAATCTTTCCCGAATGGCGCGCTAATCAGGCCGCACTGTCGCAGTTCGAGTTGGTCCAATCCGTCGACTCGAGGTTGATTAGTCAGATCTGGGCCGCTTGGATCAGACTACAAGCAAAGTTGCGTACACTTCTTTTTAATTCCCCTTTTCTCCCATCAAGGACATCCAAACCCCTCATGAGCCTCATTAGATATACATTGATATACATTGTTGACAAGTGTCGTATATTTCTTTTGGGGTTGGTTTAGATATGGGTCGACAGAAGAAGCGATGAAGGAACTGGAGCGTTTCTACAAAACGTACCCACCCAAGTTCCTGCCGAAGCCCAACCAAGCGCGGAAGGGGGTTGATCTCGAAGGGCAATCTGGCGCATTGACAAGGGCGCAGTCTCGGCCCATCGCCTCATCGGAGTTGACCAATCAGATTCTCAATTCGCCTTATCTCGCCTTCCAGCATCTCGAAATCCTGCATCATAAATTGAAGCTGGTCGAGGACCATCGGTCGATCAATCGGCTCAAAACTATCGTCAAAAAGTTGGCTTTTCTTCCCTTTTTTAAAAAAAAATAAATACATAAAGATAAGATCAAAGATCTGAGATGCGTGATATGTGTGCATTATTTCAGGTACGAAAATGCGAGGAGAATCGCGTACGATTTGAACGAGCTGGAAAGAATTACCCACATGCAAAAGGGATATTAAATCAGCATTATCGATACTTACTTGCATCAATCACCGATCATCTCTGACCTTATACCATCCAAATATCTACGTACATTTGATCATTTTCTTCCTACCACATTGTGTACATGGTGCGTTGTTCTTTGAATGATTGGACCCTATGAACGCTTGGATTTGATTTCAGCCTCTCTTTCTGTCAAGTCATCCCGATCGTGAGATCAGATGTCGAGAGAGGAGCACTTGGTGCGCTTGGAGATATGTATGAGTCAATCTTACGCAAGTCCCCATTACCTGCTGTGCGCAGCTTGCAATGCGTGTGAGTGACCTCACACCTGTGGCATTGCGCCGACCGCAGGGAGGAACGGGGCTCTCATGGGCTCGCCACACAGAAAGAATTTGTTGGGACTGTGGCTGGGTAGCGCCTGGTCAAAGTTTATTCCTGCGAATATATATATGCAGGCTGGAACAGCTGGAAGTCATGCTAGAATCTGTGGTGATTGATCCGAGCCAAGAGCCTTGCAGGAGTCAGCCATGTGCAGACATGTATCGATGGACTTTGTATGCATTCTTCAGAGGCCGAACCAGAAGCAGCAAATCGTAACGGGGACTCCGAAGACCACGACTGTTATATGTATCATGTTTGGTCTGCTTCCCGATCATAAGCAACAACGAAATGAAAATGAAACAACGATGTATAAAGCTCAACAGTTTAACCGAGAGTAACTCAGTGGTGGCACCTCTTGCAGGTAAAGAAGGTACGTAGTAAAGAAAAAGAAATGACGAGATTAACGAATGTTTATAATGAAAGTATAGGAAATGATCATTGAGAACTGAGAAAAGATCTTTGCGAGTATTGGCCCTGGGCATTTTAGCTGCTCTGAATCAATGATTCCTTGGTTGATGACCCCGCAAACTTTCGAGGTGTTGTAGAATTTCTAGGGATCCTTTACCTTTTCCTTAACGACAGTCTCGCACAAGTTTCAAAAATTCTCACCCAGAATGACCTCCGTGTCTTGGGCAAGCTTGGATGTTTTTCCCACCTTTGCAAACGGGCAAAGGTAAGCAGCTCTAAGCCGCAGAGCAGGAGTATAAATAGTTGAGCGACAATCTGGTGAAGAGACAGATTCTCAACCATTTGATTAAATCAAACCATTCACTCACCTCAGGTCTCAATCCTCCACCTCCAGATCTGTGGCAGCATATAATGAATTGATTGCTCCATCTTCCGGTGCCATAAAAATCCAGCTTTTCAACAGCTGGTGTCAGCCTTGGTGATGCCAAGGGTTAGTACATTTTAGCTACACAAGGTGATAAGGTGAAAACAAAGTGGGTATGTGGGGTAAATTCACGTAGAAGTGAAGCAATAGTAGAAGAAAAAGAGATAAAAAAGAACAAAGTTCTTTTTAAGGAGGGGCCTGCTGGTACAGGGCTGTTTGTAGGTACCCTCCAAATTAGAGACTGCTGGCGCAGAGTGGTATCTAATTTATACAACAAGGGGTTTCTGCATAACAGAAAATGGTACCCAAGGGTATTTCCAATTAAGGAACCAGAGTGGGGACAGAAGGAGGTGGAAATACTCACTATTTGTATTCCACGTCAAAAAGCCACGTAGGGGGGGGGGTTGCAAAGCTGTTGGGCACAAATCAAAGAGTTTCTGAACAAGACCTGAACACCAGAAGGGGGTTTCATGATGGTGAACACCATGCAATAAAAAGGCAAAGAACAGGCGCTGGCAGTTGAATACTGGATTTAGGTGTAGTTGGTTGACTGTAATAATGAATGATGGTGGGGAACAACATTTTGGCGGGGAAAGAGGGCTCTATATATACTAATTTCACTCATAGTAGAGGACCTTTCCTGCCTGTGTGCGTATAGTTGCTGAATTTCAGCGCAATGTGGCCAATTTGGGAGATTGGCACTAACAAGGCTCATCCTAATGGCACTGCTGGTCATTAATTCAGCGCCATAAGTGCTCTTAATGACTTTTAGAACCTATTTGGTCATTGTAACTAAGTTACATAGCAACACTGATGTGTAATTGTATCTGAAATGGGCCACAAATGGCTATGGCCAATCATTAAAGGCCACGCTGTAGGACTCCTGTGGGACAAATGATAATATTTGGTAAAGATCCAGCTGGGGGAAATAAACTGGTGAGTTAGGTTGAAAGGCTAAAAACAGTCAGTTTACGGGTGGTTTATTGGCCTGCCCCTTTATAAATACTATACCCTTTGTAAGGAATCTTAAAAATCAATATAAAAAGAGAAATGGCTGATTTCAAGATTAAGTTTACTAAGTATAGTAATCTCAATCAGACTTAGACCTTATACGTTGTTGTATGTGAGTAGACCGCTTATAACTAATGATATGGATAATTATCAAACCGTGGGATTGATTATGTGAAAATGCAATAGTGTGTTGGACTATTGCAGGTGATTGTTGATGATTGTTGAGTTTGTTGATGATTGATTGATTTGTTTGTTGATTGATTGGGTTGTTTGTTGATTGATTGGGTTGTTTGTTGATTGATTGGGGGGTTTGAGAAATGTTTTTATTGTTGGGGTTGATAACTGATTGATTGACTTATTGACTGATAACACTGATGACTACACTTGATGACTACACTTGATGACTAACTCGCTGACTGGTGAGACACACTATACTCTCTTAGTAAGTGGCTGAAGAAAAAAGAAAACAACAGTGCTGGGGAAATGACCTCCTTATATAGGAAAAGTTGAGGGAATTTAGCTCCAAGGGAAGGTCCTTTGAGGGATTTATGCTGCAGGTGAACTGGTCAGCTGCACAGCCTGCTCCTTGTTGCTATGGTTTCAGCACAGCATGACATCATTGCTGCACAGCATGACATCATTTTTGCACAGCATGACTTCATGTCTGCACAGCATGACATCATATCTGCACAGCATGACATCATTTCTGTGCCCACTCCCCCCCTGTACTGTGTACAATACAGCCCGTTCTTCCTCCTTCTTCTATTCTTCCATCCAGGGGCTGAAACACCTTCCATCACACCTTCTTTCTTCCAATCCTTCCAGCTTCCATCCTGTTCAGGGTCTAGGCCTCTCCTCCTCCTGGTCCTTCTTCCCCTTCTTCCCCCTGTGTCCGCTCCTTGTACTGCTGCCATCGTCCGTATTTCCTGCTTGCTGTTGGTGTAACTCTTCCTTGTTGTTGATTCTGTGATGTTGGTGTATTGTGTATTCTTCCGGATTCCTTCTGTACTCCTCCCTGATATTCCTCCTCTTGTATCCTGTTCTAGTGTACATCCTGTAAGTGAACTTGTAATATATGAAATGTACCTCTTTGGCATTGGAGCGGGAATGGAACACCACATCCCCCCCCAACTTAATGCTGTCCGCAGCATTCGCGGAAATGCCAAAGAAGAGAAAAAAAAAAAAAAAAAAAAAAAAACTGAAACCTGACCGTCGTCCAAGGGATATTGATGATAATGATGCCTTTCTTCTGTTTTCGAGTTGATTTTATGTATTTTGCACTTCTTTTTGTTTGTTTTTGTCGTCCATTCTTCAATCCTCCACTTCCTCCTCCTCGTATTCCGGTATCCTGAAATGCTCGTCCTCTTCGTCTTCTTCCTCCTGCGTAAGCTCTTCTCCTTCTTCCTCTTCCAACTCGCCCCGTGGATAAAACTTCTTGATGTGATTTGCTGCAAAGCTCCTGGTCAATAACGTCCCGTCCAGTTCTTGCAAGATATATGGTCCGTTCTTGATCTGCTTCACTATCCTGTACGGTCCGTGCCACTTGTGCTTGAAAAGGTTTCCCCACTGAGTTTCGAGGGCTTTGTTATACACTAAAACTAGATCTCCGGGTTTCAAAGATTTCCGTAATCGATGTGCCAAACGTCGATCCCAATATCGTACTGAGGTTTCCCTTGCTTCCTTGATCTTCTGACGTGCTTCTTCTATCATCTCTGCCTTAGCGCCTAATTGTTTTGCTCTTGCTTCCAGTAGTTCTGCCGTAGTTCTGATGTCTGACCAATTTACTGTGAGAAAGCTTCCTAGTTCATGATCCACTGGTAACACGGCAATCTGTCCAAACTGTAGCTCGTAAGGTGAATACCCGGTTGTTCGTTTAGTTGAAATCCGGTCTGCAAAAGTGACCAAGGGTAGGTACTCCTTCCATTTCTTTCCATCCTCCCCACATAGCTTTGTCAGTGCATCTTTAATTTCTTTATGACCACGTTCTACCATCCCCTGCGCCTCTGGATAATATGGTGTTACTGTTCGTAAGTTGGTTCCTACTTTCCGGACGGCTGTTTTGAGCTCCTTCTTGAATTCTGCTCCTCCGTCCACGGTTACTTCTTGCGGCACGCCATAACGATAGATCCATTCGGTAAGAAACCACTCGGCTACATTCTTTGATTTCAGCTTTGCCAATGCCACCGTTTCTACCCATCCCGAAAAATCGTCACGAGCTATAACTATATACTTCCATTTCCCTGCCTTGATATGTACGGCGTCCATGCTGACTCGTTCAAATAGGGTATTCTTATAAGTTGCTTTACCGTCCTCTTTTTGCAGAATTCGACTCCTCTTCTGGCATCCCTCGCATGATTGAACCCATTTCTTGACTATCTTCTTCATTCCTTCCCACCAGTATCGTAACTTGATTCGTTTATATGTTTCTGTCATTCCTCGATGTCCTAAGTCTTCATGTAATGCCTTCATAATCCGGTGTTGCTCTTCTGTGACTGAAATAACGACTTGGCTGAAGGGTGCTCTTCTTTTCTTGAGTTGATCCTCTTCAATAAAATAGTTTTGAGATCTCCTTTTGATTTTCTGAAACTCTTGGTCGGTGCATGCTGATGGTCGTGTCAAGGTCCCTAGATAATCTTTCATCCTCTTCCAAAACCCATGGTGATGTACCCCTACTCGTGAGCCTGATGTTTCCACAACGTCTACGTGTTTGATTCCCATCCCCGGGTGTGGTTTGATCCATCCAGTTTCCTCGTCTGCATCCACTGGCTTATCGTCTGGATCCACAGGTCGTCTTGATAATCCGTCTGGCATTGTAAAGCTCTTTCCAGGTTTATGCACTAAATCAAAGGAAAAGAGTTGAATGAAAGCAACCCATCTGGTCATGGGTGCGCTAGGAAGACTTGGAGTGTTGATCATTTGTATGAGGGCTTTTGCGTCCACTTGTAATTCAAAATGTTGTCCCCACAGTACTATTTGAAGTTTCTTCAGTATTTTATGTACCCCGAGTAACTCTAATTTTGACTGAGCGTAATCTGATTCCTTATCCGTGAAAGTTACTGATTCGTATAAGACAGGCCTATCCCGTCCTTCCTTGTCTTCTTGCATGAGAACCGCACCAGCTGCTAGATAACTTGAGTCCACTGCCAACTTGATCTTCCCAGCGTCCTTGCTGTAATCTACTCCTTTCAGAACAATGTCCTCTCCTACAATCTGCTTCAGTTCTTGAAACGCCTCTTCACACTCGCTTGTCCAATTAAATTCGGTATCTAGTCTGGTTAACCTTCGTAATGGCGCCGTTATTGCCGAGAAATCCCTGATGAACATCCTGACATAGACACATAACCCTAGAAACATCCTAACGTCCTTCTTTGAAGTTAGAGGTGGCCATGACTGAATCTTATTTTTCTTCTTGACTGATATCGTCCTTCCACTCTGTGAGACCACGTGCCCTACAATGTCTAGCGCTGGAACACAACAAGCAAACTTTTCCCCTGATATTGTGAGTCCGGCTTCCTCAATCCTGAATAATATCCGTTCCAATGTGACAGCGTATTCCCAGATAAACTGCCGTATGTTCTTATTTTCTTCCATTCTTCTTCCTTCATAGTCTGATTTTGGTCCTTTTATTCCTCCATCGTCAATGAATATGCCTACGTGTTCTGGTAATTCTTCTTGAAGTATCCACGTCATCTGAGCTTGATAAACCGCCACAGAATTTGTTGCACCTTGCGGTAACCGGGTCAGTTGAAGTCTTCCCAAGGGTGTTTCAAAGGTTGTAAGTGGTCTAGATGCTGGGTCCAATTCCCTCTCGTCATATCCTCCCATGATGTCGCCTAGCCCGTAACATGCTCTTCCTGCAAAGGAATCCACGAACTCCTCGATTTTTGGTGGTAGTCCCGCGTCCTTTATGGTTACTTTATTTAGTTGTTGTAGATCGTGTACAATCCGTAATTTCCCGTTGGACTTCCTGACACAAAATACTGGACTTGAATAGCTGGAGGTGGATTGCTCGTAAAGTCCTGTCTGAATTCGTTTCCGTACTAGCTCAATGAAATCTCCTCTGATGGCACTTGGTATTGGAATGGGCCTCTGTTGCCACGGTGCGTGTTCGATAACTGGTATCTTGTAAGGCTGTCCGTATCCATGCTTGAGTATTCCTCGCTCCTCTTCTGAAAATGCAATTGACTTTTCCCGGAGTGTGATAACGTGCTTTAATAACTTGAGTTCTTCTTCCGTGAGCCATCCTGAGGGTCCAAAATTGACTGATTCTAATCGTGCTACTGTAATTCTTTGTGTCTCTATGAATTCTGGTGGAAAGGGGGTGAGTGGTGTGCTATACGGATCTCGAGATAGTGGTGGCCGTTCCAAAGGAGGGTTGAGGTCCTGTGGCATGGGCTGATTTACTGGTCGAATCTTTTTGGCTACTCCCTTGTATTTTGCTGCTTGAATTAGCCGGTCCATGTTGTCTTGATGTTGCTACTTGCCAAGCAAATTGGGGCCACGCTGAAAAGATGAATAGTTAATCCAGATCACTTGAGCGCATAAGCTTTTCTTCTTTTATGTTGTACTTATTCATGAATTTGGTTGTGTTTGCAGATTCAAACTTAATTGAACCTGACTTTGAGCTGCTGTCCTCCTGCCGAAATTGTGTCCCGTCCTGCCTGTTGTGTCCCTGTTATACAATCTAAAAATTAAATAAAGGAAAAAGAAGTTTGAAGTGTCCCACCCTTTCCCTCAGCTTACATTTTACAATGCAGCCTACACACACTCATTTGATATTTTTCATCTTGTTTTTGTAAGTTTATTTGTTATTTTATCTCTATTTTTGTTTTTATTGTAATTTTTCTAATTTTATAGGCCCTTTACCTTCTCCCTGATTTTGTGCTAAGTGTTTTTTTTTTTTTTTTTTTTTTTTTTTTTTTTTTTTTTTTTTTTTCTGCTTTTCTATGTATTGCTGTGTATGTGGATGGTAAAACATATGGAGAGAGTGAAATGAAACGGCTGGAGTCTAAGCTCCCCGGATGATTGTTGAGCCTGAGGTGAACCTAGCCATACGGTCTGTACAGTCCGGGGTTTGTGACCCCGCGCGATACAATTGTGCTTCCACGGTCGTGACTGGAAGATTGATCATACCAACCCAATGGAAACATTTGACCTGAACACTCTCGGTGAGTCCTCTTTCTTTCTTCCTCTGTCCTCGACTAAACCTTCTTTCTTCTGTATGCCTGTATCGGCCGAGTCAACTGACGCTCGTGCTCCTTCCAACCTTCTTGACTGTATTCTAGGGTCGCTTGTACCCTGTGATCACTCCTGAGCTGGTGGGTACCGTGTACGTTCCTCTCGCCGCTTGGGTGGAGCCTCTCTAGCATTCGGACTGCTGAGCTGGCTGAACTCTCTTTCTTGTATCGTTTAGTAGTCTTGTACAGTCCGCTGGAACGGATCACGCGCCCGACCTCCTCGACGAACTTGGCTGCATCCCGATTCTATGTAGCCGTCGTTTGGTGAGTTTCTTGTCCTGTTATTTCTTCCTTCTCAATTATTCCTAGCTGACTACGATGGTGACGTCGGCGCGAAGATTAGTTGCACCGCCTCCCCCAGCTGTACGCGGAATTAGTTTGGTCCCACAACTCGGCCTTGGTAATCGACCCTTTGGCCGCCTATAAAAGGTGAGCTCTCTCTCCAGCTTTTTCCCTCCTCATCGGCTTCTGCTGCTGACTCTTCTTTGCCTCCTCATCAGCAATACCCCACAGAAACCCGATCAACAAAAGCATGGCCGCCCTTCGCGATCTAGCGTCCGTCGCCGATGCGACTTCGTACCTGGCCGATGACGTAAGCTTTTTCCTTTTTTTTTTTTTTTTTTTTTTTTTTTTTTTTTATTTGTTTCCACTCGCACCATCATATCCGCGACGGCTGCTAATGTTTTTTTTTTTTTTTTTTTTTTTTTTTTTTTTTTTTTTTTCACGCTACCAGATTCCTGTGCCGTACTACCCGGACCAAGAACCCGAGACCGATTGGATGGCGATGAAGCTCGAGGCTGTTGAAGACTTCCTGCGCGAGCAGGAAGTCTATTCGCCCTCGATCCGCCGCACTCAACCCAATCCGGAGCCCGCCACCGCTTCGTCGACCGCCAAGGGCAAGGAGCGCGCCCGATCGCCCGCTGTCAAGACCGAGTCAGCCACTGCCTTGCCGAGGAGACCCCAGCCTGCCGCTCAGGAAGCCTCGGCTAGTGCAATGCCGGTAAGTTTATGATCTCTCCTGTCCTTTGTTCGCGTTTTCGCTTGGATCGATACTGATGACTTTTATTTCTCTCTTTTTTTTTTTTTTTTTTTTTTTTTTTTTTTTTTTTTTTTTTTTTTTTTCCTAGCCGATGGCCACGCCTGCCGTTGCTGGCCTGTCGACCGATCGCGCGCCCTTCGTGAATCTAGCCGCTCGGACCGAGACTCTCCACGTCGGTCCGCGCGCCTCCAGTATCGAGTACCTCGCCTCGCGTCATCCGGAAGCCACCGATGACGATGACAGCACCGCTGATGAGCCGAGCGCCTCGAAGCGGCCTCGCCTCGTCTCGCCTACGCCTAGCCCGCAAGCTCCGTCGCCCGACTACCTGGCCCTCACGCCGTCGGAGATTGATCGGCTGCTCCACGACGCCCGGCCGTTCCGATACCGGTTCGTCTATACTCCCGATCATATCCGCGGAATCGCCGACGACATCCTCCGCGAGCTCTCCGCCTTCCTATCCTTCTATGCTCCTGCCTCGGAGCAGGAGGCCGCGGCCCGAATCTACCTGTACCGCGCCTTCCAGTCCCACTTCAACCGGCGACTCTAGATCCGTGGTTTTTTTTTTTTTTTTTTTTTTTTTTTTTTTTTTTTTTTTTTTTTATCTGTCCGTCTCACCCTTGATGCCCGCTAACGACCAAAAATCGAAAATCCCTAAAAAAAAGTATAAAAAATAAAACTAGAGAAAAAAATGGTAACGATAAAAAACCCAAAAAAAAGCTTGTTCTTTTTTTTTTTTTTTTTTTTTTTTTTTTTCTTTTTATGACCTCATGACTGATACGAGTAGATGACCTGTCCTCTGTTGTACATAGGTAGCTAGATTCCTTTTTGTTTTCTTTTTCTTGATCATACATATGCAATGTGACTTAAAGCTGTTAATATGTAAAAAAAAAAAAAAACCCTGAGAGTGAGATTGAGCCAAGTGAGTTGAAACCTTAAGGGAAAAGTGAGTTTTTTTTTTTTTTTTTTTTTTTTTTTTTTTTTTTGATGTTTTTGATTTTTCTGGATGTTTTAATGCTGGATCTGAATCTGAGATGAATGTGACTGAATTTTGACCAAAACTGATTGATGATGCCCGAGCAAAAAAAAAAAAAAAAAAAAAAAAATTAAGCTTGATAGTGAACTGGGTGATAACTTGAGTGATTTTTATATTATTTTCTATTTTCATTCTTTTTCTCTTTATTTTCTGTTTTTACTCCTATATACACTTTTGTTGATGAGTTTATTTTAGCATTCGAAGAAGCAGTCTTCCCAGTCCTGCCAGAATGTGGCATACTGGTCTCCCATCTTCTTTTGCTCTTGACGCAAGCTCCAGCAGAATCCTTCCCAGGTGAGCCGTCCAAAGATTTCGACCATTCCTCGTACAGCGTTTACTAAAAATTCTTCTTCTTTCTCCTTGCTTATGGCGTTCCTGTCCTGGCTTATTGCCCATTTCCGGTGTTGCTTCATAAACATTGATGCGTCCAGGCTTCCGAAATAAACTTCTCGCCGATATTGGGGAGGCATCCACCAGTAGGCCGACCAGATCTCGTCGTTCCTCAAGTATCCATACAACCCATCATCATTCAATAGCATCGCGAATCCAATCCGTCCAGCTGGGTATCCAGGAAGCTCTTCCCAAATGCCGCCTCCGGTGGGTGGGAATGTTTCTGGGTATAGCCGTAAGAAATCTTGCGTTGGGAATCCACCATCCAAATAGTCCAGTCCGAGCGCACTATTGACCTTGAAAGCTCTCTTCTTCCGCTTAGGCTCATATACTTCGAATTCTAGCCAGTCATTGTTGTCGGTTGGGATGCATGCTTCTGTTGTCCATGGTTCTTCCTCTTCCGGGTGATTGCTATTGTTGTCCTCTGTGGTTAGGTTCCATGTGTGTTCTTCCAAAATTGGTGCGTCTTCTGGTATTCCTTCTTGGCTGACTATAAGCTCCACTAATCCTTCCGTCTGTTGAGATTTATCAGGTTCTTCTATGTTCAGGCTTCCTGTGCTGCTGGCCAATGTCTCTGAGGTACTTTCTTCTTCACTCGAGTATTCCGGTAACTGAAGTTGGTGGACACATTTGTTCATAACATGACGTCGCGGTGGGGCCATTTGCCATCCTGGAATCCTTGGTGCACAGATAGGTATACATAAACGCGCTCCGTCCCAGACCTCATAGCTTAGAATCTCTCCACGATCCTGCGACAACTCTAAACGGACTTTATGATCAGCTAAGAAGGGTCTCCCCAGAACGGTATGGACTTTCCCTCGAACAATGAAGAAGTTAGCATGCTTATTATTCTGTGTATCAATATGAAGTGGTACTTCTTCAGCAAGTCCTACTACTGGAGAAGTGTGACCGCCAATACCCGTAATCCTCATGTGAACTTCCTTGGTTGGTAGTTGTAACTTTATAGCTTGTTCTTCCGGCATGATGTTTAATTCTGACCCACTATCCACTAATGCTTTGACTTTTCTTCCGTTGATGGTGACGTCCACGAATCCCAACGGACATGCGTATGTTAAAGGCTGTAATGGTTTATAGTCGTCCATGTGAAACTCCGGTCGTTGGCCATCCAGTTCTTCATCAAATTCACCGCTGTTTACTCGTCCGGATTGTTGGCTTTGAAGGAGGGTCTTGGATTCTTCTTCTGCAAAGTGATGTAATTCTTGGATAAATCTTGGCGCTATAAGTAAGAGTTCTTCCAAAGTGAGTGTGAAGGATTGCTTCAATATCTTTTTCCTTAGTCCCCCCCCAACTTTAGCTTTGTCCGTCGGTTTCCCTGTTAATTCCTTTGAGCCTTCTTCCTCTTCTTTCTTTTCCTTTTCCTTATCCTTACCCTTGGATTTGACTGGTTCTTGAATCACGCTTCCGTCACTGCTATCGTCGTCTGATGCTCCTTCTACCCACGCTCCCGGATAACTTGGTCTTCTCTTCTTTGGTGCTGCCGGATTCTTGTTTGCTTCTTGATTTGGAGGTGGAGGTTTGGGTACACTTTCTGCTGGTTTGATAACTTCCTCAGGTCTTGACTGAGTAGGCTGACTCTTATCTCCTAATCTTGCTGATCTTCTCAATCCAAATCCAACCTCGTACTCCGGGTCCTGCTCGTTGCAATGAATGACTGGCGGGCTCCACATATCCCATTGGTTGATTTCTATCATGGACGTTGTGGGCATTTGCATTGGTAATTCTTCATTGTGGGTCCAAGTCGCCGAGTTGGTCTTCTTGTCTTCTTGCTGAGTCATTCCGTCTTTCTCCGCATACTTTCTTGCTAGCTCACAAACTGATTCTTTGCCGTCCGTTGGAATTGGTTGACGATTTGGATAATAGAAATTTGGTCCTTGCTTGAATACTAGCCGTTTTTCAATATCTTCACCTAATTTTGTGCAAAACATGGACGTATGATCGGCTCCTTTGCAGTAATAACACTGGATTGGATTCCTGGGAAACGGGTTTGCTCCAAATGGTCGCTGTCCTGCTGGGGGAGGCTGATATCCTGACATTTGTGGTGGTACTCTTCTTGAGTTCTGACTGGTATTCAATTCCGTTCGTAATCTCTTGATCTCCTCTTCTAAGGTCTGAATTTTACTAGCTCCTTCTGGTGCTTTTGTCTCTGTTTGAACTTCCTTCTTAAATTCTGGTGCCTTGCTTAATTTCTTCATGGATTTTCCTCCTACTTCCAGGTCCAAAACAGATAGTGATGCTTCCACGTAGTCCTTCAATTGAGCCAACTTGGGTACCAGCGCTTTTCCGTCCTTGGTCTTCTTCAACTTCTTATCGTGGGCTAGATCTCGTGCAATTTCTCGTCGTATCTCCAAGGCAATTGCCCTCCAGAGTGGTTCTCCGCTTTCCGCATTTATGTCCTCGTATTCCATCCTTGTCAAGTAGGCCAAAATCTCCTCCAGCTCGCCAATAAACGTCCGGTATTCCTCCTTGGTTTGGATTCCTCCTTTGTCTGAGTACTTGCTAACTAGATTGGATACTGAGCTCTCGTCGAATCGTCTTTTGGGTGTTGCTCTTCCCCACTTGCTGATAAGTTCCTTCTTCAGTAGTTCCCAGTCGCAATTCTCGTGTCCTTCCATATACTCAATACCTTCGCTAATCTTCCTGTCCTTGATCATAAATGGTAACTGTAAAGCTACATCCCGCCCTCCGGCCTTCTGTAATATCGCTATCTTCTCCACTCTTCTGATGAATAATTCTACTTCGGACCCGTCAAATTCCACGTTCAGCTTCTTGGTGTCCAGGACCACACCTTTCTCTTCGTCCGGTAATTTTCGATATGACCTGTTCCTGGTAGGTTGAGGTTCCTCCTCTTCTGATGAATCAATTAGACTTTCTTCGTCGTCCTGAATGGTTGTGTCCAAGCCAGTTGTTCTTCCTGTGAATGGGGTTGATGTCGTGAATCAAGGGGTTCGTCCTTTTCGCAATGGTGTTTCTGGTAATGGTACGTCTTTTGGTGATTTGCTTTGTTCTAAAAACATAGCCATCATATCATGCATCTCTTTTAGGGAGTCCTCGAACTGATTCATTTTATCCTGCTGTACCTTCATCCTTTCTGATGTTTCCTGCATTTCCTGTAGTGTTTTATCCATGCTGGGAAGGTTTTGATTTTGTTTTTCTGATTTTATTGTGTTTTTCTGATTTGATGTTTTATTCTTGACTGATCTTCTGCTGGGTGATATCCTATTCTTCCTGGCTTGACTCTTCTGCTCGACTCGTATCCACGCTGCGCCACGTATTCAAAATCTATCCTTGCCTACGTCCACGGAGTTTTCTTGATCCAGGATTAGTCGAGGTGATCCACGCAAAACGCCAACGGATTTGATCTAATTTGAAGGAAATCGGCCACTGTTGGGACACCAGATGTAGGACTCCTGTGGGACAAATGATAATATTTGGTAAAGATCCAGCTGGGGGAAATAAACTGGTGAGTTAGGTTGAAAGGCTAAAAACAGTCAGTTTACGGGTGGTTTATTGGCCTGCCCCTTTATAAATACTATACCCTTTGTAAGGAATCTTAAAATCAATATAAAGAGAGAAATGGCTGATTTCAAGATTAAGTTTACTAAGTATAGTAATCTCAATCAGACTTAGACCTTATACGTTGTTGTATGTGAGTAGACCGCTTATAACTAATGATATGGATAATTATCAAACCGTGGGATTGATTATGTGAAAATGCAATAGTGTGTTGGACTATTGCAGGTGATTGTTGATGATTGTTGAGTTTGTTGATGATTGATTGATTTGTTTGTTGATTGATTTGTTTGTTGATTGATTGGGTTGTTTGTTGATTGATTGGGGGGTTTGAGAAATGTTTTTATTGTTGGGGTTGATAACTGATTGATTGACTTATTGACTGATAACACTGATGACTACACTTGATGACTACACTTGATGACTAACTCGCTGACTGGTGAGACACACTATACTCTCTTAGTAAGTGGCTGAAGAAAAAAGAAAACAACAGTGCTGGGGAAATGACCTCCTTATATAGGAAAAGTTGAGGGAATTTAGCTCCAAGGGAAGGTCCTTTGAGGGATTTATGCTGCAGGTGAACTGGTCAGCTGCACAGCCTGCTCCTTGTTGCTATGGTTTCAGCACAGCATGACATCATTGCTGCACAGCATGACATCATTTTTGCACAGCATGACTTCATGTCTGCACAGCATGACATCATATCTGCACAGCATGACATCATTTCTGTGCCCACTCCCCCCTGTACTGTGTACAATACAGCCCGTTCTTCCTCCTTCTTCTATTCTTCCATCCAGGGGCTGAAACACCTTCCATCACACCTTCTTTCTTCCAATCCTTCCAGCTTCCATCCTGTTCAGGGTCTAGGCCTCTCCTCCTCCTGGTCCTTCTTCCCCTTCTTCCCCCTGTGTCCGCTCCTTGTACTGCTGCCATCGTCCGTATTTCCTGCTTGCTGTTGGTGTAACTCTTCCTTGTTGTTGATTCTGTGATGTTGGTGTATTGTGTATTCTTCCGGATTCCTTCTGTACTCCTCCCTGATATTCCTCCTCTTGTATCCTGTTCTAGTGTACATCCTGTAAGTGAACTTGTAATATATGAAATGTACCTCTTTGGCATTGGAGCGGGAATGGAACACCACAACGCTGGCTGTGTTAATCTTAGGTATTCAAGGTTCTTATTGGAGGACTTCCCTCCACTTGGAATTCCAAATGTACATGGTCTCATTCCAGATTCCAAACCTTATTTGGTGGTGAAAATCATTGACATTTAAGTTCCCACCACCAAAAGAGGTTTGGAATCTCATTCCAGAAAGGTCAAATTTGTAAATCCCAAGCAAAGGGAAGTCCTCCATTAATTAGACCTTGCAAATCCTTCATGTAGAATCTACCTGTACACTGGTTATGCTTGTACATACCTGGTAACTACAGTTGCGGATGGCATAGTTCCACCCCGTGACACCTGCAAAACATTTTTTTTGAGTGCGGGGCCTATCACCTGGGGCCAGTATGCTCATACCATTATTTTTATTACATTTTTGGACTTGCCAGAGTGTCCAGAGTTCCAAAAATAAAAGAACTAAGTGTTTGGACTTGTAGTTTTTTTTATTTTTTTGTGCTGACCATTATATTTTTGGACATCTCTCTCAAAAGACATAGTTAGCCCCATAAATCCATGATAAGAGGGATTGACATTAAAGCTTTTGCCTCTGATAACCTTTGCATAGCTTCTGTAATGCCGTTTGATGCACTTTATTTACCTTTGAAAGTTCAAATTTAAACAATTTTGATGGTTTTTGCCCTGTTTTACCCCAAAAATTTCCGAGTTTTTCTGATTTTTTGACCAAACATTTTGGAAAGGGGCAAAAAACCAGTCAGGTTTATGCCATCCGCAACTGTAGGTAATTGCCTATTTCCACGCATTCGGCCAATTTCCAATTGGATTATATAATCCACAGGCGGGGTTGGAGGTTTAAACCCCAATTGGGCCTAACTCTCAAACTATACACAACACCTCAATTATAAGTCCATAATTGGTTGTTTCACATACAGTATGCATACATAGTTGTGGGTAATGTGCATGTGTGACATGTGGGTGTGGCCAATTCTTGCAAGTAATTGGTTTATGGTGAAGGAGTAGGAATTTGGGGGTACTTCCAGTGAGGGACCCTACACTATTTTACATGAGGATTCAGAATATGACATAATATTTTAAGTTATCCTCAAGGTTTAGAAGTTATTCATAATTTTAGTGAAAAGTAGTTATTTATTTTAGTTCTCACTTATTTTTTAGGGGTCCAGAACTTTGTTAATGTTTTTGGCTAAAAATAAGGTTTCTAGTTATTTTCTCACTTTTATATTTTACTATGGTAACCTCATGATTGTTCCCTATTATTATAGTTATTTCATGTCTATTTGTTATCAATTATTAGCATATGTATTGTTTTCAGGGTTTATGCATATGTTAATAATGTTGTTTTTATTTTCTATATCACTAGTGCTGCTTTGTCAGGTTTTCTCTGACTCAGTAGCAAGCTGAAAGCTGGCCAATGGTACCATGCTCATACGTTATCAGTTTGTTGATGGGTGATTGCATAATGTAATATCATTTTAACACCAGCAATTCCATGTACTCACCAGAACGGCATTCAGGATTGGGAAGCGCTCTAAACAGGTACCTATGAGCACATATTTTCAAGCATTGAAATGGTTCATATCAAGCATCAATCCACCAACTCAATCTCATAGATTACAGAATAGAGCTTATCACCTATTCCCATTTTAGTATCCACTCCACCGGGATGCTTGCAAGTGGCGTGTTGAATATTGTTACTTATCAAGTTGTAAGGATATTTTGGTATGCAGAGACTTCATTGTGAAAAGAAAATCCCTTACAATGGTGGTACACATGATTTTTGTATTGCTGAGCCTTTTCTACAATTGATTGGTTAAAAGAATATTCTACATGTTGTACATATTCAGAGCATTCAGCCATTGAGTCAGTCACAAAATTTATAAATTTTGTCCGCGGTAGAATCATCCAGTTGACTCACCATCAATTTGCTCAAGCCATATTGACGGCCATCCAGGAAGAGTGTTTGTTCAAGCTTTTCAGCGACTCAAAGGCCGCGGTGCCCCACACCCAACGGTGGGTGTCACTAGACATGCTGACGATGCGCATGTGTGCACCAGGTTTGTGGGACCTCTTCTCTAGCAAGTTGAACAATGGAACCGTGAATGCAAAGTGGCCGGTGGCATTACAGAGATGGAGCTCAATGCCATCTTCACTCAACTCATATGGTGTGAAAGCCTGGATGACCACCAAAAAGAAGAAGAAGAAAACCTCAAGAGTGGGTCAGACCAACTGAGAAAGAATTGCCCGGAGGGCCTGATGACACAGGTCCTGATCCTCATAAGACAAGGCAAAAGTGAACTCAAACAATTCCAGCGTTATCAACGAGTATATTGAGCCTACTTTCTAACTTGAGGAACTCGTGGGCGGCTGAATGCGCCAAGTTGAGGGAGGTAATATCCAGCTTCAAGAATTCAGGATCCAAGCCTGGCACCAGTGCCTTAATCTTCTCAATTGCCTCCTTTGCTTGGGCAGGGTTTCTGCACGCCAGACTAGAAAATGGTCACACAACTGGTCAGATTCCCTCTGGATTATTACAATTGGCGTTATGGAAAAATGACCACCATTCAGCGGCTTACTAGGTCCTTGCTCCGTGCCAAACAAGCTCCAAGGCAGTCAAGTAGCCAATGCCCGTATTAGAACCTGTAATCAATTGCCAGAGTCATGGACATGAGCTTTATGATGGCCATTCTCCCAAAACCATTGGACGTCATTGAACATCAGAAACTTTGCTCACGAGTCACAATGGCAACCCGGCCTACAACAAACACAAGCATTCA
>PGCI01000189.1:0-180168 GCA_002873125.1 Puccinia coronata f. sp. avenae | reverse complement strand
ACCAAAAAAAATCAATGACAGGTCAATTACATTGGAAAAAATGAGAACAGCAGCAACACAGCATAATCAAAGATGAACACAATTGCATGTTGAATAGGGAGAAGGAACATTCAAATGCCATTTATCACTTCTTTGCACTGCTCAAAAGTAATCATATCACTATCAGTCACTGCTCATGACATTCTCAGGTGCAATGGATTGTTGTGTGATGTTGGATGAGGCACTGTTTTCTTCCGTAGTGGAAACAGCGTAGCAATCTGGATGTTGGTGTAGCCTGAGAGTTGCCGTTTGCAGAGAGGATCAGCAGAATAAAAATTGGCCATTGAGCCTTAAAGAATCAATTCAAAGTTATTTAATGAGCACCTAATAATGGCAATGAGGAATTGGGCATGCATCAGCGTTACAGGAAATGGGGAACAGATAAAAACACATTGGGCCTTGAACAATGAAATCACTGGTAAAACTCAGATCATATAATGGATGGGGAAAGGGCCCGGTGAAGGGTGGAAGGCCTAATGTGGCGCTATCTATGATGAGTGCAATGCACTAACATGGTCTCAGAACACCCACTCGGAGGTCATTTGGTCTTCGGGATTTGGCTTCAGCAAGCCAAGGATAAATTCCTTTGCGGCTTGAGATATGTTAGTCCGGTAGCGTTGATGGAACTCAACTTTAGCTTGCGTCATTTCCTGAATGAGTAAAAGCCCCAATCAAAAATTGGGGTTTGCATTTTCTTGTTCGAACAAGCAGTGTAGTGGTATGAGTGGAAAAAGCTCTTGATCTCAGCAAGTGCCAACCTTACTCAGCTCGGCTTGGTTCTCCAACCTGAAGCGGCTGTATCCACCCAGCAGATTATAGTTAATGACAGTGCCAATGCTTCATTGGTTGAATGGCTTGGTGTGTCCTTTGACATTCAATATCTCCACAGTATTCAATGGAGAGAATGCGGGGTGAGTCAATGGGATGAGCGGTTCGGTGGTGTATTGTAGTACTTGGATAGACTGACCAGGGGCTGCATAACTGAGGCTACCACACATGGTGGTTAAGATCTCATTCTCAGAGGACAATGAGCTGCCAATGCCAACGTCCATAATTAAAATCAGGTTTTCATTCTGATATTGAGCGAGGGCATGTTTGGAAAGGGTTGGTGGGGTGAGAGGATGGAGCTTTTGGGGAATAGGAGGTCGCTCCCGGTGGGGTCGAGTTCAGCGCGAGTTTTGATGAGCATGCATCGACGGCGTTACAGGCAATGGGGAACAGACAAAAAAATAGCTGGTACTGTACCCAACTTACTGCTTCAGGCTACTCGGAACATACCGGAATGGCTGGTATCATCACCCACGCAATCTTGTTGCTCTTGCCCATTTGCCGCTTGGCGCGAGTTGGGTTGGCGCCATTGGACTCGTTGGAAAAGGTGATCTTCTCAAGGTCTGATTTGCTCGGATGGCTCGTCGGCAATTGGGTATCACATTGGGCAAGCCTTCCACTGCAATCTTCTTGTCCAGCGACGATGCACTCGGAGCGTTTTCATATAGCCTAAGAGCAAAAATGGAATAATTTTTGGGACTTGGAAAAATGACTCCCAGGAATTTGCCAACGACTCCCAAAATCGGACGCAACGTCGCGCAGCCGTAAGTCTTACACACTTTGGACGTCCATGGGAGTCGTCAGGCTAAAAAAACATGTTGTTGGGAGTCGCTGGGCTAATTTCATTTTGACTTTTTTATTATATATCAATGGAAGTCGTCATCTAAATCTCATTCAATGGCTGGGAGTCGCCGCCCTAACTTTCATTTGGGCGACCTACTGGCCAATCTTTATGATGTTCCTATTGTTCTTTTTTCTTTTCACCTAAAAAATACCTTCTTTCCATGCACCACTGCCACCAACAATAATCCTATAATTTTCATTGCTTTTCTCTCTGATTTTGCTCATTTCATTGCTCTTGAACTCCATGATCCCCGTCTCTTTCCTGCACCTTCAATATCTGAAGAGCCATGAGTTACTAATCATGAATCAGAGGCTGCAGGATGGGAAAAAACATGCTTTTTGTTTTGGTTTGAATCAAGAGCTAACAGCCAAAACTTCAGGCTTGAAATATAAACATTTTGAGATTTTTTGCAATTGGTTTTTTATTGATTATATACTTCTTTAAAGTTATGACTTCAATTCTGATATTTCATTCAAATTGTTTCAGTCATTTATGACTTTATTCTTGTTTTTTTTTTCTAATAGAAATGCATCTTTGTGGCATTTATTACCATTTTGTCTGAATTGGGTTGGCAATTCCCAACCATGTTTAATTTTTTGAGACGGCGACTCCCCTTTTCAATTGATACTTTATTAAATTTTAGTTGTCTCAACGACTCCCAAAAACATGATTTTTTTAGCCCGACGACTCCCATGGACGTCCAGAGTGTATAATTCTTACGGCTGCGCGACGTCGCGTCTGCTTTTGGGAGTCGTTGGCAAATTCCTGGGAGTTGTTTTTCCAAGTTCCTAATTTTTAATGCTTCAGTATTTTGGGTATGGAATTTGTGTTGGTTCTTCAACAAATGGGGGTGTATGGAAATGGGTGAACAGGAAGTAGGGGTTCGTGTCGTAAACAGCACTTGGAACAGAACGGATCAATTTTGAGGGTGTCAAGGTACCGGTTATGGAAATATGAAATTGGAAGAGGCGGCAACTTTGGCATCGACAAATCAGGCAAAATGCAAAATTGTCACGCATTTCTAGATATAATGATTATGAGAAAAAAATGACGCCGGTCAAGAGAGAGAGAAAAGATAGATCAAAGCTGGTGAGCAATGTTTTTGATGCTAGTGGAAACTTGCTCAAATATTGCTCTGCCAGTGTTGGACACATATTAACTGCTCTCCGTTGCGCTCCCTCCTGAAGTTGACAGTACCCCCCCCCCCCCAAAAAAAAGTGTATTCTTGTCAAATTTGTACCTTTTGTTTTCCTTATGAGTTGTTGAAAATAGCTCAAAAACAGTACTACTTTAAAAGGTTTTTATTTGGTTATGCTATGTTTATCTTTCCACGGTACCTTAAGCACAAGGCCAAGCCTTGAATTTTTTCAATGTTCTTTGCATTGTGCGGAGCAATCTCTGTCTTTGGGCTGTTCATAGGAACTTGAAGGGCCTTTGCGGCTCATCGTGATAACTTTAGCAGCGAACAATCCCATTGAATTGACGTATGTAAACAAAAGCAGATTTATGAGAAGAAGTAGCATGATAAAAAAAGGAGAATATGAATGTGTGCAAAGAAAAGAAAATCCAAAACAACACAATTCTGTTGGAAAATCTTCCAATAGAAAATTACTACCGAGTCAAATGTATAACAGGCAAAAAATTCAAAAGGCTCACAACATATTGTAACATGTATTTTTATCTTACTCTTCAGTAACTTGTTGAGGGTGATTCACAGCTTTAATATTTCCAAAGTAGATCATTTTATTCATTATTTCAATCAAAGTTTCCCACGTTTCCTTGTTTCTATCTTTGATTTGAAGGCCATTTTGATCCATCCAGCGACGGAGAATGTTGTGACAGAGGGCATATTTCCCTGCTTGGGATCCTGCCTGTCTATCTTTGGATTGAAATTTCAAAATGAGGTGGGCTTTGCGTTGCCAAACAGCATCTTCTGGATCAAAAATACCCTCTTCAATACGAAACCATGTTTGCTTGATGAAGTTCAAGTCCCCGTTGACCTCGTTGACTGTCAAGTAGTTTTTTTCGTGTAGATGGTACAATGAACGTACTATAACCATCATGAGATGAGTGACTTTGGTGATTTCTTCAACATATTTTTCCGCAGATGTCACCTTTGCTGGAGTTTTTGATGGAAGTTTGCCGTAGACGAGTCGATAGTTGTCTCCAACGTGTTGCTTCATAGGTCCCATAATTTCATCCACAAAAAATAAGCTACGAGTTCCGAGGCCAATTCTGCTATCTGAGATTCGCACGAGGATTTCATTGTATCGAGCATTTCTATATTGGTGAGCCCGGTCTGACTTTATAGCAAATGTGGTATCCATTAATCTCTTTTCTGTGAATTTCCTCATGAAATAAGCTGCCTCATCTTTTTCAATATAAAAGTAGGGCTTCCTATCTTGTTTCATCTTGCATTCCTTGAGAAAATCGAAAAATCCATTTTGCAATTCAGCTGCTTCTTCAGCTTCTTTCTTGTTTTTAAGATTTTCTCTCAAAAAACCCCAGTCGTATACGTTTAAATCTTCCGCGGACCAGTTATGTTCGCCCACACCTGCTGAGGAGGAGGTCTGACCACGTATCAGCGCTCCTTGCCCCCATCCACGGCCAGCTTCCATTGCCTCTGTGAGTAAAGAAGATATACATAGATGGAAAACGTGGTAGATGTAGAAGCACTTCATTTTGTTCACGGGGGTCGGTAAATCCTGTTTTCTCTGTTGAGCGCAAAAGTGACGATGGGTTTTATAAAGTGGGAGAATGGGGGACTTCTTTTGCTACACAGTAGTTGCTGAGCTGTGAGTTTATATCTCCTCGCTCCGGACCCAACCGCTGTCCAGTGGATGCTGTGGGTGCGTTGCGCTTGTTTCAGCATTTTCTTCATGTTTAACATTGTAGTTACACGCTAGTTATTGGTGCTCATCAAGACCCGTGGGGAAGAGATAAGGTAAATACATGGCGTCAGACGATTCTATGAAGGCTGAGAGAGAAGGTCGAAGGCAACCCACGTTTGTCTTGGTCATGGTATGACTTGTCTCACTCAGTCATCTGAGGTGGTCGCTAATGAAAGGAGTGGGTCCCATTGCAATGGGCGAGCCGCGAGGTACATGCAAAGAAGGAACAACATCTCTTGTCCTCTTGTTGACCATGCCTGACCAGCTCCTTACTCTTCGTATACTTGGATCAATCTTTTCGCCAGCTGGGTTGATTCATACCATTTTATCGTTTGATCCGTTTATCATGATGGTCGGTCTTTCTTCCTCCAACGTTCCTTCATGCCTAAGCTATATCTTCCGGGTCCTGAGTCCCGACACGTTCGAGTGTGAGCTCTATTTAATCTACAGCCCTTCATCTGTATCCTGTCAGCTATCTGGACTAAATCAGTATGTTGCATGTTATAAGTCTTCTCAAGAGAGATGTTTGTCTTTCTCAGCTTGATGAAGATCCAATAGGCTTCCGCTAGCCTCGCTCTGTTACTCGTAACACATTAGGACAGGAAAGACAATTAGAAGAGGAGACCTCCTCCTGTCCGAGCAGGGGAAACTCTCAACTAAGCCACACCCTCCGTGCGGCCGAGTGGTGAAGCATTTCATTTGCCAACCGGAGGGATCCTCCGACACACGGAGGGACTTCTAAGTGAAGTTAGGGGAAACTCGACATTCCAATCCTCAACCTGAACCAACACGTCTGACCTGCCACTGGACAAGGTGAAGGGAAACACTGTCGGCATTGACCGGTCGAACACGGCTGGTCGAGCAGTGCTCGACGCGCCGGGTTCGACCGGTGATCGGACAGGCACGGTCCGCCCGAAGCCCGTTCCAGCCGGTCGGACGGGCCTGTCCGATCGGTTCCCGGCTGGGAGGGGCGCGCGGCAATGTACTGCACAAGGCCGCCCGCAAAGCTGACATGGTCGCGCTAGAAAGCTGTGCTTTTTTTGCCAATTTCGCTTACTTACCCATACCTCAGTGATCAGCTCCCGGCTGCAATTGCGGGTGTTGCCGCTGGATCATAAACGTATAGATGTTAATTTAGATGATCTTGCGTCCAATATTCAAGCTAGGGATGTGCGTAGACCAAGCGTCAAGATGGGAAAAGAGAAAATTAAAAAATCTACTCCGGTGGTGATACCTTGCTGGTTTATCACCCTTCTGAGCCGCTCCCGGCTGAAGTGTTAATGATTTTCATGCGCAAAAGCCATTATGCATGGACTTGTGTGTATATATGTATTTGTTCCGTTCCCCCTGAGTTGTTGGTGAGCAATTCAATGAGATCGCGAGGGCACAAAACATTTGCTACGCGTGACTGACGCGTTGGCATTTCGCTCAGCGCCCCATGCTGTGTTTTTCCCTTTGTCCTATGGTGTGGCTTTGCTAGATGTCGCTCGCGACGCTGCTGCTGCCTTGTGCGCTCAGCAGGTGATCAACCATTATAAAAGAGCACCTCATACTTCGGCAGGTGTCTTCATTTTCCTTCCCAAGACCACCTCCCACACCCAAGCTCCATCTATCCTTCCTCTCTCACCTTCGGGGAAGGCCAGCCATGGCCCATCCCCATGCTCCCCCAGTCACATCTCCACTCGCCAATCCTGGCCAGAGGAAGCCGGTCCTCTTTGGAGACATCAATTGCATCCCAAAAGCCCGCTACCTAGTTGTCCTCACACCGCCCATCTACAACCCATCCTTACTGCTAGCGCTAAGCACTCCTACCGCTTCACCAAGAGAGGCATGCAATTAATGGCTCTTCTGGGAAGGACAAACTTCTAAAGCGTCGCGTCCACCCCGACAACTGGGTCCCACCCCGTGACCCTTCAACCTGAATTCCTGTAAGCTCTTAAACTATTTGAATGTCAACTGATATCGTATCCATTGGTTAATTGTCATATTCCTCAAAAACAGCATGGAAAGATTGACGACTCATCCCATCCACGATTCCTCTGTTTGTCTATCATAAGTTTCTTGAGTGTTTATCAACCTGTAGTTGCATCTGATAGGTAAGTAACCACCTCAAACGAGAGCATTATCTGACTCGCGCTAAATAAAATAACAAGGTTTTTCTTAAACCTTCCAGTAGAACAGATCATTTATTTGTAAAACACGGAAACAACCACAATATACGACTTGTACTGTCCTGCGGAATACCGTGAGTTCTGCATCTATTCTTCAATAATTCTTCAATTTAAGGTTCCCGACTTGCTCATTGTCTCAATCGTAATAACATTCCCTGCCACTAACAGAATACCATCGCCTATTTGCTCCACCTCGTCACCAAATCGGATCTTTTGTGTTCTCCAGAGATGTTTCAATTATTCCTCATTACTGCAATTTTTATTCCTTTTAAAGAAAATTCTGTTATATATTTCCCGTTATTCACTTCTTCATTGAAACTTACGTGCTCCTTTCCAAGTTGAAAAAATGTGTTAAATAAATCTCTCTTTGGAATGAGTTAAGCATAATATTTAATTCTTAAGAGGGCTTGCAATGAGCTGAAAAAGGATTTTTGAAAAATATTGGTTCACCTCTAAAATGAAGTACGGCATTTGAGCATCATGAGTTGATTTACGATCCAAATTTCTTTGTTTGTGTGAAAATAAGAAAAGAAATTTTGCGTACTAAGTGTGGTAACTCCCATTGGGATTAGCTCCCTGTTTTATCACATATTATACCTCTACAAGCTACTCAAATGCTTCTGTTAAGTGTTATTTTCAAATGATCTTAGTGCTGATTATTCCATTGACAATTATGACACCACGTCTGGTTTAGAAATTCAACAATCTTCTGGCTGTTCAAAAGGTTACGAAAGTCAGGTTTTTTCGACCTGGTTTCCATTTTTCTAGTCATTGTGAGAAAAAAAATGACGCCGGTCAAGAGAGAGAGAAAAGATTGATCAAAGCTGGCGAGCAATGTTTTTGCTGCCAGTGGAATTTTGCTCAAATATTGCTCTGCCAGTGTTGGACACACATGAACCGCTCCCCGTCGCGCTTCCTCCTGGATTTGACAAAGTACCCCCTAACAAAGTATTTTTGTCGAATTTTTACTTGTTTTTTGTCCTTGAGTGGTTGAAAATAGCTCAAAATTTGGATTTACGTACCACTTTTAAATGATGTTATTTGGTTATGCTATGTTTATCTCTCCGAATTACCTTACGCACGAGGCCAAGCCTTCAATTTTTTTAACTTTCTCCGCATTATGCGGAGAAATCTTTTCCTTTGGGCTGGTCACAGGAACTTGAAGGGCCTTTGTGACTCATCGTCATAAGTTTAGCAACAAAAAATCCCATTGAATTGATGATTTTGATATATGTAAATTTAAGCAGCTTTATGAGAAGAAGTAAGATGATAAGAAAAGGAGAATATGAATATGCACAAAGAAAAGAAATTTCAAAACAACACAATTTCTGTTTGAAAATCTTTTGATAGAATACCACCAAGTCAAATTTATAAAAGGCAAAAAAATAGGCTCATTTTATGAATTCTAGTATGTTATGTTAATCTTCAATAGCTTCTTCTGGCGAATTCAAAGCTTTAAAATTTGAAAAGTAGATCATTTTATTCTTTATTTCAATAAAAGTTTCCCAATGTATCGTTTTCCCATCTCGATTTTTAATGTGTAAGTCATTTTCCTCCATCCAGCAACGGAGAATGTTGTGACAGAGGGTATACTTCCCTGCTTGGGATCCTGCCTGAGAATCGTCAGATTGGAATTTCAAAATGCGGTGGGCTTTCTGTTTCCAAACAGGACTGTCCGGCTCAAATCTACCCTCTTCAAGATGAAGCCATACTTGCTTGATGAAATCCAAGTCCATGTTGACCTCGTTGACTGTTAAGTAATTTTTTTCGTGTCGACGGTACAATGAACGTACTATAACCATCATGAGATGAGTGACTTTGGTGATTTGTTCAATATATTTTTTCGTGCATTTCACCTTTACTGGAGTGTCTGATGGAAGTTTGCCGTAGACGAGTCGATAGTTGTCTTCAATGTGTTGCATCATAGGTCCCATAATTTCAGTTATATAAAATGAGCTACGAGTTTCAAGTCCAATTCTGCTATCTGAGATTCGCGTAAGGATTTCATTATATAGACGTTTCATATATTGAGCAGCCCGGGGTGACCTTATAGCAAATCTGGTATCTGCTAATCTTTTTTCTGAGAAACTACTCATGAAATAACTTGCATCATTTTTTTCAATGTAAAAGAAGGGCTTTGTATCTTGTTGCTTCTTACATTTCTTGAGAAAATTCAAAAATTCATTTTGCAATTCAGCTGCTTTTTTAGCTTCTTCTTTATCTTCTAGATTTTCTCTCAAAAAACTCCAGTCGTATACGTTGAAATCTTCTAAGGACCAGTTATCTTTGACTATACCTGCTGAGGAGGAGGTCTGACCATGTATCAGCGTTCCTTTCCCCCATCCACGGCCAGCTTCCATTGCCTCTGTGAGTAAAGAAGAGATACATAGATGGAAGACGTGGTAGAAGAAAATGCACTTCATGGTGTTAACGGAGGTTGCTAAATCCTGTTTGCTCTGTTGAGCGCAAAAGTGACGATGGGTTTTATAAAGTGGGAGAATGGGGTACTTCTTTGGCTACACATTAGCTGCTGAGCTGTGAGTTTATCTCTCCTCGCTCCGGACCCACCCGTTACCCAGTGGATGCTGTGAGACCTGAGTGCGGTGCGCTTGTTTCAATAATGTTCCAACCTGTTTATTTCTTCGTCTTCAACACTGTAGTTATGCTGGTTACACTTTTGGTGTTCATTAAGACCCTTGGGGAGGAAAATACATGGCATCAGACGATTCTATATTGAAGGTTGAGAGAGAAGGTGGAAGCACGTTTGTCTTGGTCATGTTATGACTTGTCTCACTCAGTCATCTGAGGTTGTCGGGCTAATGAAAGGAGTGGGTCCCATTGCAATGGGCGAGGTACATGCAAGCAAGGAACAACATCTCTTTTCCTCTTGTTGGCCATGCCTGACCAGTTCCTTACTCTTCGTAAACTTGTATCAATCTTTTCGCCAGCTGGCTTGGTTCATTCATACCATGTAATCGTTTAATCCGTTTATCATGACGGCCGGTCGTTCTTCCTCCATCAACGTTTATTCACGCCTAAACTATATCTTCCGTGTCCTGAGTCCTGACACGTTCGAGTGTGAGCTCTATGATCTACAACCCTTCATCTGTATCTTATCAGCTCTCTGAACTGAATATTTATTCTATGTATGGATGAGTCTTCTCAAGAGAGATGCTCTTCTTCCACCTCGGCTCAATGAAGATCCGATAGGGGTTTACTAGCCTCGCTCTGTTACTCGTGCCGTGTATAACACCTGACAGGAAAGACAATTGGAAGCCGAGACCTCCTCCTGTCCGAGCAGGAGAAACTCTTAACTAACATAAGCCCCACCTCCGGGCGGCCGTGCATTTGCCGACTGGAGCCGAGGGACCCTCCGACACCTGCAGGGACTTCTAAGGTGGAGTTAAGGGAAACTCAACATCCCAGTTCCCAACTTGAACCAACGCGTCCGACCTGCCATCAGCGGGGAGTCAGGGAGATGGTATGGTGTATCAAGCGCGGTTGGGCACCCGCCAAATTGATTTGAGCCCGCTTGACCGCGAGGAAACTGCGCCAAGCGGGAAACGGGCATTCGCCCAGACCAGCTTGATACATATGTACACCACATGTAAATAAATATGTATGGGTTTGTAGAGGCGAGTGTTCGGTGGCGTTCGATCGGCTGTTCCAGTACATTCTACGACGGGAGCGCGACCTGCTGGAACAGTCCAGTCTGAGACGAGGGAGCGACTGCGGCGCAGCAGAAAGCCCTTATAAAAAGCCAGGGGTCATCACACAACACTCTCTCCCCCAGCAATAGCAGTCAACAGTCAACAGTCAACAGCAAACCAATCCAGAATCCAGCGCAACGCACAAGAAACGGATCACTGCCAAGGCAAGGCAATGGGAAAAGACTACTACGCTATCCTCGGTATCTCCCGCTCCGCCGACGAGGCGGAGATCAAGGCTGCCTACAAAAAGGTACATAAATAAATACATACTCTCCCTCCGTTTACCCCTGTGTCCGTGTAGGAAGGGTGCTGACTCCAGTCTTGCTTCAACCAACCATTAGGCTGCACTCAAATATCATCCCGATCGGAACGTCAAGGATCCTGAAACAGCAAACAAAAAGTGGGTCCTATTGTGCTTGCCTCTCTGTTGACCTTACTGCCGTACTAATAATTCCCTTGATATTTCTGCATCCACTAGATTTAAAGAAGTCTCTGAAGCCTTTCAAGTCTTGAGCGATAAGAATCAAAGGGCAGTCTATGACCAATGTAAGTCAAAAATATCAAGGTGCTCCCATTTTCAGTCGATAATAATACAGGCTAATGTGTGGTATATCCATTTAAAACAAACAAGTTGGGGAAGAAGGACTGAAGGGCGGACCACCACCAGGAGCGGGAGGAGGGATGGGCGGATTCCCTGGGGGATCGTTTCCCTTTTCGAGCTCAGGAGGGCACGCCGAGTTCACGCAGATGGATGCGAATGCGATGTTTGAGAAGATCTTTGGGGGCTCTGGGGCGGGAATCTTCACGGGTGGTGGCAGCTCTCGGCGAGGGGATCCGTTTGGAGACTCGATGAACCTCGACGACATGATGGGCGGGATGGGAGGAATGGGAGGAATGGGCGGGATGCCTGGGGGGTTCGCATCAAGCTTCGGCGGGAGCAGCAGGCCTTCCAATGGATACCATTCTCCCGAAGACGACAAAACCCCTGACGACGTGATCAAACCTCTCGAACTCACACTCGAAGAGCTCTACAAAGGTACCGTCAAAAAACTGCGCATCACGCGGAAACTGAGGGACGGCCGAAGTGCGGAAAAAATCCAGGAAGTCACCGTCAAGCCGGGATGGAAAGCCGGGTAAGCTCGCGCATGGGGTCCTCCTCAATCAAGCGTCTCAAATCTGAAGTGCTGACGAATAAGGAGTTTCCTGCTATAATAGTACCAAGATCCGATATCCAGGGATGGGAAATGAAGACAGAAATGGGAAATCAGGCGCACTAGTATTCGAAGTGACGCAGAAATCACACGCGCGGTTCACACGAGACGGGGACGACTTGGTATACATCCACACGATCCCTCTAGTGGAAGCTCTGACAGGACCGGCGCCGGGCAATCTGAGTCTCAAGCACCTGGACGGCCGGGACATCTCGTTCAAGCTGCCCGCGATCGGCCCCGGCGGCGGCAAGCCAATCCAGCCCGGACAGGAGATCGTCATCCACGGCGAAGGCATGCCTATCACCCGCAAGGGCGCCGGCAAAACCAAGGGGAACCTCAAAATTCAGATCAAGGTCCTCTTTCCAAATTACTTGAGCGCCGCTCAGATTGACGGCGCCCGACGTCTGTTCGGCTCTGGCACATAAGCCTTCCCCATTGTCTTCAATCCCCCTTCCCTCAAAACACCTCCTTGATTTTGTCTATTCTTGTTTGCTCCTCCTACCTGATATCCTCCCCTCTAGCACCTCTATTGTATGTAAATGCAGTACATTATTCGTATACTAAGATTTTTTGGTTCCTCATTGACTAACCCATGAAACGAAATGAAAAGCCAAAAAAATGTAATTTAATTGTTTGAAGACTTTTATTGAAGCGATATGCGAACAACACCTGATTTGGAAGGGAAAAAAAAACTGTTTCTCCAAAAAAAGTTTTAGGGTGGAGGGGCAGGAGAGAAAGCGGCCATGGTCTCGACGACGAGTTCCAAGTCGCTCAACAGATGGTCGACGGAGACGCGAGCCTGGCGGAGAGTAGCGGCGGCGATGGCGATGAGAATGTGGGGCGTGGGGAGGGCGCGGACGTGGAGGGTGCGGCGGACGAGCTCGGGCGACTTGACCGGCTTGTCGGGTGCGATCGTCTGGAGGATCGTCTCGGCCTGGTCCAGCGTCGGAACCGGCACCTCCACTGTGCTGTGGACCGCTCGTCCTTTCGTCAGCTGTGTTTCCCGCTTTCGCCGCTCCATCTCTCGTCGTGTTCTGGATACTTACAGCTCGTGCCAGTCCGCTGGGATCCCCTCGTTCTGTGTGGCCATAGCTCGTCGGTTCGTCTCACGATGCAATTACGAAATGGACAATAATAATCTCTTCTCAGTTCATTCCATCCAGGAGTCCAGACGCGGGCCGCACTGCGGCAGGGATAAAAATACATACTATTTCTGCCCAGAAACACTTTCAACACTCCTCACTTGTTACCACTTGAACCACTTTCCATCTATGTACCATCCTGACAGGCAGACTGCCACGTCTCTCTTGTGTATTATTTTTATATGTAGGAGATAAGATGTGATCCTTTCCTTGACATGTTTGTACACAAAATCTTGGGTCCACACACTCTTTTCATTTCTTCTTCTTGATATGGAGGTTGATACCATACCTATAGCTTATGTTGTAGTTTCACAAAGAAATGGTCAGACTGATGGAACTTGAATCAATAACACCTACAGAGCTTGAATATTCTTGATACAATGTTCTGAGCTGTGAATGAAAAATAAGGAAACAAAAAAAAATATGATACATAAATGTGAATTGGAAAGAACCAAAACTTCAAGCTTACATTCCAGGGACCAGAATTCTAGTCATCAAGTCTCCCAAATCATTCAAAATAGGGGGTTTCAACTTACTTCCTGAGGGTGTCCAGGTTGCGGAAATCAGGAAATTTAAAACTCCTGGAAACCGACCTGAAGACCTGATTTCCTGCCTAGGAAGAACATCCAGGACGGCAGGAAAAGGCCAAGAAATCAGGAGAAACCTTTGGATTCCGCCCCAGTCTCTCATCACCCGGGGTAACCCTGATTTCAACCCGTTAGTTTTCCACTCTCAGCCGCACTTGTATGTATGCACCAATTTTTTTCTCCGCCCACGCACACACCTTTCTTCTCATACCCATTTCACTACAAACATTTGCAACTCTGCCCAGAAAGAAAATGTCAAATTGGGATGGGCAAAACATATACCCAATTTTACAGAAAATGGTCGGAAGTGAAAAATAAGCTTTACTGAGCATGCTCAGCAATTTTTTTTTTTTTTTAGAAACTGAGCAGAAATGATTTTTATTCATTATGGCAACTTTGGGGGATTTTGCTGAGCATGCTCAGTTTTGCTCAATTTTTATTACTGAGCCATTTTGTTGAAAAAAAGTTAACATTTTGCTTAACCCAAACAGTAGTTTTTTCTTTAGGTGAAATTACAAATGTTTGTAGTGTTTACGCTTCTCCTCCCAACTTGCCAATCCACTCAAGTGATGCCGCGCAAAAGAAAGATTTCCACGGCGACCCAGCCTCAACCAGCTACCCCCTCCACTCAAAAAACTCCAAAGGAAAAGAAAGCACCGGTCTCGTGGGAGAAAGACGGCGAAGCGGGTGTCAGCAGTATCCGCATCCTCCTTGATTGGTTAGCTGTTGAGGGGAATTATCGGCGTTGGCGGGGCAATACAAAGCATGGCTCAACCAAATCTGCTCTGGCAAACAAGATCCTTGCTCTGATGGTGGACGCCGGCATTACCCACCGAGACAATAAAGGAATTCAGACCAGGATTCAAGATCTCCAATCGTCCTACTCCAAGGCCTGTGATTATCTTTGACGTACGGGATCCGGCCTTCAAGAAGAAGACATTGCAAATGGAACGACAACTCTCAAAGGTAAGCCATTCTTTCATCTTGCATCATTTCATTTTTGATTGCTAATTTTGTACCGTCCCAGATGCTATAGTCAAGATATGCAAGTTTTGGGATGAATTAGATCCCATCATGGCCACACGGACCGTGTCAAACCCTCCGGTGACCAGAGAGTCAACCGACCTAAGCATCCCAACTCTCCTCAGCAGCACTACAAACAAATCCGAGTTGCCACTTAATCGATCTACGCCGCGGGGTGCAAATGATAACGACAATTCTGGATTGAGTCGCGCGGAAATTCCACCTATTGCTGGCACAGCCACGCCTGCGTCAAAGAAGAAATCAGTTTCCAAGTGTGAGTCAAAAAGTACAAAGATTCTTTTATTGAATGCATACTTACATCTCATGGTGGTCTTCAGAAGATAGCGAACTTGTTGATTTTGAGAAATATATGGCCGACAATGCTGCCTACCGAACCAAATCTCTTGCCTCACGAGAAAAACGAGACAAATCAAAAACAAAAAACGAGAAGAAACAACGAAAACAGGAAAGAAAGATGAAGAAGGTTGCACTCGCCTACAAGAAGCAAAAACTGAGGATTGAGGATGAAAGATTACAAATTGTTAAGATGGAGGCCCAATCGAAGAAGAGAAAACTTGAGATGGAAGAGGTTTGAGCTCGAATCACTTTTATGAAGGATTTGAAGGATCTTGGCCACACAGAGGACGAGATTGCAAAGTTCCTTGATGATCAGTTTGGCCACCAAGGCAAGCGCTGTCATCAAAGGCTCACCTCCGGATCCACTAGTGGCAAGGATGGGGAAGATACTGATGGAGAGAGCGAATCGGAGGAGGCCTCAGATTGATATTACTATGTGTTGGGTTTCTATCCACTCAGTCATGTCTATGCATGCTTGTTTCCCCTATCATTTGCTGAACATGTCTGCCGAGTCCCTTCTGGCTAGGTATGAAGTCTCTTGTACCCTCCAATAAATTTGCCTTAGCCTAGTGGTTAATTCTCCCTGTTAGAAGTTTTTCCGTGAGGTTGTGGGTTCGAGCCTCGTGCCAGGAACTCCTTGATGTAATACGATAGAAGAACTTTGTCGCAACCCGGATCGGAGATACAAAAACTGTGCATACTGCAAGCAGTAACTGCCACCCTGAGTTGAGGTGGTCCTTCAACATACCGGCAGCTGGCCTGCCCCTGAGCTTCCAGACCCCCTAATTGAACCAACTTTCCCCTCCTGGCGGTCCTGACCGACCAAAAAATTGTGCTGTTTTTTGCCTTGCGCAAACCAAATTGAATGTTTCAGAAGATCTGAGAAGACCTGGTTGCACTTCCAACCATTTTTTTTTTCAATTTCAACTGCCGCACCCACTGCCCTCTTCTAAGTCCTCGCTTGCCAACTTTTTTGTTGGCCAAGTGCAACAACTAACTCAACACAAATGGGGGGCTCTTTACTTGATAAAATCAAGTTCAAGATCAAGTGAAAATCTGCTATCAAGTTTCCAAGTATGCACAAGAAGAAGAAGAAAAAATCTAAAACAGATGCCACGCCAATTGCTTCTAAAGAGTGTACTGGATCTATTCCCGAGGCCAGAACAACAGACTGCAAGAGCAAGTTAGACGATTTGAAAGACCAACATCTGGATCAAGAAGGTTCTATCAATCACTTCTCTCAATCAGATCCCTTGAAAATCTGCCCGTTGCCTCAGGTAGATGTGTTGAAAGACTTGAATGCCTCCAGCAAGAAACACGGTCTTTCAATGGCTGCTCCAACAAGTGAACCGGAAGCTGTGATCCACCCATGTTTGCAAACAGAACACCCGGAGCCTGTTTCCTTGGGATGCATGATGAAGGGGATCTTCATTCCTTGCCAGGTGAGTGAGACTCCATTACCATAAATATAAAACTAAAAATGCTAACCGGGTTTCTTTCTTCCACCTAGAAGACTTGTGCGCTTTCTGCAATGAAGCGTTCCCAAAGCAACCATCTGAAATTCTTGTCACAATGGGAAAATACCTCCGAAGTAAGAAACATCTCCGTAGAAGTTATGAGTCAGGAAAACCTCTTGCATTGCATCTACCGGTAAGTCAGCTGCATCAAATTAATAGAATTTTATACCCAGCTGATTGCAATTAAAAATTAGTTTCCTGAGATTGCAGAGCACTGTGCAAGACATCGTGCTGAGGTGGAAATCTTCCCCATGGGGATCCAAAGGGGCTGGCCCTGCCAAATCAATTTTGAGACGCTTGGCAAGTCAGTATAATCTTTCTCCAATATCAGTTGAAGTGAATAGCAATCTAATCCTCTGGGCATAGCCGAGTTGATGCCCTTTGGGAGCACCTATGGGCTGTAGGAATGAGACAAGTACCTTCATACTTCATGGATGCTGCACTCTGTAACTGGCAGCTAAATGGGCAACACAAATCACAAAGCATTTTCCATGACATGGGCTCATTTGAGGTTGAGCAGCCAGGGTAGTTGAGTTCTTTGCAAAATAATTTCTCCAATAATTGAATCCTGCAGCTCCTTATATCTGTTGTTTTCAATTCCAGCTATGGTATACAAGGCTTTGAAATAATCTACGACACGCTGAACAACATATTTATGAGCGCCTCGCAGTTTGGTCACACAAGCCAGATGGCCCAACCTCTCATGCCTGACTACTTTATCCAAAAGGTATTGGTTTCTGAAACAGCTTTGTGCCTCATTGCTCAGGATTTGGAAAGGGAAACTCACGATCCAGTCGTTTGGCAAACGTTGGAGACAGCCGGGCTTATGGAGCTGCAATGTTCCCAGAAAAAGATTGACGTAGATAGAAACATGGTACAAGGACTTAGTATGACCCCCCGTTTTCCCTGAACTCTTTTGCCAAGGCAACCACTTCAGCCTGCTTTCTTAACCCTTCCGCTGTTCCTGGAGGAATCGAGTCACTATTTCTGCCGCTGTCTTTGTCAACCAAGTTTATCCTATTTTCATTATTATAGTCAAAATCATAGTTGGCTCCACCCAGATTGAGGAAGTTGTGTAGAACTGCACATGCCTAAAAATACAAGTGATATGAATAAATATTGATGATTCAAAAATCAATTGCATAATCTGTGCTCACCTCAATACACGCATTGACACGTACTAAGTCCTGCTCATTGGACACACGCAATTGAAGACCTCTCAAACTTTGAAATCGGGTTTTCAAAAGACCAATGCAGTTTTCAATTGAGACTCGTGCTCCAGACAGGTGGTGATTGAAATCTTGCTCTTCTTGGGTAAGTATCCTGTTTCTTTGGCGTCTAAAAGCGGGTACAACTTGAAGTGTTGGCACAAAAGCGGAGTCAGCCAAAAGGTATTGGCCCTCGGCAAAAAAATCATTTGGATTTTTTGTCAGGCCACAGTTGGCGGTCAGGCGTTGGTCGTGCGAGCAGCCTGGCCATCCAGTGTAGAGGTAGAGGATATTTTTTTGCTGGTCGCATACCAACAAAGTGAAAATCCCGTAAGACCCTTTGCTATTGTAGTAGTTGGGCCCATCTTTTTGTGGGCATGTTGAAAGGACAACAAGAGTTCCATCCAGCAGACCAACACACCCATCAAACCCAACGTCTTTAAACCCACTTTGAATTTCCTCACGCACTGCCGGGGCAGGCCAAGTGAGTAGCTGTGATTTCAGGGCCAAAATGGCCATGATGCATTGGTCCGTGTACAGCTCAACAGTCCCCTCGCCAATCCTAAAGAATGTTGCAAGATGAACAATGGCGACTCCATTCCCATCGCACCCAAGTCTCTTTAGCGCAACCATCATCTGATCTTTCACTGGTCGTTGGGGGTGGTTTGATTGATTGTGGAAGAGTGGGTTACTGGAAACCTTGTCACATAGCTTCACAAATGATTCTCGGCTCATGCGGAAGTGCTGCTTGAATCGTTTCTCTTCTAAAATATTGAGCAAGTAGTCACTGATGACTGGCGCTTTTTCAATCCGGCTACGGGGGCCAAGGTAGCACTTTGACTGAATATATAATAGCCGAAGAATTTTTGCTTTGGTGATCAATAATTTGAATTCTCTGTCCTCCTCCGCATCCATCTCTTTTTCTGAGTTAGATGTGTCTTCAGATGATGTATCTAAATCTTCCATTAACACATCGATTGCCGCAGCCTTCACATCAGTGTTGATGGACTCGATCAATCCATTTATCAACGCTTTCCTCCGGGATGTGCGCACCATGGAACCTAGATCTTTCTACTCATTATGATCAGTTGATTGGTGAGCTCTTTTAAAGGAGAGGGAGAGAGGAAGAACTCTTTCAAGCAAAATACCTTCTGTTGTTCACAAGTGGAAAAAGAGCTGAGAGATCTTAGGGATAAAAAAAGGCTCTGGCCAATGCTCTCGGGGCTGCTTCTTCCCCCGAACAACTTTCCTGATCACATGAAAGCCTGTTGGAAACAGGTCTTGGGAGCCATTGGGGCTCTCAAACCAGGTGGTCATTTTGGCGCGGAGTTTGAATTCCTGATTTCCGCGACCTGGAAACTCTCTGCAATGAAGTTGAAACCCCCTAATGAGCGGTGCACAAAAAAAACAAGAGAAAGAGAGAAAGAAAAATATTGCGCTTCTTGTAATTGGGTATAACAGTGCTTCTGGATCTTCAAAATCTTCAAAGATCAACATTTGGGAAACCATCCAAGAGAGCTACACAAACATATTAGATTGCAAAAAAATCACCACACCAAACAATGTCTTGTGCCTTTCTTCTTTGATAAAGAATTGTAGATCTGTTGAAATTGTGCTTTACTGGATGCGTTGGGGTTTACAGGATTCTAAATTCTTAATTTAGAGCTGTTATTCTAGATTTTTGACCAAAACTTCAAAACCTCTTAAAACATCTCAACAATGAGTATCAAGTCCAAAATACCTTTTTTGAAGATCTGGCCAAATTTAGAATTTAGAGTGACATCTGTAGCACTGTAACACTGCCAGAAAACCTGGCTCGGATGGCTGCATCCGAGTTTATATCGGATGCGGGCATCCGATTCAAACTCGGGCGCGCGCCACCAAGTGAATCGTTGACTGATTCAAACTCAGCGGCCCGGGCGTTTGGCCACCGAGTTTGAATCGGTCAGCAATTCACTCAGTGGCGCGCGGCCGAGTTTGAATCGGATGGCCGCATCCGATATAAACTTGGATGCAGCCATCCGAGCCAGGTTTTCTGGCAGTGTAAATGGCGACGGGAAGTCATACACTATGTAGCATCTCTCTATCAGGATTCTGATCTGTGACACCAAAAGCACAACTCACCCTATACCATGTCAGCTACTTTCTCACATTCTCCAGGGAGAGCAATACTCCCAAGTAGAAACATGAGTCCTTATGACTCAAATTTCTCTGAATATCATTCCAAATTGACCAAGTCCAGCCATATTATAACCTGCAAAAATCCACACAAATTAAACAGACGTTCTTTTTATCCTTCTTTCTTTGCGTTCATTATATGCTTTCCCAAAACCTTGTTAATACAATGTTCCTCCAAGCCTCCCATGCAGGTTGATCCATTTGAAAAAGGATGGCCCTGCACCGCCTGAGAGATATATCAAGAGCTTTTTGTGAACTCATAAAATTCATTCCCCTTCTCAAATGCACACAAAAGGAACCAACAAAAACTGATATACATCACACCCTAGCACACTACCAGAAAATCTGCTTCAAATGCCACCAGTTGACATGCAGTTGCTTTGATTTTACTTCTGCTGTTACTTGAATCTTACTCAAATAACACTTCAAAACAACTTCAATGCACAGTCACTGTGCAAGAAAATTTTTTTTGAATTAACTTGGAAGTAAAAGAGTAGTAAGATGGGATTAGTGAAGAAATTTGGCTAATATTGCTAGAAAACAAAACCAGACTAAGAAGAAGAAAAGATGAGACAAATCAGATAAAACAGATAAGAAGGAGATAAGAATAAGAGTGGCATACCACTTGAATAGAAGTGAGTTATTTGTTGGGCTGATGGAGATTTAGACAATGAAGAAGACAATGAGGAGGAAGAAAGAGCAGACTAAAGAATAAAATAAAAGAAAACAAATAAAAGAAAAAGAGTTCAGCATGACATCAAACAAAAGAAGAGAAACAATAGACGAAGAAACAGAGAGAAGAAAAGATGAAAATGAGACCACTACAGACTTCACGTAGTTAGGCGTGTCGAAGTGTTTGAGATTCTCGGACTTCTCAGATCAGGAGTTGTTGGAGTAAGATCTTGAAGTTTGGGCAAGGAGTCAATCTGATGTTCTTGAGGTTGAGAGTGATGTGAGAGGTACTTTACATTGATAGAGGCTTGAGGCCTTAGATTAGATCGTTGATCTTGAGATTTGAGCTTTGAGGTGGTTGCTTGAGGATCACTTGAGGAGAGCTAGAGAGAGCGATACGGTTTGAGATCTAAGATATGATTCTTGATCTTGAACCCTAACCGATTATCATCAGAGCTGCGTCCTCCGCAGTATTCGGCGATTGTTTCAAGTGTCAACAATTAGCCTGCATGTCAACTGGTGGCAGTTGAAGCAGATTTTCTGGTAGTGGCAATGGCATTTTTCTGGAAGAGGATACACATCTCATGTTGACAAGAAATTTTTATCTGTAAGATGAACTAACCAGCAAGACATAAAAATCCCCGGAGGAGAAGGTTGAAAAGGGGAAAGAGCCAGGGCTGGGAGGCAGTGTTGAATTGTAAGCAGAGGCTAATTATGCAAGCTCAGCCAGGATAGGATAGTTGGCAATAAACAAGTACCCACCAATGTTCCTTTTACTTTCTCTCTCTATTGAGGTCACCGCGGGCAAAGAGATGTCAACAATGGGGAGGGAAGTTGAGAAAGGTGTTGAACAGTTGATCAAGAAATCTGAACCTCTGCCAAGCCGTTGCGGTGTTGCACCGTCCAACTGATTAAACCTCCGCTGAACCTTTCATCACTTGGTGCACCATAAAAAATGCCCAATGTGGAGCTGTTTGCGGTCCGCCTACAATATAATCCTGCTCCTTTGTGCAATCTTCTTTCAGCTTGAAAGGTTACAGTAACCTCATTGGGTTCCCTGATCGACTCTTTTGCCCTGGTCCCTTGTTGTGTGTGTATATGGCACAGTTTGGCGATCTTCTGCCTTCTCCACCGTTTTCCTCAGGCTTGGTCTAGATCCTTTGATTCAACTTGAAAGGCGCCTTGTCAATGTGATGATGGTGCTCCGGCCTGCTCTGCCAAGTGAAGAGGGTACATATGGGGGACCTTCTAAAAAGCCAAAACATCTGCTGTTAGTTTCTCTTCCTTCTTTCAGTGTTCAACTCCGTCTTCTTTCTGGAATCCATCCAACATTCTGTGGCCCATCTTCTTCAATAAAACCTAGGCTACATAGATCCCTTCCGAATCCAACATTAACTTTTTCTAAAAAAAACTAAAATCATCTATACCACAAAATCAAAAAACCACTTGTCATTTCCGCAGTCATATCCTTCATCTGTTGAGAATCAAGAGTATAGACGGTTCCGTGAATCTGATTGGTAAGGCCAAGATTAGTTTTAGCAGAATGATTTTTACTCTTGCCAAACACATTCCTACCGATCTGATTGTGATGCATCTCGAGAATTTCAGAGAGGAACGATTTGCAGAAACAGTGCTCCCAGGAACCACCCCTTTTTGTTGTTGATTAATTGAAGATGTCCGGAAAGGGTAATAGTAAAGGGGATGACAGACCGAGTCACAAGGAAACTAAGGAGCAATTCGAGAAGCTGTTCGGCAAGACATGCTCTGGAGAAGGCGCTGGGGAGAGAGCGGGACTCGGGTCAAAGAAAGAGGTCCGGTTTAACGACATGGTGGATGAGCATGGGGGGATACACGTCGATTCAGGCGGCACAAATGGCCGCCCGGGGGGGAGCGGAGACAGGCGTACTGCCGGTGCAGATCACGACTCGCGCGACAAGCCCGCCTGTAGTAGTCCACGCCCGCCGCCCCAAGACACCGTCAAGACCCTCACGCTGAGCCTTGAAGAGCTGTTCCTTGGCGGCCCCAAACAGCTCACCTTGACCCGCACACTCCGCAACGGCCGGCCCGAAGTCGTCACCCGCAATCTTGACGTCAAGGCTGGATGGAAGGCCGGGTAAGTCCTTGGGAGACACCAAATTGTAATCCCATCCCCCCCCCCTAAAAGAAACAGAAAGAATATGGCCCGAGTTGATATATACCTCTTTGATGTACAAAAACAAAAGCACCAAGATCCAATACAAAGGGTTGGGCGATGAAGACCAATATGGAAGGGCAGGAGGACTGGTACTTGTGGTAGCGGAGGCACCACACAAGCGGTTCAAGCGGGAGGGGGACGACCTAGTGTACACGCATGTCAGCTTGCTACTGAGTCAGAGACAACCTGACAAAGCAACACTAGTAATATAAAAATTAATGAAAATACATGAAAAGTAAAAACAACATTATTACCATATGTACAGACCCTGAAAATAGTACATATGCTAATAATTGATACCAAATAGACATGAAATAACTATAATAATAAGGAATAATCATAAGGTAACCCTAGTAACACATAAAAGTAAGAATAATAACTAGTAACCTGATTTTTACCCAAAAACCTTAACAAAGTTCTGGACCCTTAAAAATAAGTTAGAACTAAAATAAATAACCACTTTTTACAGAAAGTGTGAATAACTTCTAAATCTTGAGGATAACTTAGAATATTATGTCATATTCTGAATCCTCATGTAAAATAATGTAGGGTCCCTCACTGGAAGTACCCCCAAATTCCTACTCCTTCACCTTGAACCAATTACTTGTAACAATTGGCCACACCCACGTGTCACAGATGCACATTACACACGTATGTACTTGATATATATGCATACTGTATGTGAAAGGACCAATTATGGACTCATAATTAAGGTGTTGTGTATAGTTTGAGAGTTAGGCCCAATTGAGGTTTAAACCTCCAACCCCGCGCGTAAATTATATAATCCAATTGGAAATTGGCCAAATGCGTGGAAATAGGCAATTACCTAGTTACCAGGTATGTACAAGCATAACCAGTGTACAGGTAGATTCTACATGACGGATTTGCAAGGTTTAAGTAATAAAAACCTTGAATACCCAAGATTAACACAGCCAGCGTGGCCTTTAAAGATTGGCCATAGCCATTTGTGGCCCATTTCCGTCATCTGTGGCCCATTTCAGATACATTCACACGTCAGTGTTGCTATGTACCTTAGTTACAATGACTAAATAGGTTATTAAGGTCATGGAAAGCACTTGTGACGCTGAATTAATGACCGGAAGTGTCATTGGGATGAGCCTTGTTAGTGCCAATCTCCCAAATTGGCCACATTACGCTGAAAACCAGTTACTACACGCACACAGGCAGAAAGGTCCTCCACTATGAGTGAAATTAGTATATATAGAGCCCTCTTTCCACGCCAAAAGTTGTTC
Source organism: Puccinia coronata f. sp. avenae (assembly GCA_002873125.1). Taxonomy (NCBI): domain Eukaryota; kingdom Fungi; phylum Basidiomycota; class Pucciniomycetes; order Pucciniales; family Pucciniaceae; genus Puccinia; species Puccinia coronata. The sequence goes on along the minus strand of PGCI01000189.1, from coordinate 156,343 downwards.
ATCATAAATTATATATTACAGTCAATCAGTTACGCCGTGTCCTGTCCTATTTCAGTTACTCTGCTCTGTTTGCCTGTTTTATTCTTGGTGTTCCTTCTTCAACCAACCCTTCAAAGTGTCCAGCTCCTGCGCAGAAACCTACCAATCTACCCAGCAGCTCTACTTCACACCCCTACGTGGCTTTTTGGCTTGAAAGAAGCAATAGTGAGTACTTCTTTTATCCTTCTGTCCCCATTCTGGTTCCTTAATTGGAAAAGCACTTTGGTACCACACAAGTGTAACTAGGGTAAAAGTAGATTCTACGTGGTTTATTTACAAGGTTTTATTAATAAAAACCTTGAATACATAAGAGTAACATAGCCAGCGTGGCCTTTAATGATTGGCCTTAGCCATTTGTGGCCCATTTGCGTCATTTGTGGCCCATTTCAGATACAATCACACGTCAGTGTTGCTATGTACCTTAGTTACAATGACTAAATAGGTTATTAAGGTCATGGAAAGCACTTGTGACTCTGAATTAAGGACCAGCAGTGTCATTGGGATGAGCCTTGTTAGAGCCAATCTCCCAAATTGGCCACATTGCGCTGAAAACCAGTTACTACACGCACACAGGCAGAAAGGTCCTCCACTATGAGTGAAATTAGTATATATAGAGCCCTCTTTCCACGCCAAAAGTTGTTCCCCATCATCAATTATTATTACAGTCAATCAGTTACGCCGTGTCCTGTCCTTATTTCAGTTACTCTGCCCTGTTTTGCCTGTTTTATCCGTGGTGTTCCCTTCAAATCAACCATTCGACGTGTCCAGCTCCTGCGCAGAAACCCTTCAATCTACCCAGCAGCTCTACTTCACCCCCCTAAGTGGCTTTTTGTCTTGAAAGAAGCAATAGTGAGTACTTCTTTCATCCTTTTGTCCCCATTCTAGTTCCTTAATTGGAAAAGCACTTTGGTACCACCTTCTGTTACGCAGAAACCCATTGTTTGCTTAATCAGATACCACCCTGCTTAGCAGATCTCTGATTTAGAGGGCACCTACAAACACCCCTGCGCCAGCAGGCCCCCCTATAAAAAAGAATTATGTTCTTTTTATTTCTTTCCTACTACTTTTCTACGTGAAATTATCCTACTCTACCCTTATTTTGCACTCTTATCACCTTGTGTAGCTAAAAGGTACTAGCCCTTGGCATCACAGAGGCTGACAACGCACGTGGTGCCGTTGAGGGGGGCATTGGCGGGGCCGAAGCCGGCACAGGATGTGGCGCGGGGGCTGGTCCATCTGGATGGCCGGCCGGTGGTCTTCTCGCTCCCGTTCTTCCACCCCGCCGGTGGGCCCCCCATTTCACCCGGCCTTCAAATTCTTGTCCCCCATCTCGGCATGCCTATCACCAGGAAACTCGCGTCCAGACCCTCCGGCGACCTCAGAATCATCATCGCCGTATGATTTCCTGCCTGGCTGGACCCTAGCCAAATCCTGGCCGCCCGTCAGCTCTGACTTGAAAGTCAGTCCGTTCAACTTCAGCACGTCCGCACCTTGTCAATGTGACATTTGCAGGCAAATCAAAACCCCCTGTCCTGATAACTGCACATCAACTCAATACTCATTTCAATGATACTCATTTTTCTCACGTACAAAGTCTTCTACTCTTCTTCCCCATCCCAATTCTTTTTCGTAGCATCATTGAGAGGTGATCAGCAACCACCGGGCGACCATAATCCCAACGCTCCAATACTAGACGAGATGTGAACATAGAATGTGTCTCACTCCTCACGTGGATTTGTATGTTTCCTCACAATCTGTTTTGCTTATTGTACAATCATACGCTCAAGTAGGTCAATTGCAAAACGCGTATAAACCAGGGTATATATATATGTATTGACAACTCCTCTTGTATAAAATGAAAAAAGACCATGAAAAAATTCACGGGAGTGGAGGAGAGCGGGCAAGCACTTGGGCGGCCCGCTTGACGTTCTTCTTGAAGGTGACCCAAAACAGAACACAGAAAAAGAAACAATAATAAAAACAGATTGAGTGAGATAGAGAGGAGGATAAAAAAGGAAAAATCAATGAGAAGTGACATGACAACTTTACCTGAGTGTAAGAAACTGTTATGACAAGAGCACTGGTGTTAGAGGCAACGAGGTGATTGAGGAGTAAAGGCTATAGGAGACAAACCTGTTATGACGAGAGCACTGGTGTTAGAGGCAACAAGGTGATTGAGGAGTAAAGGCTATAGGAGACAAACCTGTTATGACGAGAGCACTGGTGTTAGAGGCAACAAGGTGATTGAGGAGTAAAGGCTATAGGAGACAACTGGAGAGGCGGCGACAATGGGAATGAAATGATAAAAGGTAATCAGATATTTCATTCATTGAGAACACAACATGATGAGATGATAACACTTAGATAAGAAATACAACTATTCTGAGATATCGCTAATAATAAGGATGCCAAAGAAAACTTACACCTTTTTGTAAGAATAGTAGAATCAATTGCTTTATTGGAACAGTAATAATAACTCAATAGAAGTAATGTTCTAAAATAGAAAAAAATGTAAATATCATAACCAACACAAAAAGCATCAACGATCCTGATGTTAGATCAATCAATATAAGAAACAAAACGCCTTAACACGATTACACAAGTGTCGGTTCTCTTAACAACAGGAATGTTCACAGCGATATAGCCTATTATAATAATCCATGTTAGTATGATCAATAACATTGAGAAATGATAATAATAATAAAAACAACAACCTGCCCAGAAGCTATATCTAGCTCCTCCTGAAGAATGAAAACGGACGGTAGTGCAATCGAGCAAGCGAGTTATTTGTTGATGAACGAGGTTGAACTAGTTACACTACAAACATTTTCAATTCTACCCAGAAGGAAAATGTGAACTTGGGATGGGAAAAACATAAACTCAATTTTACAAAAAATGGTCAGAAGTGAAAGATAAGCTATACTGAGCATGCTCAGCAATTTTTTTTTTTTTACAAACTGAGCAGAAATCATTTTTATTCATTCTGGCAACTTTAGGGGATTTTGCTGAGCATGCTCAGTTTTGCTCAATTTTTATCACTGGGCCATTTTGTTGAAAAAATTTAACATTTTGCCTAACCCAAACAATTGTTTTTTCTTTGGGTAAAATTAAAAATGTTTGTAGTGTTATCAAGTGTTGAGTTGAACGATTTGAAATGTGATTTGAAGATGAGAAGCGATTGAGAAAAAGAAATACGACTTGGGAGAATGCGACAATACCAATGAGAAGGCACGATTTTCAGGGATCATGCATCTGAGTTGAGCGGAATGAGCACAACTATGACATCATTGCTAGATGATGTAATCATAATTAAATTCTAATTAATTGCGATTTTTGCACAAAACGCAAGACTCCTCCTAAACACGCACATTCATTAAATGTAATTGTTTGTACGCGCCGGCAAGCTTTATCTTCCCCAACGGCTTGGTCAGAACATCAGCTATCATATCAATGGTCGAGACTTGTTCGATTTCCATCACTTTGCTTGTCTTCAATTGTTGAATGTATTGAAAACAAACCTCAATGTGTTTGGTATTCGGATTGAGTTTCGGCTCCTTGCTTATGATTACCGCGCCAGAATTATCATTGAAAATAATCGGAACATCGATCTTGATGCCAAGAGAAGTTACGAGATTGGACATCCACCGTAGCTGTTTCGCACACTTGTTGATTGCAATAAACTCGGCCTCCGTGGTTGACTGTGCCACTACTGACTGCTTTTTAGTTGTCCATGACACAGGGTTTTGAAACAGAGTGATTACATATCCACTAGTCGACTTCTTCAATACCAATGACGCGGCGTAGTCAATGTCCGCCCACCCGCACAACGCGTTAGTGGTAGGCCCCTTGGTGAAATGAATTCCCATAGTTGAAGTACCGGAGAGATAGCAAAGAAGATGCTTGACCAAGCTCCAATGCATTTGAGTTGGACAAGATGTGAACTGAGCTAGCACATTCACGGTGAAAGCTATATCTGGACAAGTATGTAGCGCAAGGTATGTGAGCATTCCAATCACCTTCTGCATCATCTTGACGTCAAATGGGGGAGAGTCTGACGCAACCAATTTGTGAAAATTGAGTGGCAAAGGCAATTTGACCGGATTTGCATCTTTCATTTTGAACTCATGTAAAATTTTGTTTGTGAAATCAGATTGATGAATATACAAAGTGTTGTCCTTGTTCCAGTCAAACGTGTATCCAAGATGTTGTTTTGGACGCTCATTGATCTTTAGAGAGTAGACTTTTTGTAATTCACTGATGAATGCCACAATTGCAGCTCTGGATTTTCCTACAATCAACCTGTCATCAACATGCATATGCAGAAGGATTGAACAGTCGGAGCTTTGAAACAGTGCATTGTCTAGAATAGATGCGGTGAAGCCGACTTTATTGAGTGTTTCAACAAGGTGTTCCTTCCACATTCTTGGAGCTTGCTTCGTTCCATACGGGGACTTGTTGAGCTTCCAAACCCAGCCTTTTTTCTTGGGATCTGGATCCTTGAAGCAAAGAACTTGTGACACATAGATGGACGCATCGATTTTTCCGTACAAGAATGCGGTCTCGACATCAAACTGAAAAACCGAAAGATTCCAATTCACCGCCATTGACAGCATCATTTTCAATGATTCATTTTGTGCCAACGACAACCATGTTTCAAAGTAGTGGAGCATGTGCTCCTGATGATTACCAAAGACTACCCATCTGGCTTTATGTCGCACTACCTTGCCAAACTCATTCAGTTTGCGAGTTAACAACCACATTCCTCCTATAACCTTATCCGCATCAGGGGGCGAAGCAAGAAAGCCGGTGTTCTTTTTGTAAAGAGATCGGAATTCTGCTGACATAGCGTCATTTCACTGGTCGATGTGCTCAACGTCATTCATTGCTTGATTTATAGTGACTGATTCCATCAAGCTTATTTCAGCAAATTCAGACGTGTCCACAAAGCTGATATCAGGAAGGTCTTGATTTTGATGGCGGGAACCTGTTATAATGTGAGATGGATCTATATTTGAACTGATATCTTTTGGTGCGAGCTGGTCTTTGGGCAACCATTCAAAGCAAAAATGCTTGGTTGGAGTTTGGGTGGAAACGTCCTGAGATGAATTGTTTAAATCAGCATTTGAATTCAAATGACATTGATTTTCAGACGAAGAAGGCATGGGGATGGGAATGGTGGAAATGGGCAAAGAAGGGGAAGTTTCCAAAGGCGACCGTCGCAAAATTGATGTAGATGAGGAAGACGGCCTTTGCCCCGGAGAACGATGCGGAACGGAATGGGCAGGGGAAGATGATAATCTAGGAGGGGGAGATGAAGTTAATCTAGGAGGGGGAGATGAAGTTGAATTTGTGATAGCTTGTCTATGTTGAGACAAAGATGATTCAATGGGAATTTTGATTGAAACAAACTCGTCCCTGGTAATTGGTGATGATGTAGGGAGAGTAGATGGCAACTTCATGACACTGGGTTTAGAGTTGTAGGGAAAGGAAAGGATAGATGGGGTATAATTGCGGCTTATGACAATTCGTCGAGACAAGGGATCTAGAAATCGCATAGCGTCCGATATGGGCTCATAGCCGACAAATAAAAGAGGTTTTGAAGGCGTGGAGATCTTGGACTTGGGATTTTGATTGTGCACAAACACCTTGAGACCAAACGGGAGAAGTGTTTTAACGCCTCTTACCTGTTCAAGGAGCGCTTTTGCTTCGCCCAAAACAGATACTGGAGATTTCCAATCCAACGACAACGACGGCAACATGTTGATCAATGTTGATGCAAATCTGGCAGCTTCATCCCAATAGTTCAGTGGTACGGGGGACTGAGCCAACATGCATCGAATCTTGACTAGGATTGCCTGGTTGAATCTTTCAGCTAAGCCATTTGTTTGAGGAGAATTAGCCGGGCCTTGTTCCAGTGAGATACCGTTTTCAAACAGGAAAGATTTGAAAACAGATGATCCGAACTCACCCCCACAATCAGTATGCAGAACCGCTGGAGTGATGTGAAGGTGACTCCCAATTTACTTAATGAAGGAAATAATCTTGGCCTTGCTCTCATACTTTTTCTGCATGAGGTAAATACGATTAAATCGAGAAAAATTGTTGATTAAAACCAAAATATACTTAAAGCTGCCGCGAGATAACACTACAAACATTTGTAATTTTACCCAAAGAAAAAACAACTGTTTGGGTTAGGCAAAATGTTAAATTTTTTCAACAAAATGGCTCAGTAATAAAAATTGAGCAAAACTGAGCATGCTCAGCAAAATCCCCTAAAGTTGCCAGAATGAATAAAAATGATTTCTGCTCAGTTTGTAAAAAAAAAAAAAAAAATGCTGAGCATGCTCAGTATAGCTTATTTTTCACTTCTGACCATTTTTTGTAAAATTGGGTATATGTTTCGCCCGTCCCAAGTTTACATTTTCCTTCTGGGAAGAATTGCAAATGTTTTTAGTGTAAGGGAGTGACCTGCAATATGTCCATATGTATCATTTTGAAAGGGGAGGAAGCCAAGGGAAGGGGATTAGAATGCAAAGTACGTTTAAGCTTGGACATTCTACACACCTTGCAGGCAATTGAAGAGCCTGTATTTGCCGATTTCTTAATTTTCATGAGACTAAGAAATTTATCAACATAGACATCCAACGGGTGTCCAAGTATAATGTGCCAGTCCTTCAATGCATCCTTCTCTGTCATCGCCAGAGCCACTGGTTTGCCAGATATTTGAGCAAAATTGTTGACCGGTTGAGCCACAATGGTTGAAACATACAGGTCACCAACGCGGGGGAAACGTTTGACAATTGTCAAGCCCATATACACAATAAAAAGTTTGTTCTTGTGATGAACACGGAACCCATGGTCTTCGAGTTGCAATACCAAGATCAGATTACGCTTCCCGGATGGAGCATAATATACTGGAAAAAGGTTATACTTTCCAAACTTCATTGACCCAATATGTGTGATATTGATGGCGCCCGAATATGTCTTCATATGTTTTTCAACCGGTTTCAAATTTGACAGGAGCCCGACATCACAAACCGTTGATTTTGATGCGCCGGTGTCAAGAATGAGCCGGGTACCACTCATATCATCGGATCCCGTTTGAAATACGGTGTTGTCTTCAACAAAGAAACCAGTGTCATTGGGATGGAAATCACCAATGGCATCTAACTCCTCCTTGCCATCATCAACCTCTTCAAACTTGGAATCTTTGATTGCGTTGACTTGCAGTTTGCGTAGAGCCGCAATCTGTTGTTGAATGAGTTTTTGAACTTCAGAAGTTGAAGTTGACAAAGATGAAACACTGGAAGACTGCGGACGGCCCTTCGTCGGGACAACATTTCGGAACCACTGAGAAGTTGGTATGGCCTTGAATTTTTCTTTGTTTGGACAAATCTTTGCCTTAGACAGCGCATTTACCGATCCAGAAGAAACATTTTCGGTACGACTGTGTTCGACATTCATTCTTGCCGCAAGCTTTTCGAATGTGAATGGTACCACATCATACAAATTTTAAACGAGGGAAGATAATGAATCATCATTACGAAAGCTTTTCAGAAAATAAATGCCGGCCATTGTTGTAGTGACCTTCATTTTCTCGTTATTGACAATGTCGGATTTGAGAGAAGTGTAAAATGATTGAAACTTTGCAACATGAGTTGCAATCGATGTCCCGGCCACATATCCGCAGTTGATAAGTGAATAGAACTTATCACCCAGCTTAATGAGAAAATTTTCTCCGCAAGTTTCCGCTAATGATTTCATCGCATCGGCAAAAGTATCAGCTGCAGCAGCAACTGGCTTGAGGTCTGCTGATAAACACAAATACAGAAGAGTAAAGGCGAGGGCTGATTTCTTGCGAAAGATTTTTTCGTTCGCGTGAGCCAGACACCAGGCATCGTCAAAGATTTCTTCATGACCGCGTCCAACTAGGAGATTTGTGAAGAATTTCTTCCATTCAGTCCAGTTGTTGCGACAAAGCTTCATCAATGTGACTTTTTTGGTCTTGCTTCCATCCTCGCTAGAGGAATCGTTCTGAGGTAACGCCGGATATATGGTTTCCATTGCTCGTATGATTGACCTACAGATGTTTCTTACTTTGAGTTATTATTTTTATTTTACTGTCAAGCAATGACTCTCGCTACCATGTAAGAATAGTAGAATCAAATGCTGTATTGGAACAGTAATAATAACTCAATAGAAGTGATGTTCTAAAATAGAAAACAATGTAAATATCATAACCAATACGAAAAGCATCAACGATAAGAATGAATAAAAATGTCAGCCTCTGTGATGCCAAGGGCTAATACCTTTTAGCTACACAAGGTGATAAGAGTGCAAAATAAGGGTAAAGTGGGGTAACTTCACGTAGAAAAGTAGTAAAGAAGAGATAAAAAGAATATAATTCTTTTTATAGAGGGGCCTGCTGGCGCAGGGGTGTTTGTAGGTGCCCTCTAAATCAGAGATCTGCTAAGCAGGGTGGTATCTGATTGAGCAAACAATGGGTTTCTGCGTAACAGAAGGTGGTACCAAAGTGCTTTTCCAATTAAGGAACCAGAATGGGGACAGAAGGATGAAAGGAGTACTCACTATTGCTTCTTTCAAGCCAAAAAGCCACGTAGGGGGTGAAGTAGAGCTGCTGGGTAGACTGAAGGGTTTCTGCGCAGGAGCTGGTCATGTAGGAAGGTTGATTTAAAGAGAACATCACAGATAAAACAGGCAAAAACAGGGCAGAGTAACTGAAAAAAGGACAGGACACGGTGTAATTGATTGACTGTAATAATAATTGATGATGGGGAACAACTTTTTGCGTGGAAAGAGGGCTCTATATATACTAATTTCACTCATAGTGGAGGACCTTTCTGCCTGTGTGCGTGTAGTAACTGGTTTTCAGCGCAATGTGGCCAATTTGGGAGATTGGCACTAACAAGGCTCATCCCAATGACACTGCTGGTCATTAATTCTGCGTCACAAGTGCTTTCCATGACCTTAATAAATTATTTAGTCATTGTAACTAAGGTACATAGCAACACTGACGTGTGAATGTTATATCTGAAATGGGCCACAAATGACGCAAATTATGGGCCACAAATGGCTAAGGCCAATCATTAAAGGCCACGCTGGCTATGTTACTCTTATGTATTCAAGGTTTTTATTAATAAAACCTTGTAGATAAACCATGTAGAATCTATTTTTACCCTAGTTACACTTGTACATATGTGGTAACTAGGGGATTAGCTATTTCCACGCATTTGGCCAATTTCCAATTGGATTATATAATCCACGCGCGGGGTTGGAGGTTTAAAAACCTGTGGCCACCCCTAATTACCCCCCTATAGCCAAGCCCTGGAGGACGCCTCAGCGGGGCTATACCACACATGTACCACTTAAATTAGAAATACCTGGACTCGCTCGTTTGCCAGGTTCTCCGCACCCCCTTGAGAGAAAAAAACAACAACCACCTCACCTTTATCATAAGTGCGCTCCAATGGGTCCTTGAATACCCGATCTTGCTTCTTCCAAGTAAGTAGAGCTGATGGTCATGTAGTGCCGGTGATATCTGCCAACGCCGCATGGCCACTGACATAGGAGAAGAAACTGTGCCACGGATTTGGATGCTTTTTTGACATCATATCAATGAACTGTTTGCCTAATAAACTACCTCCGGTGACGATTGAATTTGAGTTGGGGTCCCTGGAGACAAGCACAAGGAACCCCTCCAGGTTGGCTGTGGTACTCAAGTTCCGCAGCTGGAAAGAGTTAAACAAGTCAGGAAAAAAGAAAAAGCAAGTCTGAGTGGTTGAGATTAAAGCACGAGTTGAAGTTGAAGAAGCAGACAGATAACTCACATCTTGCTTCATCTCCCGAGCCCATAGATTCAAGTCGAACTTGGACTTGCGTGGTGGTTTTGAACTGGCATCTGCACTGTGAGCAGCGGCAGGGGCACGCTAGGCGGCAGCAGAAGCTTGAGCATCCACAAAGTTGGGATCTTTCCACCTTTCGTGGGTTTCACTGTCCAATGCATCCCAAAGCTGCCCACAGAGCTTCTGGCGAACGTTGATGTGGATGGTTTCTTAGAAGAAAAATGTCAGGCACATATATTAATTAGTTGCCTGGATCAAGAAGCTCACCATCGTGATAAGTTTCACTCGCCACCTTGTCATACTTGCAATAGAGATTGTAGTTGGTCAATGGTTGGCTACGAGCCAATAAGCCAAGATGATCCAGTGCAGGGTTGGGTTGAAGCCTTCGCGTGCAAATGAGGAGATAAACCTCGCGCTGATAAGCAAAGTATGCCCTGTCTTCTGCCGTAAGCCGTTGGTAATGAGCATATTTTGCAGCTCGTCGGCGCAGGTCGTCGAGTGGAAGCTGGCGAATCTCTTCAACAATGTTTGGTTCCAATTTCATGCGGTTAGGCTTTCCCAACAGGTTGGCCGCATTCAAGCGCTCATTTTCCTCAGCATCGTCATCAGGTACATCTTCAACAGATTGGAATGTTGGGGTGGTACCTTCTTGCCTATTTTGATTGGCTGACCCTCCTTCAGTTGCCGGAGCCGCGGATGAATGGCCTTCTACACTTCCAGCATTAGTGATGCCGCCACGACCCCAACCGCCACGCAAACCTCTTCCTCCCCGCGACCCTCTTCTGCCACGTGAACCTCGTCCTCTACCGCGGCCTTGTCCACGATGATCTCCTGGAGGAGGAGCAGAAAAGCTGTTAATCTCGGCAAGTAGATCAGCCTCTAGTTGATCGGGGGTTCGGTTCATTGAGACGTGTTGATGGGAGCTGTGAGGACCAATTCTGAGAGAGCCATTTTTATCAAGAGAGCCATTCCGTTCAATAGAATCATTCCGCTCGAGAGAGCCATTCTGATTGAGAGTACTGTTTGGAAAGAGAGACGCATTGGGTCCTGAGATTACACCGGACGCGTCCTGAATACCTAAGATCTGATTGTTCCCTCGTGAGATGGTACTAGGAACTCCCCGCGGCAGAACTGGAATCAGGCCTGGGTGAATTGTGCCGGAGTAGTGTTGCAGACTGTGCCCATGGGGGTTGGCTAGATGATAATTTTCTGGTGCTGGAGAAGGGAAGGGGTGATGATTGGATTGCACACCGGAGAAATGACAACCAGGCGCTTGGAAATTGCTTGTGTCGAAATTGGGAGGAAACGTGCCATTGGAAAACATTGAGCCTTTGGAAGTGCTTTTCGAGGTTGAATAGATGGGGTTTGTGTAAAAACTTGGCAGCTTGGTTGTTAATTTCATAGCGCGGGGTTGTTGCCCAGAAGATCCGGGGGAGAAAATCCCATGCACACCTTTCCCCTGGGCCTGTTAATACAAAGCTCACAATTATTTTGCTCATAGCTTTTTGAGGAGTGTTCATTATGGCATGAAAATTTGAGAGTGGTTTTTTGGTTACTATTTCTAATTGCCATGAAATTCATAACTTTGTTGGATAAGGAATTTATTTTTATGGGCATAAGGAGGGTGGGAATTTGGAAAAAAATATTTGAGTAGGAAAATTGGATTTTCTTATAACATTTCCATGAGGGCATATTATGGCATGAAAATTTTGGTTTATTTTTATAGTTACCATTCCCAATCTCTATGGAACTTTTAGCTGTAATCCATAAAGGATTTAGGAGATATGCCCATGAGGAGTTTGGTGAAAAAAGCTGTGCAAGTAGGGGAAATGGATTTGTGTATAACTTAACTTCTTCATGAGTGCACATTATGAAATGAAAATTTGGGGGGTAATTTTTTTTATAAGATTTCTCATTGATATAAAATTCATAGCTTTATTGCACAAAGGAATCAGTACATATGCCCATGAGGAGTTTTGGGAAAAAAGGTGTTTGAGTAGGAAAAATGGATGTGTGTATAACTTCTTCATGAGTGTATATCATGGAATGGAAATTTTGGGGTATTTTTGGGAAAATTTTTCTAATTGCTATCAAATTAATATCTGTATTACATGAAGTAATTAGGAGATATATTGCTCATGAGGAGTTATGGGGAAAAAGCTATTCAAGTAGGCAAAATGGATATGTGCATACATTTTTTGAGTTCATAGTTCATAATTAGAGCATGAAAACTTGAAATGAATTTATCTTTGAACATTTCTATTTTTTGTACAATTTTTATCTTGACTGCACAAATGGCTTGATAGATATTGCCGTGAGGGATTTTGGGGATAAAGCTATTGCAGCAGGGAAAATGCTTTTGCTCAAATCTTATATGTAGATGTATGTTTTATGATTAAAATTGAGGATTGATTCATTAAATAATATTAAGTAATGAATTCATCTCTTGAGAAATGTCATAATATATTTGAATATAAGACCATGAGTGCATTGGGGTACCCAGAATCAATGAGAGTAGGATCAATGAGCTTTCACATAGGCTAAAAAACTTTCTCTCGAGAGGATCTATTTGATTGATTTAAAATCACCTTCTATACTTCAATAATGGTTTGGAAAAAAAACACATGATTTGGAATCACTAACATAGCCCCCCTCCCTTGAAAGTGGTATGGGGGCTTATATAATAGTTTCACTACATTCATTGCAAATGACTGAATTCCAGTTTCAAGTCAAGGATGCTAATTGAGTGATGTGATTCCAAAGCATGAAATAATTATTTATACCAATATTCAAAAATAATAAATCCTTTGGAATCATTCAATAAACATCCTGCAATTGAAAGTTGTAGGGGTCATGTGCAATAGTGTCAGTGATGTCACTATTGTTGCACATGGCCCCAGCCTACTTTCAATTGAAGGATTTTAATGCAATGATTCCAAAGGAGTTAAATATTTTTAAAAATCAATAATGAATGATGTGGAATCACTCACATATCAACCTTCACTTGAAAGTAGTATGGGGCCATGTGCAATAACAGTGACACTATTGCACATGACCCCATAGTACTTTCAAGTGAAGCATGATATGTGAGTGATTCCAAAGCCTTTATTATTTTGCAATATTGTGATGAAGAAATATTCCATGCCTTGGAATCACTCAATAAGCATCCTTTACTTGAAAGTGTTATGCAGTCATGTGCAATGATAGTGAAAATATTGCACAAGACCCCATACCACTTTCAGATGAAGGGTGCTATGTTAGTGATTCCAAAACATTTATTGTTTTTCAACATGGGTATAAAAGAATAATATACCCTTTGAAATCACTCACACAGCATCCTTCACTTGAAAGTAGTGTGGGGTCATGTGCAATAACAGTGACACTTTTGCAAATGACCCCATAATACTTTCAAGTGAAGGGTGATATGTGAGTGATTTCAAAGAATTCATTATTTTGCAATAGTGTTATGAAGTAATAATCCATGCTTTAGAATCACTCAATTAGCATCCTTCACTTGATAGTAGTATGATACCAATTGCAAACATCAGTGACACTATTGCATGTGCATACTAAATTCAACTGAAGAAAGTAACAAGGGCTCATGCTATTGTACTGAACCAATGCTACTTTCCAGTGAATAATAATACATGCATCATTCCAAAGCATGTGTCAATATATTTTGTATGTTTCCCACTAACAATTTATTTGAGATGGGTTGCATGTACATTTAATTAGACTGAATGTGCATTTCATCAGTTGTTGTGCACTACCAGCTGGGTGGAAAAATTATTTAGGTGGTGCCATTTTCACCAAAATTATCAAAGCCAAGTCGGAAAATTGGTTTGGTGTTTTTGTCAGAGGAACATTCAGATATTCCAATTGGCCACATATCTGTTCCCTTCCAAGCGGAGTACTCCTGTCATCATTAGGGGGGGTTCACAAATGGCTGTTGTCAGTAAAATTCAAGTAAAATTTAATGCACGTCAGCAAAAGATTTTAAATTTTTCTCACCCAAATCACACCAAATTGAACCGTCAGTAAGAAAGCTATGGGATCAGCATCAGTAAAAAAATAACCTAATGTGAACCCCCCTATTATCTAATCACAACCATACGGATTCAACCCCATCAACATATTTTTTGAACCCCAGCTTCATCTTGTATTAAACCTCCTGTCCAACTGGCATTCAAGAAACCAGTACCTAAGGGGGAATCAAGCCTTTATTTCCAACCAAAAGCTGGATTGTAAGTGTTATTCCTCTCCAAAATCCCTGACTGATCTGTAAAAACTAACTAATTATGGATACTCTTATCATTTTCATTTGGTTTTCGATACACAAATGTTTCTCCTGTCAATGTTTTGCGCCTAAACACCAGCTATTTGACCACCATGCCCAAGATCAAGTTTAGGATTACCTCTGGGAATCGGGAACAAAGGCTTCGACGAAGGCTGAATGCCGCACAAGACCCAGCAGCTCTATACCGCCTTGAACTTGCAATGACACGACCTGAAGCACTTTGGCAAGCTCAGCAACAGATCAATCAGACAGCACAATTGGAGCCCCGCGATGATACATTTGAACCCAACAATAATTCTTACAATCCAAATCCTGGCTTTGAATACAACGACAAGGATGGAGAAGGAGGAGGCAATCTAACATGGGTGACTTTGAGCGACGATCCAACGTGGGTCACTTTGAGCGACGATCCAACGTGGGGAACTTCATGTGTACAAGAACCCGATCCTATTGATATACTTGTTGCTGCAAGTAACGAAAGATATGTTCAGCAGGCCCGCAAATTCAACTGGCGTGTTCTTCTGAACCATCTACACCCCGTATATATGACCCAGAAGCTTGTCACCAACAACTGGGCTAAATCAAACTCCTAAAACGACTTTACTGAAACATGCTTATGTGTCAAAACTTATCAAACAGTGGACCTGGTTGATATTTATGGTATGTAATGTAAAATCACTATTTTTGGATTTTTTTTCTCATGATTCTAAAAATTTTTCCTTCGTTGAACCCTTTCTAAATCAATCAGGACAGGAGCGGACCAGAGTTGATTTTTGTGGTTGCAAGCCAGACGCCGTTTGACTTCTTTCATTGGGTTACTTGGCAGGGTCTCCTGTTGCTCCCCAGACAGCTTTCTTGCTTACTCTCCTGATCTTTCATAACTATTTGTGGAACCATTGCCACATAGGTGCCTTGCCCTTTACCACTGCACTGACTCAGTTCTTAGAACCACGATTGCAGAGACTGAACGCACAAGGAAAGAAGCACGTGAGATCCAATCCTAACATCATTCCCCTTTTTGATTATAACTTTATGATGATGTCTTGCTTTTGCTCCAGGCGCGTAATATGCGCAAACCGTTCACAGCTGCAGCTGACCTGTATCGCCGTCTTGAAGAGGAATCAGATGCTGTTGTCTTCCAGATCTTGAAGTTCAGCAAGCAGCAAGTCCTAGCTTTTGTGACCTGTCCTGCTTGCTTTGGACCCCAGTCGCTCGATACCTCATTATACCCTACAACAACCCGCGATCGCTTGGTGGTATGTCTTGATGGAAACTTCCAGCACCGTCACCACACAAAAGCTAGTCGGAACCATGAAGCACTTCGGACCCCAGCAATATTTTTGGAGCAATCCAAGGTTGATCACGCAGTGCACTTGATTTGAGAAAGAGAAAATGCAAATACAACACCTGAACAGGTATTTTACAGGCTGAAAATCAGTTGCATATGGATTGGTTGCTAACTTTCTTTCATCGCATTGTTTTAGACCGACCAATGTACTGAGTTACACAAGGCTGCAGATGACAAGCGTAACAAGTCCACTTGGAAGGGCTGCGACGATACTGGTTTGATGGGGTGCTGCTGCCGACACGATGCAGCCATCTATCTAGCAAACATCCACAAGTCTGGGGAGCAGAGATGCTTCCCACTTGCCATCATAAAGAAACTGCTCTCAGAAATCAATCCAAGCCGGCCAGTCGGGATTCTGTATGACATTGGATGCTCAATGGACAAGTTTATCAACTTGGTGAGTCGTTTTCCCCTCTGTATCAAACTGGCAGGAGGTACGTTGCTCTTCATTTACGGGCTGGTCTTCCCCACATCAGAGACAGCTCCTCCCAGAAGACCGACCACAAATCAAGTTTGGTACGTCGGCCTTCCACGCATATGCTCACAACTGGATTTGCCAGTTAGATTACCATCCGCGCCTTAATAAGGGATGGGGCCTTTCCGATGGTGAGGGGTTAGAGCACATGTGGTCATACCTCTCTGCATTGGTAAGTCCCCTAAGATATTCCACTCGAAATCACCTCCTTTCTTCAATTGCACATTGGCTATCACATCACAATAAAAGGGGTATTCACCAGTTGTGTACGTCCCTTAATCTTTTTCTTTGCTTTTACTTGCTTTGTCATGGCCAGCTATGATTGCTGAAATCATCTTGTCCAATGTGTTTACATGAAAGCTTATTGGATTTTTCAAAAGTTCAATCAGGCTGTTAAGCGCCGGCAAGAGGCGCGATTGGGATTGGCAAATTTATTCAATCAACGGAATCCTCACAGCACTAGTGGGCATAACTATACGCACCAGTTTTTCGAAAATCAGTGGACCGCCCAACGCGCGTTTCGAGTGGATCACTCTGATGTTGAGGAAGCTCGGATGAAGGAGATGGCTGCCTTATATGAGCGGGAGAATGTCTTAGATCTTCTGAGGTGGGTTCATCTCAATTCTCCAGGGGAGGACTCTACTTACAAAATTTGTTTTCAGGTGCCGATTACAAAATCCACGTGTTTTTGTGGCCTCGTCAGCAGAGTTGCGCAGGCTGATGGATTCCATAGAAACCGAAGCCAATAAGTTGACAGAGGATCTTGAGCGCCTGACTGGAGACAATATGCCAGCTGCAAATGGTTTGTTAGGTTGATTTTTTGGCGACTAGCAGATCAAAGAAACCATATTGATGACATGCCTTTCTAGTGGAAGAACGGAAAATGCAACTCCTTCTTTGGAACGCAAAATCCGAATTATTCATTCAAGCAGTTCACCTAAGGGCCGAGAGGCAGCCCCTCCTCAATACAAAAAACTCCAGCTCGCGTTTAGGGACTAAGCTCAAAGAGAAAGTCTTCAAAGCAATCAATGACCGCAAACCGGCAATTGTGAGGTTGATCACAGATTACAACGAACGATACTCAGAGTATAGGCTCAAGTTCCCCAATCAGCTCAGTTCTGATGATGACGAGGAAGGCCTCCTTTCATACGCCAAGCTCAGCAACATGTCTCTAGACGACGCATTTTGGAACGATGGTCTATTCTACCACTGCAACGCTCCCTGGGCAATCGATCCCAAGGTGCGCGAGGGGATAAGCTACATACATGCAATCAATAGGACTCGGGAAGAGTTTGAGCTGATTGCACAAGAGCTTGCCCGTGCAATGGGCTGGGCTATGGATCTCCATAGTCAGTTGGTGAATGAAGTTGCTTTTCTTAAACAACGTACGTGTTTTGATTATGTTCTCATTCTTCATTGAAGCTGACAAATTCTGTAATGTTCCAATGTGTTACAGGTGTTGATCTCTTGGAGCGCGGGGATTCTGACGTGCCGGTCAATGATGTCGACAGAGTTCAACTTCCTAACTTAAAACGGATCGAGAAAACTTGGGTGATCATGAAGGAGTTGTGCATGCGTCTTGCCTCTCATAGGGAGCTAGTAACCGAGTGGTCTGATAATTTCTTGTGGGTATGGGACCATTGTCATCCGAAGGAAAATGAAAACCAAGCTTTCATTGATTCTTGGCGCAAGTTAATACAACACATCAGGCAAACAAATGTGGCAGATTTGGTTGACATTGATGATGCCGATGATGCCTTGGAGGATGCGGTGTTGGAAGAAGTTATTGAAGATGGGGAGGAGGCCGAGGACAATTGGATGTCTGACAATGACTCAAATCCCGATCCTGCAGAGTCTTGATTCTTGTTTCTGCTGGTCTTACATTTCCATTGTTTTTTTTTATCTTCTCCGTTTCTGTCCTTAATTGTCTTATGCAGATGTTTTGTTATTCACCACAAAATCACAACCAATAAATACATTAAAGGCAATCTATCTACAACGGGTTTTTTTTATTTTGTTGCATCTCAAGGCTCAAGCGCCCAGTGCAAGCGGGCTGGCCAAAAATTTGGTGCGCAAACAAGCCGCCAGTAGGTGAGAGCTACATTGGCATAACAGGCGGGTATGTAAGTTCAGGTTGAGGTGGATGTGTTGTGATTTTCAAGAGCGGGACTCAGGGTCACGTGCCGTGGGCAGGAGGTGGGACTTGGAGACTGGAGGGGTGATCTGGTGATGTTGAGTTGCCGGGGGTGATGTGCCGCAGTGTGCCGCGGGCCTGCGGGCGGGTGGGACTTCGAGTTTTTTTTTTTTCTCTCAAGGGGGTGCGGAGAACCTGGCGAACAAGCGAGTCCAGTTATTTCTAATTTAAGTGGTACCTGTGTGGTATAGCCCCGCTGAGGCGTCCTCCAGGGCTTGGCTATAGGGGGGTAATTAGGGGTGGCCACAGGTGGGTTTAAACCCCAATTGGGCCTAACTCCCAAACTATACACAACACCTCAATTATAAGTCCATAATTTGTCATTTCACATATAGTATGCATATATAACAAGTACATACGTGTGTAATGTCTATGTGACATATGTTTGTGGCCAATTCTTATGGGTAATTGGTTCAAGGTGAAGGAGTAGGAATTTAGGGGTACTTCCAGTGAGGGACCCTACATTAATTTGCATGAGGATTCAAAATATGACATAATATTCTAAGTTATCCTCAAGGTTTAGAAGTTATTTAGTATTTTTGTAAAAAGTAGTGGGTTTTTTAATTTATTACTTATTTTTATGGTGCCAGGACTTTGCTAAGCTCATTGGATAAAAATAAGTAATCTGAGTTTTTTGTACATTATTAGTCATATAATGGGTCTTAATATTGTAGTAATAATGTCTCTATTTATGTTACTTTGTCAGGTTGGCTCTGTCATAGTAGCAAGCTGACAAAAAATACCTGATGTTAGATCAATCAATATAAGAAACAAAACACCTTAACACGATTACACAAGTGTCGGTTCTCTTAACAACAGGAATGTTCACAGCAATATAGCCTATTATAATAATCCATTTTAGTATGATCAATAACATTGAGAAATGATAATAATAATAAAAACAACAACCTGCCCAGAAGCTATATCTAGCTCCTCCTGAAGAATGAAAACAGACAGTAGTGCAATCGAGCAAGCGAGTTATTTGTTGATGAACGAGGTTGAACTAGTTATTGAGTGTTGAGTTGAACAATTTGAAATGTGATTTGAAGATGAGAAGCGATTGAGAAAAAGAAATACGACTTGGGAGAATGCGACAATACCGATGAGAAGGCACGATTTTCAGGGATCATGCATCTGAGTTGAGCGGAATGAGCACAACTATGACATCATTGCTAGATGATGTAATCATAATTAAATTCTAATTAATTGCGAGTTTTGCACAAAACGCAACACTTTTATGACGAGAGCACTGGTGTTAGAGGCAACGAGGTGATTGAGGAGTAAAGGCTATAGGAGACAACTGGAGAGGCGGCGACTATGGGAATGAAATGATAAAAGGTAATCAGATGAGAGAAAAGAGAAAGAAAGAAAGAAACTGAACGAAGACATGAAACCATTAAAAAGGAAGAGAAGAACCCCAGAAAGAGATCCCCGTGATCTCTTGAAGAATCACGATTTCACACCGAACCCTCAAAAAAGATCCCCGTGTTCTCTTCACGAACACGATTTCACACCCCGACCGATCCTCCTCTTTTAGGACATGAATGATGTCACTTGAATCTCTTTAACCCATTATCATCACCATCATCACAGAGTGTTGGTGAAACAAAAACAAATTGGAAGAGTGAGGAAAAGAAAATCACTGGCACTCAGGGATGAGTCTTTTAGAGAAGCAAGAACTCAATACAAACATGTCACATCTACACATGCTTATAACAGTGTAAGTTGTGACACTACCCACAATACCATTCTGGTTCTCCTTCCTCCAACATCAGATTCAGATTGTCCTGCATTTCCAGTGGGAACAATACTCGCAAGCATATGGATTATTGTGACGGAAATTTCCCAGAAAATCATTCCATGTTGACCAAATCCAGCCATATTATGGAGCATAAGAATATTCATAACCTGCAGATGTTTTTTCATCCTTCTGTCTGTTCCCCCAGGACCAAACCTCCCCAGCAGGTTGAGCTGTAAGCTTGACACAGGATGACCTCGACCACTGCCGGCGGCAATTACATTTTAGACATTTTGTGCGCTCATGAGATTTGCCCTCCCTTCTTGAATGCGCACTAAAGGAACAAACAAAACTGTTATACATTCGCCCCTTCCCTGAAGGAGGATATGCATCTCCAGTTAAGAGGCACAATAAGGTAGTGGGAGTCGGAAGAAATCAGACCCAGGTCAAAAAATCTATTTAATGGCAGTTGATAAGAAACTTTTATATCTAAAATAAACCTACCAGCAAGAGATCAATTGCAAGAGGGGACGGTTGAAAGGGGGATAAAGCGAAGCTTTTGTGCCTGGCAATATGATTGTATTCTAAGCAGATGCTGATTAGACGAGCCAGGAGGCTGATAGCTGGAGATGAACAAGTATGTATTTATGTACCCACCGATTTTCCTTTTTCTCTCTTGACATTGACTCCGCGGGGAAACAGATGTCAACAATGGGGAGGGAAGTTAAGAAAGCTGTTGATCAAGCCATATGAATCTGCGCCAAACCGTTGGGCCGCCCAGCTCATTCAATTGGACCCCTCCTGGAGCCCTTAACCACTTACCCACCAGGTCCATAAGCATAACATGTCCAATCCTTTGGCGCTATTTGCGGTCCACCTATTCCTGCAGCGCCTTTCTCGATACTTCTTTCTGCTTCAAACGTCACGGTCATGATCTATGTATGTCGTGGGTTCAGACTACCAGCCCGATCAATCCTTTTGCCCTGGACCCACTTATGTGCATGTGGCATAGTTTGGAGATCGTTCTGCCTTCCCCATAGTTCTTCTCTGTCTGGATCCTTGTATTCAGCTTGATATGTATGCACATTGTGATGCCAATGGTGATCCGGTTACGGTCCGTCGGACTTGAGGTATGGAATATCTAATAGTAATACTATAGCTGAAAAGATATGCTGTTGATTTCTTTCTTTCTGTCTTTCTTCAACTCCATCCTCTCTGCGAAATCCATCTTATATTCTGTGGCCCATCTCCTCCAATAAAACTGTAGTTACAAACCTCCTTCCAGAATCGAACATTTTCATATTTTTTTTTTTGAAAAAAAAGAGTAAAATTTCATCTGGTATATAAAGCAGAAGAACAAAACCCAACTGTCATCCCCGTAGTCATATCCACCTGTGCAGATCAAGGGTCATCGGGATCTCACTCTGATTGCTCAGACCAACAACAACAGTTGCAGAAAGATTTTGACTCTTGCCAACCACATTCCCTGATCTTGTTGTTATACATCTCACGAATATCACGGAGGGAAGATTTGCAAAAGCAGTTCTCTCAAGAAAACCTCTTTTTGTTATTGATTCGTCCAAGATGTCCATGATGGCTGATACAGGGGCTGATAAGACAAATTACGAAGACGCTATAGAGGAATTCGAGAGGCCTTTCGGGACCGGAAGAGGGCCAGAAAAAGCGTTCCAGTTCGAGGATGTGGCGAATTGGCTTGGAGGAGTAGTCGGAGATGGGCTTGGAGGAGGCGGCAGAAACGGCCTGGGATTCGGAAGCAGGCGTGCAGATCACCACTCCCGCGAGCTCGCCCTTCATCCGCCGCCCCAAGACACGGTCAGGACACTCAGGCTGAGCCTCGAAGAGCTTTTCGCCGGCGGCGTCAAACGGATCCATGTGAACCGCAAACTCCGCAACGGGCAGTCAGAGCCAATCACCCGGGATTTTATCTTCAAGGCCGGATCGAAATCCGGGTGAGTACTGTGATGACATTCCAAGCTGTCTCATTTTAAAAACGGATGACCCAAGTTAATCTATTCCTACATAAACAGCACCAAGATCCGATACGAAGGGTTGGGCCATGAAGACCAACATGGAAGGGCGGGAGGACTGGTACTAGTGGTAGCGGAGGCGCCGCACGAGCGGTTCAAGCGGGAGGGGGACGACCTAGTGTACACGCACGTGGTGCCGTTGAGGGAGGCATTGGCGGGGCCGGAGCCGGCACAGGATGTGACGCGGGGGCTGGTCCATCTGGATGGCCGGCCGGTGGTCTTCTCGCTCCCGTTCATCCACCCCGCCGGCGGCCCCCCCATTTCACCCGGCCTTCAAATCCTCATCCCGAATCGCGGCATGCCTATTATCGCCAACAAAAATGCTCCCATTAAACCCACAGGCGATCTCAGGATTATCATCGCCGTCGAATTCCCTACGTGGTTGGACGCTCACCAAATACTTGCCGCCCGCCAGCTCAAGTGACCCTGGTCCCACTCATTCCACAATCTATTCCACATGTCCATCTATCGGCACCAAGATGGCAAATGGAAGCCGCAATATCCATACCGAGCATGAGTATAAAACATTTGATGTGGCGCGCCTCATTCTTCCTCCCGAGTAGCTTCCTGTTCTCTTCAATTTACCATCCAAAGTTGTTTTATGCATCTCACTTGGCCAGTAGCTTTGTATGTTCTTCTCACGGTTCTGTTTTACTTATTGTAACATCTTTAATCAGAGTAGAGGACCTAGAATCCCACTTGACATCTGGGCATGGCTTATAAGCAATATTGACCGCAGATTGTAGGCAGATCAAATGGCAACACAAAAATGGATTTCCGATTCAAGTTTCATCAAGGCACCTACCTCCAGCAGGCCGATTGGAAAAGCGTTTCCAGACGCAAGCTGAGGATGGCATGTCACGTAGCATCACTGAGGCTGCAATCCACAGAAGCGCTAGCATCCAGCGTATGTGTACAATAACATGCCCATTTCCAATCTTTTCGATCAAAAGAACTCGAATTCTCATTGGTTTTTCTCAAGGCTGACTGACCGGCTCTTTTTGGTCTTCTTTTTTGGCCTCTTAAAAGTGGTCTGCATCCGTCAAGTCCCTAGCCTATCCCAAAAGGGGAGGCAGCGTAATACATACATACCCCATGGCGATCCCCAGTATGTGCATGCATACCTTTTCAAAAAGAATTTTGACACAGTGTTTGGGTTGCAGATTACACTGCGCCACGAATTTTTGCAAAGTGCCCGTTCTTAAAGTGCGGGGGAGTTACATAAGTGGTGCTCGGGGATCTCGCCTTGGGGGTATGTAGTCATGTATTGCGGACGTCAGTTTGGGGCAACAAAAAAGCGCGCCGATAGAGAGAGGAAGTGTTAAAAAAAAGGCGGATCATTTTGTGGCCAAGATCCAAAGGCCTCTGTGAATAGTTTCCCAGAGGGTGCATTCCCCATTATGGCGACGCAAGAGCTGTATATACAGAAAGATTATAACGGCCTTATGTTGTGTGGGAAGGACATCCCTTGAGAAATCATAAGCCCCGCTTGCTTCGCGACGAGAAACTCCGCGGCGAGAGGGACTGGGTACCAATTGCGTGCAGATTCATGGTTCCTTGAGGCTCAAGTGAGCCGCTTGCAAAAAGCGTATAAACCCGGGGTATATATATATGCGTGTGTGTATTGACAACCCCTCGTCGGGAGAATAAAAAACCAAGACCACGAAAAGGATGGCGGAGAGGAGAGCGGGCAGCCGTCCCTCCATTGGTCCGCTCCGCACGTGTGGAGCTTGGGCGGCGCCGATCCGTGCTTCTGGGTCTGAGCACTCAAGCCGTCGATGAGAGCGCAGGCCTGACAGAGGAGCTGGCTGGCGAGGGATCCGCAGCGCAGACACGACTCTACATCACCCCGCCATTATAAGAAGAAGGGACGACAATCAACATCCTGTGCACGACACACCGGGAAACAGAAGAAGAAGAAAAAAAGGGGAGCGGGTACGCTGGGTGGGCCGCTTGACGTTCGTCTTGACCGCACCTGCCATGCTTACGCCGCTGTAGACGTGCAAAATTGTGTCATGAATACAGTACAGGATGTGATGTTCTGTGCTAATCTGACAATAAGAATAGCGTCGCGGTAAGCATGGGACGCTCCGGGTCCGGTCTCCAATCTCGATTATATTGCAACTCACCTGACGATAAGAATAGCATCGCGGTAAGCATGGGACGCTCCGGGTCCGGTCTCCAATCTCGATGAGGAAAGATTGGAGCCGGCCGGGCGGTTTAGACTAAATACAAAAGATGCGCCGCAGCGCTGCCGATACAAGATTAAGCTTAGGTTTTCCAGATCTTCACTCCTGCATGGTTAGGTTTGTAACCTTGGCAACCAGCAACTTTAACACCACCACATTCGGCTCCTTTTGGCCTTCTGTATAGGCGTGAGAACACCTGTTACAAAGGCTATGTAGTAGCCAATCTCACGTCTCGTTTCATCTCGCTTCATCTTGCCCGCAAGCTATAAGTGTCCCATTAACACACTTCATTCAAGAAAGACGTTGCAATACGCCTCAAGTTAGGTGGTTAGGTTAGGTTTTAACACCTCAAGTTAGGTAGTTAGGTTAGGTGTTAGGTCTTCTGTTAGGTCTCCTGTTAGGTTAGGGTTTAGGGCGCCAGGCATCGGGGCTGGGGTTTCTTTCTAAACATTGCGAGGAGTGATTATTGGTACAGAAAAGAGAGATGGAGCGAGATGAAACAAGATGGCAGAATGGCCACTAGATAGCCTTTGATACAGTGGTTCCCACAGCTATACAATAGCCAAAATGTTATCAACAGGGGTGTTTAACACAGGATACCCTGTCCCGCAAGTGTGACAGACATGGAGCACCCACCTGTGGCATACCCATATATACATAATATGCAGGGGGATAAACCATGTCCCTGAAGCCCTACAGAGTACCCGAATCCCTGCTAGAAGTAATCATCTCTGTAGTCTCTAGGAAAACTGTAATCCCCTCTGAAAATCACCGCACACAGCAGCACCAAGCCCAGCCATGGTGCAAACCCCCGCCAGCAACCAAATCACCCATCACCCGGTGTCCCGCCTCTTGCCGCTACTCCCCCGCCAATGTCACCACTCAACCTCCCGGTTCTTTACCGGCCGCAACCATCCGCACATCATCACTCACCTGTTGCTCACCCCCTCACAACACAGCACATTACAACACAGCACAGACTACAAATCAAGGCCTTCAGCAGTCATCTGCAGCAAAAATAAGCAATCCAATCCATTGCTCAAACAAAACAGCTCAACACAAAATTCAGAGCTTCAAGTTTTGTTTATCATATATTAATTTCTCCCAAAAAAAATAGGAAGGAACCAAAGTCCCTTCCTTAAAAAATGAAGAAATAAAACATGACAAACTTGATGAGAGTGACAGAATTTATGAGCGTGTATGTAAAGTTAGTTGTAAAAGAAAACACATCATAGCAAGGTGGAGAAAGACAGCAGAAAGGAGGAAAGAGAGATGCCAGCTGAAAGGAATTCATCACTAGAAAGAAATGAAACAACTAGCAAGGAAGGAAACAACTAGCAAGGAAGGAAACAACTAGCAAGACAGTGGAGAGAAATGATGGAGTACTATTTTGGCACTGTGTGGTGTTGCTTCCTCTGACACCTCTTGATGGTACTCAAGGACACATCAGAAGATGCATCAGACGCAGGGCTAGAGGACAGAGAGGCCCTTGGCCTATCCAAGGCACCGTGGCAACTAACATCTTCCTCAGACCCTTTGTGGGAGGATTCTTCTGGCATATCTTTGCTCTTGGACAACTCTGTGGGGGTGTCTTTGCTCTTGGACGACTCGCCAGGGGTCTCTTCTGCCTCGGACTCCTCAGAAGAGGCACATTTGGAATTCTTCTGGCGTTGGATATTGCGCGGTTGTTTGTTGGACGTGGTAGTTCTAACAGCAGGGAGAGGATGGGCAGTGGTGGATCAAATGGCAGGCCTGCGTAAACTTATTTTCTTCTTGAACCCGGCATTGACACTATTTCCTGCTGACGAATTGGAATTTTTTGAAGTCTTGTTCACCGTATTGTTGTTTGAGTCGTCTGCGTGATCTGAGTGACCTTCATTTGCCGTTTGATGAACACTTTTTCCTTGGTTCTGTTTAACCCGCTTTTTGGGTTTTGTTGTATTGGTTGATTCAGCGGCTTGGATTTTGGATGTTGGTATTTACCCACCGAGAGGGACAGGTCCAACCTTCACAAAAGGCCGTTCCTCATCTTCATCCATAAGAACATCACCAATAGCGTCAGGTGCATCAGCAGAGCAACCTGCAATTTCAACCCAGCCTTTGCCCACTGCCTTCAACAATAAATCAATTTCTCCAACAGACATGTCAGCTGGCCTCTTGCAAAAATCGGCTGGTGTGATGCCATCATCATTCTTCTTTACTCGCAACACAACACCCAACTTAGTCAACCTCCACTTGGGCCTGGTGCCAGGCCAGCCATTCCTCCATTGGCCTCCTGTAGCTGTATCTGTATGGGATAGAGCTCCGTTAGCTCCATAAATCCCTCTTCATGACAAGAAACACACATGAAAAGTGCATGGCCAGGCTGTTGGCAAAGCGAATCCTTATTCAATTTTGCACGGCCTGATGGTAATGCGCACAAGTTGTCAAGGTAAATATATCACAGATTGGTGATCATAATAGACTTTCAGAGAGTACGCTCACCTTTGTTGTATTTGCCTGGTCCACCCGGTCTCAAATTGGCCTTGCGTTTCCTTGTCCTCTTTGGAAGTGGCAGCTTGCATCCCGATATCTTCTTTAATGCCTCCTGGCCTTTTACAAACTCTAGGAACACTCGGCAAGGATCTGGATCAGTCGCAAACATGTCGAGAAAGGTCTTGCCCAGGGGGCTCCCGCCGCTCAGCATAGCGCTACCCTTTTTGTGGAGGTACACAACAACGAGGTACCCTTGGATTGAATGAGCTACGGAAAGGTTGGTCAACTGGGAATATTGAGCTGCGTCAGCGAGGTTTGATGATTCAAGTGTGTAAGTATGGAAAGGAATTACATCGTGAAAAATCTTCTTGGCCCATCGGCTGATATCAAATGATTTCGGCTTTGCTAGCTTGCAAGGCTTGCTCTTCTTGTTCTCATTGGTAGTTGATGTACCAGATGGACCAGCCAACTGTGGAGTGTTTGAAGTCTTCTCTGGAAGGAGGGAATTAGGCAGTGTCGCAAGATAGGCCGGATTGTCAAATCGTTCTTGCTCCTCCAAATCAAGTTGACGCCAGAGTGCACCACACTTCGACCATCGTTCCTGTATTCTCATGCTTGCTGAGAAACCATGGGATGAGAAACCAAACTTGGTGGTATGAGGAGCACACGTGGTAGGAGAGTCATTACTTACAGTCAGCGCGAATCTTACTTGCTTTACGATCATATTGACAAAAGTTGTTTTACATTGTTCCAATACGTGTGCAGCTTGCTAGATCAAGGTATTTCTCAACAGAGTTGATTTTCAGGAGATGTCGAAAGGCAACAATGTTGATTTGCCGCTTGTATTTGTGAAACACCGCATCCAAGGCCACTTTGTCCTCTGCAATCAATCAAGAGTAGACTGCATGTTTATCAACTTGCTTGCGTAGCTCCTCTAGCTCCATATCCTTACATTTTTCGGCTAGATGTTCTGCAAGCATCCTTTGTTTTCTACCCTTTGGAAGACCAGGCCTGTCGACGGATTTGAAAAAATCTTCAATATCGTTTGTATCTTCATCAACCCCGGCATTGTTGTTTTCGGGATCGGGTCCAAGATCAAAGTCATTTAATTTGGTCGGTCCTTCATTGGTATCTTTGAAAGGAGTATCAATTGATTTTGCTGCGCCATTGTTGTTATCCTCATCAGACCCACCCGTTGCCTCCACATTGACGCTAGTGTGGATAGAAGGTATCTCAGTTGTTCCACTACCATCAGGGTGATCAAAGAAGTCTTCTTTTTTGAGGAAGTTAAACGGCGGGGGAGAAGGGATGTGGTGCAAGCTGGTCAGGTCTAAGTCAACAACAAGATGTGGGACCTTTTGTGCGGGTGCCTTGTATGCACCAGCCAAATGCATGCTTGGTGTGAGCTGATTGGAATTGACCGGCTGAGCTGGTTGATTTGAGGCTTCCTTGGTTCTGGCGGTATGACTGGCTGTTGATCCAACCTCAGGTCAGCTTCATATTTTTTTGCTGAAAAAGAAATATCAACCTACCTGTCCTTTTGCCCTTGGCTTTGGGAAGAAGATCCCGGGCAAGCTCTTCCTGAAGATTGGGGAGAGGACTTGGTTTTGGTGGGGCAGCAGGTTTTTTTTTTTTTTTTGATTTTGAAGATTGTGACTGGCGTGGAAGCTGTCAAAGTTGGCAGCTCTAAGCCAGAGCAATGCGCGTTGATGTGCATGCTCTGTGGGTTTGTGAAAGGAGTAATGTGTGTTCTGTCTGCACAAAGGGAGATCAAGGCGGAATACTGGGAGGATGGGGGGCAAGGATGGGCAAACTGTGTTCCTTGGCGTATAGCAGGAGTCTCTTGCACGTGACTATAGCCGTAAAATTCCGGTGTAAATTGTGTGCCGCTTGGGTTTGTCAAAGGATTAGGATTGCAATGGATTGGGGGATTGCCTGCCAAGTTGATATGGGTTCCAGGGAAAGAAGGCGCTGTATGTTGAGTCTGCTTGATGTGTGGGTAGGTGGTGATGTGTCTAGAGTCAATGTAAGATGTTGTGGGAGGGTGAGAAGCTGGGTGGCAGGGTGTGTTAGGGAGCGTTTGACTTTTATGTAGGTTCATTGGTTGGTTCAAATATGCGTAGGGAATTTCTGATATCTGCGGATCAGGAGGGACCTGAGGCATATCTCCATGGCGAGTTTCAAGGTTCCAGTGAACTGTCTCTGAAGGTATTTGTCCGCGCTGGGTCTGCTGATAAGGCCAGGGTTGGTTTTGGTTGAACATTGGATGATGAAAGGCAATACAACCGCAGTAATGCCACTGGTTGATAATGGCCAAGCCGCGTACCTGATGTCGGATCGTGATGTTGAAAGTATTGTACACTGAGGCTGAGGGCAGTTGTCAGCCTTAGAGACAACACTGTTGCCCAAAAGGCTTCAACAGTGCCTTACTCAGATTCTCCGTAATTCAAGCTTCAATTTCATATATTACATGTGCCATAGTTGTGTTGTGTTATTCCGCAGAAATGAGGAAAAATGATTTAAGATTAAAATCACTTCTAAGTTATTTTCTTTGTGAATATATCCCATTTAATCTTCAAGGTTTTGCACATGGTTTTGCACATTGCATATATTCAATTTGATCTTCTGAGTTCCTCTTCCACATGGTTGCAAAAAAGGAAAAAGAAGATCATCCAACCAGAACATCTACCTCACTAGAGCAGTCCTTAGGATTTTAACTACTACTCAACTCATCATCAGTCCTCCCAATCCTCACTACTCTGTGGTCATTGAGGTCACTCTTACAGTTGACTATTCTTTAATAATCCTCACTACTACTCTTCAAAGTAGCCTTCTGATCAGTTGATCATTACTCTTCCTCTCATCATCATCATTCATCAGAGGCACTTCTTATCAGAAGTTATTATCATACCATTCTTGCTTTTCTGTGGGCTTTTGAGCTATTAAACCCACATAGGTTTTCCTTTAAATAACCTTGGCTAGTTTCCTTTAGCCTAAAAAATAGGACTGCTGAAGAGCAGCTCACCCTTTCTGTTTCTTAAGAAAGGAGGCGTCAGAGTTCACTCCGCTACTGCCTCTCCTTTATAGGATTGAGCCTTTTATTCCTCCCTTTTTAGGTCAGAGAATCAAGGTTTAAAACCTTGATTATTATCATCATCATCCTCATCAGCTTCTTAAAGCTTACTCTTTCCTTCATCAAAGTCCTCTCTAGTTGTTAACATTGTCATTCTTTCCCCTGCAACTATATTGAGTTTCCCCCTACCTTGTGTCCTGCTGTCACTGTAGAGACCCAGGCTCACAGCAGTGGGAGCGTAAACATGTCAGCCATCAGCGGAAAACCCTCCAATTTTGGAGGCAACCCTCCATTTTGAGATGCTCCCCACCGGTGGTTGAATAGGCAATCACTTCCTAGTCCTGTTAGCAAGGTAGGAAAACAGGAGGTGGGCATAACTCCTCAAGGAAGAACTGTGGGCCAATAAAAATTTCAGGTTAATTTAATAGGGGGTTTCAAAGTTGGCGCGCGCGTGCATGCAGCCAACTTTGCATACCCAATTTGGCAGGGCGACTTGCATGCAAATTGTGCAAGTGGGCATTCAAGAATTTCCTTGAATGCTGGCTTGCAACAGAAGTGCAAGACATTGTGCATCTTGGCTCTCACTCAACAGCACCCCCACAACCCACTCCCAACATCCTCAAAGATCGATTGACGGCATCCTACCTCTCTTGATTGAAATCTCAATGCCACCCAAAAATACCCCGAAGAAACAAAATCCAAACAAAAAGAAAGCTATCCCGTGGGACTGAGACGGTGTGGATGCTGGCAACTCAAGCATCACAATCATTCTCGATTGGTTAGGAACGGGTACCAACTATCAGCGATGGCGTGGCAATAAAGAATCAGGGACTACAAAAACTCAATTATGCTCTGAGATCTTGCAGATCATGAAAGAGCATGGGATCACTCACCATGATTCCAAAGGTTTGTCAATTGGTAATCATCTTTTGAAGAATGCCTACTGACCCTTCTCACTTTCTCTTTTCTCTAGGGGTCCGCCAAAAGATTGGGGATCTCCAGGCTTCCTACAATGCAGCATGTGATTGGAAAAAACACACCGGAGAAGGCATTCTGACCCAAGATGAGATCAACGGTGTCAAGACCGTTGAAGGTGAGCTCTTCCCCACGATTATTGATTTCATTATTCTTGTTGCTGATTGATTTCACATGTTTGTTTAGCCAAATTAGTTGATATTTGCCGATTCTGGGATACTCTTGATCCCATCATGGGATCAAGATCCATCACCGAGCCCCTCCACATTTGATCTTCACTCACTGGCGACCAGCCTGGTGGTCAGCATCCCAGCAGTGGGAGTCCTGAACCACCTGTTCGCAAACCACCTGGCAGTGCAATCCCATCCGACCTTCCAGATGACCCTCTCAATGACTTGGATAATCCCACTCCCACTGCAACAAGTAAGAAAAACCCGAAGAAGCGACCATCAACATCTGGTAGTAATCGTTCTAAATCCCACTTGAAGAAACCTAAAAAAAAGAAAATCACAACTGAAGAACTGTGCATGAAATCGATGGTCAGCAAACGACAAGCTGATATTACTAGGGCCCAAGCAGCAGCGACTAAAGTGAAAGTCGATTACATGAAGGAGCTGCGTAATCACGGGTTAAGCCTTGAGGAGATCAAGAAGAAAGTTGATCAAGAGTTTCCTCATCTTGCCAACATGGAGAACCCTGATGACTCTAGCTCTTCTTCATCCAATTTGCAAGACTCTAGTGAATGAATCTTTTTCTTATATACGTTTTCTTTATCAACCAAGTTTTTTTTTTGAGATCGAACAAGTTATTTTTTTTTTCTGTCCTATGTTTGACTGCTTTCTTTTGTAAGATCAATCAACTGAGTCAAACAGTTTCTTTCTTTCTTATGTCTGTGAATATCAATCAATCAAATTTGATTGATTACTCAATACAAGCAAGTGATATCAGACAACGAGCGATTAAAATGAGAGACAAAAAAAAAGAAGCTAAAATGAGAGACAAAAAAACAAGAAGCAAGAAACAAGGGAAGAAACATGATTGAGCAGAAGTCTACTGCAAGTCGTTCAAGACTTCTTCAAAAACTCTTTCACGGAGTTGATTCCCCGACGTTCGCTGTTCGCTCCTAGACCGATCAAGCCCCTCAATGTTGTCGTCATCTTCCTCCAGGTCAGGTGAATTGTAAATGTCCGGAGAGCTGTCGGCAAGGAGGAAATTGTGAAGGATCACACAGGCACTGATCCAGTGGTTGATCTTGCCCAATGTTCCAACAGAGCACAGATCCCTTCGTAGGCCTCGTAGACTCTGAAATCGGCCTTTCAAGATGCCAATGCAATGCTCATTGCATACCCTCAGGGAGGCTAAGTGCTGATTGAATTTCTTTTTTGGTCTTGGCATTGGGGAATTGTGTGGTCATTTGAATGCTGGAATAAGGTTTTCTTTGGTTGGAAACCCTGAGTCGGCAATAAGATATTCCCCTGGGGGGAATAAAGCATGTCGTTTCAGTTTTAGCTCTGAGTTTTCCCAAAGACAAGTGTCATGACAGCATCCTAAGATCAGAAAGGGGAGGAAATAAGTTAACAAAAGAGGACCAACATCTGATAAGCTTGGTCATGAGCTCACCTGGCCATCCCGATACACAGTACAGTATCCTCTTCTTTTCATCGCAAACAATCAATGCTCCAAGTCCGTAGCTGCCTTTCCGCGAATAGTAATCCTGGGAATCGATTGAAGGTTTCTCGTCCAGTGGGAATAGAGTTCCATCCACAAAACCAACACAGCTCTTGAAGGCAGTGTAGCTGCCAATACAAGCCGAAATTTCCTGTCGTCCGTGAACATCTGGCCAGCACACATATTTACTGAAGAGGAGTATGAGTGATAAAATTACATAAAAAAAAGAGATGTGACTCACGATTGGAGAGAGAGGATTACTTCAACTACACGTGAGCAGTAAAGTATGACCGTTCCCTCAGAGATGCGGAAGAATCAAGACAGCATTCCTATCAAAGATCCATTTCCAAAGGTCCCCATCCTCTTCAGTGTAACCAGCAGTTGATCCTTCACTGGCCTCTGCGGTATGTTAGATTGGTTTTGAAAAATTGGCTGGAGCTTGATCTCGTCCAGTAGTTGATGAAATGAAGCTTTAGACATTCGGAACTCTTGCTTGAAGCAAACATTATCCAGATCCAAAAGATAGCCGCTGATATCGGGAGCTTTTGGGATGCGCACGCGTTCTTTCATATACCGTTGTTTCTTGAGATGGATCAGAGCAACAAGAGCATCCTCAAGATCGCTGTCATCACTTGAGGAGTCTTTGTCGTCTTCCTTCCAAACAGATTTGATGACCAATCCTTTGACTTGCGCTCGAATTAGCTGGGTCATTCTCTTGATAGCTTTTCCTTGTTCGGATTCTCGTGGCATAGTGAGTAAGTGATCGCAAAGGGGTAGTTGTTTTTTGTGGTTCGAGTTGATTTTTTTTGGCCGGATTGGCGTAAGCAAGGAGAGCACCTTGCTGAGATCCAAATTTGGGGTGCTCAAAGCACTTTTTCATTTTTGCGGGGTGCAAGTCACTATGCAAAATTGACTGCATGCACGCGCGCGCCAACTTTGAATCCCACTAATAAGCATGAGAAAATTTTGCTATCAAATTGGTCGCAGTGATGCATGAATGGTTGAAGAGTAATGGAGGACTGAAGAATTTGGGCAAAACGGCTTAGAGTAGGAAAACAGGAGGTGGGCATAACTCCTCAAGGAATAACAACAGGACAATAAAAATTTCAGGGTAATTTGAAAGGTGTGAGAACATTTTGCTATTAAATTGATGGCAGTGATGCATGAATGGTTGAAGAGTAATGGAGGATTGAAGCATTTGGGCAAAACAGCTTAGAGTAGGAAAACAGGAGGTGGGCATAACTCCTCAAAAAATAACAACAGGACAATAAAAATTTCAGGGTAATTTGAAAGATGTGAGAACATTTTGCTATCAAATTGATAGCAGTGATGCATGAATGTTTGAAGAGTAATGGAGGATTGAAGCATTTGGGCAAAACAGCTTAGAGTAGGAAAACAGGAGGTGGGCATAACTCCTCAAAAAATATCAACAGGACAATAAAAATTTCAGGGTAATTTGAAAGATGTGAGAACATTGGTGATAACATGTTTTATAGGAGGCAATGGCACCAAACTTATACACCACTAGTACTATCAGTTGGTTGAATTGAATTGCAATTTTGAGCATGTTTGGGACAATGGTTAAAAGGATATTTAGGTGTGAGGAGTATCATTTTATTGTGCAACTATAAATCTGGATGTTCTTATAAATCTGGATGTACTGATGCCTCTAACATGAATCATGGTTGGAATAATGTTTTAAATCTTAAAATTTGAAACATTATTCCAACCATTGAACTTGTGGTTTAGGCCTAAGTACATTCTGAGTTGTACTTGCACACATTATCATATTATTGCACTTGCCCATACTTCTGTGTGTGCAAGCAAAACTCACTAGGTACTGAGGCCTATTCCATGAATTCAATGGTTGGAATGATGTTTTCAATCATCAAAAACATTATTCCAACCATTATTCATGTTACAGGCATCAGTACATCCAGATTTATAGTTGCACAATAAAATGGCATTTTGCACCAATGTTGGTTTGCATGCAAACCAACATTGGTGCAAAAACTCCTCACACCTCAATATCCTTTAATTAACCATTGTCCCAAACATGCTCAAAATTGCAATTCAATTCAACCAACTGATAATACTAGTGGTGTATAAGTTTGGTGCCATTGCCTCCTATAAAACATGTTATCACCAAAATTTGTTTTCCTAGCCTAGGTGATTCTGCCTGAAATTATCACACCTCCGCCTCTGTTTAACCATCATCCCAAACATGCTCAAAATTTCAACAAAAATGTGTTTTTATCTCAAACATGCTCACAATTTACATACAAAAGTGTGTCCAAGTATAAATTTGGATGTATTTGACTTGTTTATATATTCTGTTTTCCCAATCTCAGCTGTTTTGCCCAAATGCCCCAATCCTCCATTACACTTCAACCATTCATGCATCACTGCTATCAATTTGATAGCAAAATCTTCTCACACCTTTCAATTTACCCTGAAATTTTTATTGTCCTGCTGTTATTCCTTGAGGAGTTATGCCCACCTCCTGCTCCCAATTCAGCCACTTTAATCATTCAATCAGGGGGAGCTTCCACTACAGTTGCGGATGGCATAGAACTGTAGCAGGGCTGCCCGGATTGCTGCAGCACAGATTTTTTACCAAACCTTGTCCGGGACAAGGATTTTTTGGATTTTTGCTTTAATTTTTGAAGTGTAGATACTCCATATCATAGGAGGCTGCGGCTCAAATCTCTATCTGAGTTGGCCGATGAGCTCTCCTGGCCGCTTGCCCACTTCACAGCCATCCCAAACTTTTCCTTCCCTCGTGATTGGTAACGCACACATGTGGCGTGCCTTTCTGAGGGATCAAACCAGTTTTCAGCATTCCCTCTCTGCAAACCTCTATTAACACGCGCGACAAACCTCGATCAACCCGCGCTACAAACCTTGATTGACTCGTTCTCTTCATCGCTTATTCCCTCTATTGCCCCTCATCTTCATCGCTTACTGCCGCTATCATCCCAGCTCCTGAACGCTGTGTTCTCCCTTGACGTACAAAACTTGGGCTGCCTGTGCGATCTTCTTGATATCAAGTTCAACTTTTCAGCAGACAATATTCAGATCAGGGCCTTCCAAAATCCTCGGTATGTGTGGTTGTATGTTCATATGCTAGATATCTATCTCGAAGTTCAACATTTTCAGCTCACGATATTCAGATCAGGGCCTTCCGAAATCCTTGGTATGTGTGGTTGTATGTTCATATGCTAGATATCTATCTCGAAGTTCAACATTTTCAGCAGACGATATTCAGATCAGGGCCTTCCAAAACCCTCAGTATGTGTGGTTGTATGTTCATATGCTATTTGAATGTTCCAATACATTTGTTAACAGGCCATTTTGTTTTTGCTATATCATATTCTGCATCCTTGACTAGATTTTCTTTGAAATCGCCTTCCAAATCACCTTTTTTTCACCCGCCATTCACCTCCAATCAGATACACTCATCACCTTCTTCTGTGATAATGACTTTAACGGTTGACCGATACAACCAATCTGGAAGTCGTGCCCAACAGCTCCGTCGGATGATGCACGCCAAAAGGATTTCTTCCTCGCGCGCCAACTTGCTTGGCCAATAACGTCGCCGGCGTCAAAGGCAAGCTGCAACGCTTGAAGCTGCCAACGAGTACACCATGGGTCAAGTTCCTGGAAACCGCCCGCGTCATTCGGACGCTTTCCCAGGAGGAAGCGTCCAAGTGATGGTTCCGAAGCGTCTGAATGACGCTTTGGTCCAACTTCAGTCCCGCTCAGGTCTCGCGGATGCTTTGAAAAGCGTCAGCTGGACTGCTGCGTCACTCTGACGCTTCTGCTCTTGCAATCAGAAGCGTCCGATTGACGTGTGCGTCAATCTGACGCTTCTGATCGCAAGAGCAGAAGCGTCAGAGTGACGCATAGACCAAATTGCATCAATCGGACGCTTTGGGTCAGCCTCTGATTGATGCAATTTTGTCTATGCGTCAGTCTGACGCTTCTGCTCTTGCGATCAGAAGCGTCAGATTGACGCACAGCTCTCAAGTTGCGTCCTTTTGACGCCTCTGGTCCTGGAACCAAACGCGTCAAAAGGACACCTTGACCTGGGAGGCACCAGCGACCAGCCAAATGGCTCGCTGGTGCCCCTGTGTGCCTTCCGGTCAACCTGAAAGTGACAGGGTGACTGGTGCAAACCAGCCAGTGGTGTGTTTTGGCTCAACGGCCGATGTCAATTTCTTTGTAATTTTAGTTTCTTAACTTTGTGGTTTTTTTGTTGGTTTCTTGATTTGTACTTGGAATTTTTTTCTGTGAAGAAACATAAAAATACATTGATAAAAAAGACAAGAAGCCAGCTGTTCATGTTTTTGTTTTGATGAGAGAAATAGAAATACATCAATAAATGAAAACTCAGCACCTCCAAATCATGTTTTAGTTTTTACGGGAGAAGTAGAAATACATTAATAAAAAAACTAAGCATTCTGATCCTCAACAGCATCATCATGGGGTTGGACATTTACAAAGTTATCATTGCCCCATTTTCTGAAACCCTCCATGGCACATTGAGCCATATCTGCATTTTGAATTTGCGGTAAGATTGTGCCAGATATTTCATGATGTTGAAAAGGTGCATGGAAAGAAGCAGTGTTGATCACAAAATGGTCGTCATCGGTATGTTCCACTTGCGCAGTCATCATTTCAGTAAGATGAAGTTCAATTCTTGAGGGTCTAGTCTTCTTGATTGGACATCCTTGTTTGTCACAGTTGTGTTGAACATTGATGCAAGAGATGACATTCTAAAAAGTGACCAATTAGTTTCTATTTCTTAAGAATAAAAAATAGAGGGATGAAAAATACTGAATTTCACACTTGTATATCTACTTTTTCTACTCCTGGAAATTTCCCTCATTGAATAAAGATTGTTCCATCCCATCAGGTTAAATTCTACAACATGTATATAGATTTTTGGCCCAGATGTTGAAGGATGTTCCCAAATGGAGGCAACTGATCCAATTTGTGCAGGTGAATTATGAATCCTAACCTGAGAGGGCATGACAAATTAAAACATCATGGAATGGGAATTAAAAAGAGTGAAAAACCAATGAAAAGAAAAAATAAAGAAAAAACTTACAGAGACAAAACATCCTTTCTCCAAAGTTTCATGTTTGTTGAGCTGAACCTTACTGACTTGACTGATATTGTGGCTTCCAAAAAATTCAATTAATGTGTGAGGGACAGGGAGGGCATCTTCTTCAAGGATATCACTTGATTTGACAAAGGGATACTCTTGAGCTGGAAGGGGATTTGATGCCTGCCAGTCATAACCCAAAGACTTGCAAATTACAGAGTTTTGTTGAAAAATATCCAGGACATCTTGAGAAGCTGAGGTGTATTCTTTGGTAGTAGAATTGTAGAAATAGCCGCCGGAGAGAAGAAATCGGAGGGAGTTGTAGTTGTCAAACGTAATGGCTATGTCTCTTCCAGGGCTTTGTTTGTTAGAATGAATTGATGCGTTTTGTAAGACTCCATTATAAGACTCAAATTTCTCAGTTGAAAAGTTACTTGCTGGCCCAAATCGAAGTATTGATTGAGGGAGGTGGAGGAGATGATGAAACTTGGGTTTATTGACCCATTGTGCAGTAGTTTTCATGGCAAAATAGAGAAAGTTCTTGATGTAGGTCTTGAGTCTGAGCTGATATTTATCCATGTTGTCAATTTTTTTAATGAAGATATATGGAACTAATTATTGACAGAGAGCTGTCCAGATTGATCTTTGCTTGGGCGTGAGGAATTAGAAAAAGACAAAAGGGGCTGCTTGTAGAAGAATCTTGAATTCCTTGCCGACTAGACTTTTCATGTGCTGTATGATAGATTTGGAATTGATTGGTGGAATATTCAAGTTTTTTGTCTTGAAGGAATTGAGGCGTGCAATAAATTCTTCCTTCTCAGTGATGGTGAGTCTTGTTTGCATATCCCTGGCTAGATATCTCACCAATCCAAGAAGAGCCACATGTAAGATTTCGACAGGATTGTCCTTAGCACCATCAAAACCTGAGAAAATTATAAAGAACACAAAAATTGAATTCAATAAGCATAGAATGGTAATTAGTTTCCATACAAAAAATAGAACTACTTACTTTTCAGCTCCAAGAAAGGATTGAAAAGTTTCCATTTCTCATCTTTTTCATCTTCAAGGCGTTTCATTTCTTTTTTAAGTGTGGGGTTCTTCTTTGATTGAAGTAAAAATTGGTTATTTTGAGAATCCGTAAGGCCATAACGTTTGGACTTTCGAGCAGCCTCAGCATGACTTTGTGTAGTTTCAGAAGAATAAATTTCATGGGTTCTGTCACGTGTTTCAGACCAAATCCTTTCATTTCCTATCACCTAAAAAATGAAATGCAAAATTGTAAATTGAAAATGAAAAAAGTGAGATCAAAAATTGGGAGAAACATACCTCAGAGCCATCAGGATTGATCATCAGGAATTT
Source organism: Puccinia coronata f. sp. avenae (assembly GCA_002873125.1). Classification (NCBI taxonomy): domain Eukaryota; kingdom Fungi; phylum Basidiomycota; class Pucciniomycetes; order Pucciniales; family Pucciniaceae; genus Puccinia; species Puccinia coronata. The sequence goes on along the minus strand of PGCI01000189.1, from coordinate 117,492 downwards.
TTGGACATAATCCAGGGTTTTTTTATCGGCCAATCAATCTGCTTTCGAATGGCACATTCGACAAGGATTTAAGGAACTACCAGGATTGGGAGTGTTGGTGACCTCAGCATGCATGGGAGAATCTGCTAAAAAACACAACACATGTCCATTGACCAGGACCTCTTCCATAATTGTTGAATCAAATGCAGTGAACCCATCTTGGGTGATTTCACTAACATTAAGATATCATATTCAAATTCAAATTCAACACAATAATATTTAAAAAACTGGGGAAAAGAGGAAGCTGAAAAAAACTTACTTCATTTCATCTTACAAAAATCAAGAAGTCATCCAATAAGTAACACAAAAGATTCATTCCTATTGCAGAGAAAAATAAATACCATAAAGTGTATTGGAACATTCATTGGATATATATTTTCCGTGTTTTTGAATATCAGCATAGGGCTTAACAAATTCGGAGGTGTTGATGCTTAAGAGATTGGGGTCGTCAAACTGCATATCTTGAGGTATCTTCATTTTTATTTTTTTGTCTTTGTTGATGTAATATTGTTTGAATTGTGGGGGAAAGCATTTTGCATGGAGTTGAGAATCAAGAGAATAAAAATATATTGGAATAACAATTTTGTTTGAAGAAAGTTCAACTGGCTCAAAAATGTAGAAGTGTGTCCCATTCACGTCACACATTGGAGCACAGTGTTCAACTTTCAAGTCCTTGAGCCATTTCTGAGACTGAGAAAATTTGTAGTGTGAACCATTTGGGATTTCTGGATAAGAGTCAATATGCTTTCCCACCAAAGGGTTGGCCAAGTCCTTTAAAAATTAAAATCAATATGATTAGCTTATTGAAAGAATTTCCAAGAAATGGTATTGAATAACAAGTAGACATATTCTGTCAGCCTCTGTGATGCCAAGGGCTAGTACCTTTTAGCTACACAAGGTGATAAGAGTGCAAATGAAGGGTAAAGTGGGGTATTTTCACGTAGAAAAGTAGCGGAGAAAGAAAAAAGAATATAATTCTTTTTTATAGGGGGGCCTGCTGGCGCAGGGGTGTTTGTAGGTGCCCTCTAAATCAGAGATCTGCTAAGCAGGGTGGTATCTGATTAAGCAAACAATGGGTTTCTGCGTAACAGAAGGTGGTACCAAAGTGCTTTTCCAATTAAGGAACTAGAATGGGGACAAAAGGATGAAAGAAGTACTCACTATTGCTTCTTTCAAGACAAAAAGCCACTTAGGGGGGTGAAGTAGAGCTGCTGGGTAGATTGAAGGGTTTCTGCGCAGGAGCTGGACACGTCGAATGGTTGATTTGAAGGGAACACCACGGATAAAACAGGCAAAACAGGGCAGAGTAACTGAAATAAGGACAGGACACGGTGTAACTGATTGACTGTAATAATAATTGATGATGGGGAACAACTTTTGGCGTGGAAAGAGGGCTCTATATATACTAATTTCACTCATAGTGGAGGACCTTTCTGCCTGTGTGCGTGTAGTAACTGGTTTTCAGCGCAATGTGGCCAATTTGGGAGATTGGCTCTAACAAGGCTCATCCCAATGACACTGCTGGTCCTTAATTCAGCGTCACAAGTGCTTTCCATGACCTTAATAACCTATTTAGTCATTGTAACTAAGGTACATAGCAACACTGACGTGTGATTGTATCTGAAATGGGCCACAAATGACGCAAATGGGCCACAAATGGCTAAGGCCAATCATTAAAGGCCACGCTGGCTATGTTACTCTTATGTATTCAAGGTTTTTATTAATAAAACCTTCTAAATAAACCACGTAGAATCTACTTTTACCCTAGTTACACTTGTACATATGTGGTAACTAGGGGATTAGCTATTTCCACGCATTTGGCCAATTTCCAATTGGATTATATAATCCACACGCAGGGTTGGAGGTTTAAACCCCAATTGGGCCTGACTCCCAAACTATACACAACACCTCAATTATAAGTCCATAATTGGTCATTTCACATGTAGTATGCATATATAACAAGTACATACGTGTGTAATGTCTGTGTGACATATGTTTGTGGCCAACTCTTACAGGTAATTGGTTCAAGGTGAAGGAGTAGGAATTTAGGGGTACTTCCAGTGAGGGACCCTACATTAATTTGCATGAGGATTCCGAATATGACATAATATTCTGAGTTATCCTCAAGGTTTAGAAGTTATTCAGTATTTTTGTAAAAAGTAGTTGTTATTTTAATTCATTACTTATTTTTATGGTGCCAGGACTTTGCTAAGCTCATTGGATAAAAATAAGTAAACTGAGTTTTTTGTGCATTATTAATCATATAAGTGGGTCTTAATACTGTAGTAATAATGTCTCTTTTTATGTTACTTTTGTCAGGTTGGCTCTGTCATAGTAGCAAGCTGACATATTCTCAATAGAAACCTGACCTGAGACAAAATTTCTTTTATGCTGAGTGAAAAGCAGGGTGTCCCAAAAGGACTCTGTTTGATGACAAGCTGACTCTTCAAGAAGGTTCTTATGCGTGCTTGTGCGCTGCAGACGGTAGCCCAGGATGGAAGATGGATGTCACAAATTGACATGACTGCACGGACTTTATTGTAGATTGATTGGGAGATGAGTGAGTTGGTGTGTCCTATCAACAAAGACCCAATGAGCTCCTGAATGTAAAAGGTGAATCTATCAGTTTAGTTTTATCTTTCATATTTCATCTTTTTAGGTATGGTTTTGTTATTAGGGGATAAAAAACTACCATCTTGTTCTTAAAAGGAAACCATCTGGATTTTTCCTCCTTATTTTTCTGGTCATTCTGGTTGCTCTCTGAGCCTTCAAGAACATCATCATCCCCTTCAAAAACAGCATTATCCTGGTGATGAAGGATTTCTTCAATCTCAGCATTAATCAAATCTTCTATCTCTATTTTGTTGTTGAGGTTGATAGTGGCTGATATTTTTGATTCTATATCTCTTTCTGCTGAGTATAAGGCATCTAAATCATCTTCAAGATTATAATTCTCTGGATTCTCTTCACTGATCTCATCTTCTTTATCAACCTCAGGTAGATAATTAGAGGGTTCTCTCCTTTCATTTTCAATCCTTTGATGGTGCTAACGTGCAATTTGTTCATCGTGTTGACGCAGATTCTCCAGATGCCTTATCCCCGTAGCATGATGTTGAAAGCTTAAGGTCTCAGACCCTTTGCATAAGGTACAGCAGTAGCTATTTTGGCCATCTTGCCTCACTCTAACCTGACAAAACCCGGGTAAATTTCCTTTTCATTCAAGAGATGCAGTCCTTAAATTAGTATTGTTTCAACTCCCTTTCAAATCCAATAAGAAATGAAAAAAACTTGTGTTTGGCTCATGATGCTGTTTTAAATGATTTGATTAAGATTTAGATGTATTTTATTCAATCACTGACCTATTGATTTAGTTATGTATTGGTTTAGTTATGTATTTATTTAGTTATGTATTGATTTTTATTTGTTTAATTTTGTATATTTATTGGGCTTTTTATTGATGCAGTCAGATGGGTGCTTTCTCTTTCATTTCGCGTTGACAGTCTCTCTTTAAGGCTTCAAATTGTCTGGGTCTGCTGTGTTTGAATCCAATGTGCAGATGAACTCAGATAAGGTGAGTTTTCTGCTGTGTTGCTCCGTCTTGTTCCAAGCTCACAGACCTCCTGACATCAATGCCCTGTCTTCCAGCTCACAGGCCTCCTGACATCATGCCCTGTTGACTGCTTTATCAGGTTTGCTTTCATATCCTGACCTCGAGCCTGGTAGCCTGCTGATCACAATCTATTCTTTTCTTTTGGTTATCTCGCCAATCCCACCAGTTATCTCATCATATCACATCATGCCAGCCTCTCGAAACCCTCCAATAAAATGCCCAGCAAACCAAAAGCAAGCACTGCCTCCAATCAAAAGTTGAGTTTCTCCACTTCACTTTTCCTATAATGTTTGTTGATATTCTTTCTTATCTTCTCCCAAACCAAACCCAATATTAAGGTCAAGTCAAATCACAAAGCCACAAGAGACCTTGTCACAAGCCAACTCCTCTGCCCTCAGAACATCAACCCCCTGAACCCCACTCTGAACATCCAAGCAAGAATGAAGAGAGCTGTGATGATTCAGATGACGAAAGTGATAATCTTAATCACAGCAACAACCATGATGCAATCCCTGCAATTGATCCAGAAATTGACTCCTTGAATCATGTTTTCCTTCATGAAAATGCCAGTCATACACATGAAAACAAAGATGCTGATAATTCAGAATTGTCACCTGATATGACTCGCAAGATACACAGCATGATGCCAATCCAATTGAGCGATCACTATTATCATGAGGCTATTGACATTGTAAATGTAAGTCCGTTCTCTATCTTTCCTTCTCATGCGCGTGCAACTGATTCTGCTCATTTGAGAGCAGACTCCAGGGGCCCTGGGTTACTTCCTTGCTTTCAGGGAGATGGGACAAGTGCAGCAAGAAAAAACTTCCGCGCAACCGTCAGGCACTCGACAACAATCAGAAAACCCCATTGCTCCTGAACGCTTGACTGTAAATGATTTCATCTACAGTTTGGATTCAAAGGTAAGTCAGTTCACATCCTCCTCCTTATCTTTATTCCTATCCTCCTCCTTATACCACCTAAATTCAAGCTCATTTTTCATTCTTTATGGAGGAATGTATACGCAACCTTACTAAAGAAGCGCTCCTCCAAACGGACATTGACTCATACACCCGAGGGCAGTACAAAACTGGGACAATTGATATGTCATTGCTGACAGTCATTATGGTACGTAGGTTCTCGTCTGTTCAATGTGTTATTTGAGTCCAATCAATATGTTTCTTTTTCCTCAACTATAGAAAAGCCTGGAGGCACTTCCCAAGCCATCTCTCAAGAAGCTTTTCCCTCCTGGCTTTGCGGACGGAAATGCGGCTGCTCGTTATAAGGATGTCTTCAGTAAGGTCCGTAACATACAGAAGCATACACGATTGGCTTTGCAAGCCAATCTCCTTTTCAACATTCTCGACGAGAACGGAAAGCTTTTCACGCACGCCACAGTTCCAAACTTACACACACTAGCCGAATATGTTATACGCTCGATGATCAATCCTGAAGAGGCCTTGAACAAAAACGATGTCAAGAAAAAGATCACGCCTCTGTTTCTTGTCCGAATTGCGCATCTGCAACTTCAAACTCTTGATCACATGTTCCACCCGCCAGAATTCAAAAAGAGATTGCAATGGATCCTTATAGATGAAAAGATTCAAGAATTAAAGTCTCGGGGTGCTGACCATTGATCCGCGTAAGTTTTATTTCTTTTCGTTTCCTTGTATCTTGTTCAACTAATCATTGCTTCACCTTTCTTTTCACGCTTCCAGGTGGGGGAAAGCTCTCATGGACAAGGATGGCGAGTTGTTTGGCCACCAAAAAATGTTCGGCGATATTGACAAGCACACCATCTGCATGCCCACTCCAGAGGCAGTGCACGAGAGACTTGACGAGATCCTTCGATCTCAAGCCAACGCAGCCTCGACATCGACTGGCCGCAATTGACTGCTCTGACTAACTCTTACTGTATCTTTGTTCTCACTGTTTTTTCCCCTGCTCGTCTTTGTTTTCAACAACAAATTCAGTTGAACATGTACAATCTGTTTTGCAAATCAACACTACATACAGGCTACAACTTTCTGTTCCTATCAATATTATATTATGTATTTTGTTTATATAGACGCTAGAAATACTATGTATCACATCATCAAAAACCAAAGCAACTCAAATCAGAACCAAATGAATATGGAAACAAAAAAGCAAGAAAAAAAAAGCAAAGTCTGCTTTGAGTGCGCCTCAAAAAGTGTCCGTTGGATGCGCTTCTGACGGTTTAAAACCGTTTGCGTCAGCGTCACCTTAACGCTTCCTGCAAAGGAAAGCGTCACCTCGACGCTGACACGAACGGTTTTAGACCGTCAGAATGACCGGATTTTGACGGTTACGCAAAACCGTCAAAATCCGGTCATGCAGAGTGGCGTCAAGATGACGCTTTCTGCAGGGCTACTGCCGGACAGATTTAAACCATCAACATGAGCATCAATGTGACGGTCCTCCTTGCCCATGGTGTACACATTCCATCATGACGAGTGCCGATTTGAAGAAGTTAGGGTGCCACTGCATCAGGATCGCCTGGACAAATGGGTTACTTTGGACCCTGAAGAGGACGACAAATTGGACCATGCTGTCTATGAGGACCTTGAGCGTTGGCGGCAGGAGGCAAAGGATCTCAACTGGGATTCGATCATGGATAAACTCCATGCGTACTTGTCAGCCCTAGAGATACTCCAACGTATCCAAAGGACTGCTATTTTATATTCAACTCACTTATATCTTCTGTAATATTAATAAATCCTTGAATATTATTGCAGAAATGGATTTCTGATGTAAATTTATGTAGGGTTACCCACTGAGAGTACCCCTGAATTATTACTCCTCATGGTACTTTGACCATTCTCAAAGTACCACGGAGAAACTACTACAAAACATTAAAATGTAATGTATTTAAATATGCTAATACATAGTATAAGCATATTTTGGCGCAGAGAAAGAACTTAAACAAGGTTGTGAAACAATACAAAGCTTGTCTTCCTTGGCTGAGAATTTATTTCTATGGGAAATATACTACTTATTAGATATTCCCTCATTATAGAAATAGAATTACCCTTTCCCATGAAAGTGTGGGTAATTCTTTAATTCATTATCTTTATTAGTGTGGCTTCATGAGTAAATGGTTCATAAATATACTCATGATGTCATGGGGACAGGATAATAAATTTTCACATCCATAGAATTGGCCACAAATCTTCACGTAGAAGTTTGTGCTCATTCCCTGGCTTGTTTAAACTCCCAGAGGCTCCTCATGGCGCCCAAAGGGACCTCTAGGCCTTAAAAGGAAGGCTTCTGACGCCCAAAGATGGATTCCTCAGCCTATTCACCCACATACTTAGCTATAAACTCAGTATAAGTGAGTATTCTCCTCCTACTTTTAGAGTAGTGTTTCTCTATCTAAATCCTTTCCCACTGGAGCTTTTAGCTTGCATTATTATCCCCAATTACTGCGCCTAAATCCTCCTTAAAAATAGTAGCTGAAAGACCACCACCTCTGCCTGCAGCCATTCTGTCACGTGCTTTCCTACTATTATCCTTTTTTGTTGCTTTATAGCTTCAAAATAACAACTATTTATAGTTGTTCTCCTACCCAAACTGTTGTATATCAACTTTTGGCGTAACAGGAGTGCAGAACTAACCCATTATTCTATTGGGGTAGGACTAGTAATAGTCCTTTAAATTGTTCTATCAGCACATTCATAGTGATTTGGGCCATTTTGGACCAACATCTCATAGAAATAGCTGTCAATTGGGGGCCTCATCGTGCTTTTTACCTGAGCCAACATCTTGTTGTCTATCCCCCGTCATTTTTTTCTTTTTTACCCCGCGTAAAATAGTCAAAAACTGACCATTTAACCTTTTTTCCTACTTTTCGAAATTTCCTACTTTTCAGGGATTTCCAAAAAGCTACCATCAGTTCTTGCCATAAAATTATTTTAAGGCCATCCCCGCGTTTGTGAGCATCCCCTCTACAACGCTACCGTCTCGGATTTCTTGATTGTTGCTTAGCGCATCAAGTTATCCGCCGCCGAAGTGTCAGCCTCTGTGATGCCAAGGGCTAGTACCTTTTAGCTACACAAGGTGATAAGAGTGCAAATGATGGGTAGAGTGGGGTATTTTCACGTAGAAAAGTAGTAAAGAAAGAAATAAAAAGAATATAATTCTTTTTTATAGAGGGGCCTGCTGGCGCAGGGGTGTTTGTAGGTGCCCTCTAAATCAGAGATCTGCAAAGCAGGGTGGTATCTGATTAAGCAAACAATGGGTTTCTGCGTAACAGAAGGTGGTACCAAAGTGCTTTTCCAATTAAGGAACCAGGATGGGGACAGAAGGATGAAAGAAGTACTCACTATTGCTTCTTTCAAGCCAAAAAGCCACGTAGGGGGGTGAAGTAGAGCTGCTGGGTAGATTGGATGGTTTCTGCGCAGGAGCTGGACACGTAGGATGGTTGATTTAATAAGAACACCAAGGATAAAACAGGCAAAACAGAGCAGAGTAACTGAAATAAGGACAGGACACGGCGTAACTGATTGACTGTAATATAAACTGATGATGATGAACAACATTTGGCGTGGAAAGAGGGCTCTATATATACTAATTTCACTCATAGTAGAGGACCTTTCCTGCCTGTGTGCTTGTAGTTGCTGAATTTCAGCGCAATGTGGCCAATTTGGGAGATTGGCACTAACAAGGCTCATCCCAATGGCACTGCTGGTCATTATTTCAGCGTCACAAGTGCTCTTCATGACCTTAATAACCTATTTGGTCATTGTAACTAAGGTACATAGCAACACTGACGTGTGATTGTATCTGAAATGGGCCACAAATGACGGAAATGGGCCACAAATGGCTATGGCCAATCATTAAAGGCCACGCTGGCTATGTTAATCTTAGGTATTCAAGGTTTTTATTAATTAAACCTTGCAAATCCGTCATGTAGAATCTACCTGTACACTGGTTATGCTTGTACATACCTGGTAACTAGGTAATTGCCTATTTCCACGCATTTGGCCAATTTCCAATTGGATTATATAATCCACGCGCGGGGTTGGAGGTTTAAACCCCAATTGGGCTTAACTCCCAAACTATACACAACACCTCAATTATAAGTCCATAATTGGTCCTTTCACATACAGTATGCATATATATCAAGTACATACGTGTGTAATGTGTATCTGTGACACGTGGGTGTGGCCAATTGTTACAAGTAATTGGTTCAAGGTGAAGGAGTAGGAATTCAGGGGTACTTCCAGTGAGGGACCCTACATTATTTTACATGAGGATTCAGAATATGACATAATATTATAAGTTATCCTCAAGGTTTAGAAGTTATTCATAATTTCTGTAAAAAATAGTTATTTATTTTAGTTCTAACTTATTTTTAAGGGTCCAGAACTTTGTTAATGTTTTTGGGTAAAAATAAGGTTACTAGTTATTTCTCTTACTTTTATGTGTTAATATGGTTACCTTATGATTATTCCTTATTATTATAGTTACTTCATGTCTTTTTGTTATCAATTATTAGCATATGTACTATTTTCAGGGTTTGTACATATGGTAATAATGTTGTTTTTATTTTTCATTTATTTTCATTAGTTTCTATATTGATAGTGTTACTTTGTCAGGTTGTCTCTGACTTAGTAGCAAGCTGACATTCCCTCCCTTTAAAATGAGACTTTAGAAAACAAAATTCACCCTAATGTCTGTAGTGAGAAAAAAAAAATATTCCAGGTTCTCTTAAAGGAATTGTAATTTGTCAGATGTTTGGTTTTTCAGGTATGTTATCCTTAGGAATCTATTCATCTTGTTCAAATGATTTTCCTTTATATCTCAATTAATGAGGTATAGCTTCATGTGGTACAATAGTGCCATTGGTATATCTAGGATTCCCAGGTTGATTTCCAGCTGGAAGGACACTAGTAAAAGATTCAATCTGTAGCTAAAATAGATTTTTTATCAAGTGTGAAGGTTCCAACAATTGAACGTGTCTTTTTCTTCTTGAGGTCAGTAGAACTTACATGTGCACAATAGTGATTGATTAGTATTCTTAAACATTATGATTAATTTCCAATTCAGGAATCTTTTTATTTATTCTCTTTGGTTTTTCAAATCAAACCTAATTCTAATATCCTATAGAGTTTCACTCAAGTAGTTTGCACAGGGGTTTCATTTAATTTAGGTATTGAACCTTCTTCATGAAATCTTAGATACAATTTGTTATGCAGGATGGCTAATATTGAGAGATAGGTATAGTTCACTTATTTGAATTTCACTTAATGCTTCTTAGAGAAGAAAATTGTAAGAGCCAGGTAGACTAAAGTTGTAGTTGCAACATATGGGCTCTGAGAGGAATTAATTTATACTTAGATCAAAATGTCTAAATGCCAAAGGTGTGTATCAGATACTGGTAAAAAAAGTATTTACTACTTTAGTTGCTAAATGTCAGCTTGCTACTATGTCAGAGACAACCTGACAAAAGTAACATAAATAGAGACATTATTACTACAATATTAAGACCCATTTATATGACTAATAATGTACAAAAGATTCAGTTTACTTATTTTTATCCAATAAGCTTAGCAAAGTCCTGGCACCATAAAAATAAGTAATTAATTAAAATAATAACTACTTTGTACAAAAATACTAAATAACTTCTGAACCTTGAGGATAACTTAGAATATTATGTCATATTCTGAATCCTCATGCAAATTAATGTAGGGTCCCTCACTGGAAGTACCCCTGAATTCCTACTCCTTCACCTTGAACCAATTACCCGTAAGAATTGGCCACACTTATGTGTCACAACTGACATTACACACGTATGTACTTGTTATATATACATACCATATGTGAAATGACCAATTATGGACTTATAATTGAGGTGTTGTGTATAGTTTAGAAGTTAGGCCCAATTGGGGTTTAATCCTCCAACCCCGCGCGTGGATTATATAATCCAATTGGAAATTGGCCAAATGCGTGGAAATAGCTAATCCCCTAGTTACCACACGTGTACAGGTGTAACTAGGGTACTAGTAGATTCTACGTGGTTTATTTACAAGGTTTCATTAATAAAAACCTTGAATACATAAGAGTAACATAGCCAGCGTGGCCTTTGATGATTGGCCATAGCCATTTGTGGCCCATTTGCGTCATATGTGGCCCATTTCAGATACAAATACACGTCAGTGTTGCTATGTACCTTAGTTACAATGACCAAATAGGTTATTAAGGTCATTATAAACACTTGTGACGCTGAAATAATGATCAGCAGTGCCATTGGGATGAGCCTTGTTAGTGCCAATCTCCCAAATTGGCCACATTGCGCTGAAAACCAGTTACTACACGCACACAGGCAGAAAGGTCCTCCACTATGAGTGAAATTAGTATATATAGAGCCCTCTTTCCACGCCAAAAGTTGTTCATCATCATCAATTTATATTACAGTCAATCAGTTACGCCGTGTCCTGTCCTATTTCAGTTACTCTGCTCTGTTTGCCTGTTCTATTTGTGGTGTTCCTCTTTTAAATCAACCATTCTACGTGTCCAGCTCCTGCGCAGAAACCATCCAATCTACCCAGCAGCTCTACTTCACCCCCCTACGTGGCTTTTTGGCTTGAAAGAAGCAATAGTGAGTACTTCTTTCATCCTTCTGTCCCCATTCTGGTTCCTTAATTGGAAAAGCACTTTGGTACCACTTTCTGTTACGCAGAAACCCATTGTTTGCTTAATCAGATACCACCCTGCTTAGCAGATCTCTGATTTAGAGGGCACCTACCAACACCCCTGCGCCAGCAGGCCCCTGTGTTGCTATGTACCTTAGTTACAATGACCAAATAGGTTATTAAGGTCATTATAAACACTTGTGACGCTGAAATAATGACCAGCAGTGCCATTGGGATGAGCCTTGTTAGTGCCAATCTCCCAAATTGGCCACATTGCGCTGAAATTCAGCAACTACAAGCACACAGGCAGGAAAGGTCCTCTACTATGAGTGAAATTAGTATATATAGAGCCCTCTTTCCACGCCAAATGTTGTTAATCATCATCAATTATTATTACAGTCAATCAGTTACGCCGTGTCCTGTCCTTATTTCAGTTACTCTGCTCTGTTTTGCCTGTTTTATCCTTGGTGTTCTTATTAAATCAACCATCCTACGTGACCAGCTCCTGCGCAGAAACCATCCAATCTACCCAGCAGCTCTACTTCACCCCCCTACGTGGCTTTTTGGCTTAAAAGAAGCAATAGTGAGTACTTCTTTTATCCTTCTGTCCCCATTCTGGTTCCTTAATTGGAAAAGCACTTTGGTACCACCTTCTGTTACGCAGAAACCCATTGTTTGCTTAATCAGATACCACCCTGCTTAGCAGATCTCTGATTTAGAGGGCACCTACAAACACCCCTGCGCCAGCAGGCCCCTCTATAAAAAAGAATTATATTCTTTTTATTTCTTTCTTTACTACTTTTCTACGTGAAAATACCCCACTCTACCCATCATTTGCACTCTTATCACCTTGTGTAGCTAAAAGGTACTAGCCCTTGGCATCACAGAGGCTGACACTAAAAAAATGATTCCATACACTATCTTCGCAGGTATCACTCTTTAGTAAATATTTTCAGATAATTCCAGATCCTAGTAATATGTTCATTACCTCCAGAGAATGTATGATAGAAAGATTCCAATTCCACTGTGTACTTAAATTGCCTCAGAGTCTATAGTGTATACATGGAATCATGGTTCCTTAGGAGGTAAATGTATTGATCATCCTGGTAGATTTGGCTTCTGATATTTTTACTGAAATGAAGGAACATATAGTTTCTTGACTAAGTAACAAGGAAAAATGGTGAATTCATGTGATCTTTCTGGAAATTTGGACTTGTATATTTGCATCTGGTATCCAGGTAACGGTTTTTTCTTATTGTTAAACCAGTTATATCCAATTTAATGTTTAACTTGGTGTGTTCCCATTAATTTGTTAGATCAGTTTACTTCTTTTAATTATTGATTAATGTTGCTAGTGTTTTTATAATATGTGTACTTTTTGGGTGAATAGAGAGTCTCAGAGTATTTTGCGGTGCTGAGAGCTTAACATGTTAAATGAATTATATAAGGCAACCTTTTAAAGTTTTCAGAATATCTTCTAGCAAAATAAGCCAAGAAAAAAGCATAGAAGAAATTATATTATAGCTGGATTCAGTTAACATTGTGCTTGTTTATAGTTTATTTTCTTGGTTGAGATTTAAGTAGTCAAGTTCTTCTTTATGTTGTCTGGTGTATTTCGGACAGGACTTAGATCTCCTTCCTAAAGGTAATCTCTGGAGCTTTGACTACAGTCTGTTGTTTGTTACAGAAGTCACTTGCACTAATTATGAGTTTCTCATATTCTTTCCTTATATCTTGCCTTTGTTAGTTGAGGACACATCATTATAGCAAGAGATTTTGAAGAAAATACTTGGAGGACGTAGTTCTCAATGTTAGTTAAGTAGTCCTCTGATATCTTTTTGTGCTTCATGGTAGTTTATTAAATATTGTCATAAGGAGATTACCAATTAGTAGTGCGTATCAAGGATTTCTGGCGGTGAATCTCTCTTTGTCAATGATTGATAGCCAGTAGCTTAGTTTTTTGCAAATCCCTATTTCCAAACATAGGCTAGACTTTGCCTGATCTACTAGTTTGCTTGCTTCTGCAGAATGGTTTGTCTTCTGGGTAGCAGCAATCATGTGGTCTTGGATTATGAGTGGTATCTAATCTTGATCAAAGCATGTAGGCAAGAAGATTAGGGAATTAGTTCAAACAGTGAAATCTGTGGGTTACCAATATTTTTCGTTCCCTAGTACTGAGACCAAAGCTGCTTTATTGTCATTTTGATTGCTAGGGAGATCCTCATTTTGATTTTTCGTAATCTTGTCCACGTGCAACTGAATCTGTTGTGGAGCATGTTTGAGAAGTTGTTCTCATTGCTTTTCTTTGATTACTGATTCAGGAGCAATATACAACCTCTCTGGTACATGTTTCTAATAAAAGCAAAAAATAGGATACAATCTAAGCTTTTCGTAAACAGGGTTGACCAAACCATCTGGGTAGTACTAAGACCCATTGGTGTTTTGCTAGGGATTCTTGAGCCATAGTCGCGCAAGCATTAATGATTATCCTTTTAAAGTTGGTAGGCTTGGTTCACCGGGGCAGTCACAATATAGATTGGCTTTGAAGGATCAGGTGGATAGTTCTGTATTTGGGGTTTGTATGACACTAGCCATTGATCAAGTAGTTGTGTTGCAAGGACTGATATGCCGCGGCCTCAACACGTTGGATGATATGAGTAGGGAAGTCTTTCTGCTTGCGGGTGTCCTTGACTTTGGCCTCATAGAGGGCGTACTGCTGGCGGATAACTTGCTCTTTGAGGGTCGTGTCGTAAGGCAGTGTCCGTTCTGGTTTTAGGCATCTTGCTGCCTTGCGCATGGTATGACCCGCTTGGGGTGGTGCTATCCCGAGCTTGCCCCATTCACCCGCCGTGAGAATTTGTTGTTTGATGAGAAGTCTGTGGCGACGTGAGAGGACGGCCTCCGACAAGCAAGTTCTCCAAAATTGGAGCGTGTATTTCATAAACACGTCCACCAGGATGCCCTCGATGGCCACACAGTCCAGGCTGTCGACTTTGATCTTCAGTTCCTGGCAGGAGTTGATCGGAGCAAGCACCGTTGGGTGCTGAGCTGAGCGACAGAATGATGGAGGTTGGCGCGCAAAGCCAATTTGATTAGACAGTTGTTGTCGCCAGGTATAGGTTTGTTGGATGCCACTGTTTAATGGAAATCTGATGTCAGTGTTGATCTAATCTCAGGATTGATTTGCTGTATGTAAAACGGGACGACTTACTTGTCTCGCTTTTTTCTCCTTATGACGAGTTGCTCGGTGGTTGCGCCATAAGGCGTAGGGATGATTGTAAGTGTGGCTTCTGGAGTGTCAATGTTTGCAGTGGAGGGTATTGTTATACCTGGACGGATGATTGGTAGTGGATGGATAAGGATGTAGTAAGCACTTATGATTGTGAGAGTGATTCGGCGGTACTTACTTACGTTCAGGTAGACGGTTGTGATAGAGGGTATGTGTCATTGAGAGTTGAAGCGGGTCTGTGTGTAAGAAAAGTAAGAGTGCTATGGTGAATTGAACCCGCAACCTCAACTGGAGGGTATATATATCAATTGTGGTCCACTAATTGCAAAGGTGGTGGAGCAGGTCAGTTTGGTTGGCCCACCAAATCACATAACTATTACTTGGCGTAGACTCTCCTTTGTGGATGGAATCTGGAGTAACTCCTGTGTCAGAGGTAGAGGAGTCACTTTTTTGCTCATTTTTATACAAAGCGTAAAATAAAGTCTCTTAATCTTCAGTATGTTCTGAATGGTTTCATTTCTTGCGCCCCAAAACAAGAATTATGAAGAAAGTTCTAATTTTTGATATTTTTTGCGCAGCAAGACCAATTTATGAAAAAAAGTCTAATGTTTATATTTTTTGCCCAACAAAATGTATTCATGAAAGAGGTAAAAAATGAAATTTTAGTACAATGAAGGATATGATCATAGAACAATGCTGGGGTGGTCATTTACATAGAAATTTTTAGCAGAGAAATATTCTACTTTATCAATTAAGCATGTGTCTGCAGATAAGAGGAGGAGAGTGGGTTCTACATCTAAGAACTGATTTATTCGAGTCCAGGCTGTTTCTGATTTAACACATATTTTTTTATCTACTGAAAAATAGTAAAATTCTCCATCAGGCGTATAAGTAGTAGTGGATAGAATGTGGTGGATGGTTTTCTTTCTACAATTCCAAAAGGCATTTTCGTGTTCTGTTTCTACAACCATATACAAAGGCTGTTGAACATTGATGAATCCTTCAGTATGCCTGGTTGTTTCTTTTATAAGTTGATCCCTGCAACTTAACCATTCATAAGGAATATGGACCTTGTTTAATGTTGTTGAAAGGTTCCTTGTAGAAAATAATGAAGTGTATTCAGGCATATTCTGTTTTTTAAAGAATTCAGTATTAATTTACGCCTTTTTTGAAAGAAATAATGATGGGTTTAAACTTACTGTATCCCTTATTCTTTATGCAGGAGAATTTTACGGTGGGAGTAAGCTATAGATGAAGGTTTGGGTATTTCTCTAATGTAAAGAGAAAAGTTGTTAAGGTTAATATGTTTCAGAAGAATAAATAATGATGTTTGAAACAATTTAAAATAATTATTTAAAGGGTTTGGTTAATTTTGCGTGAGTGAGGAGCAAATGTAGAAAAGAGTAGGTGCCAGGAGTTGATTATCACGGATAGTATTGATAATTTCCCAGCCAGACCCCCAATTGTCAGCCTCTGTGATGCCAAGGGCTAGTACCTTTTAGCTACACAAGGTGATAAGAGTGCCAAATAAGGGTAGAGTAGGATAATTTCACGTAGAAAAGTAGTAGGAAAGAAATAAAAAGAATATAATTCTTTTTTATAGAGGGGCCTGCTGGCGCAGGGGTGTTTGTAGGTGCCCTCTAAATCAGAGATCTGCTAAGCAGGGTGGTATCTGATTAAGCAAACAATGGGTTTCTGCGTAACAGAAGGTGGTACCAAAGTGCTTTTCCAATTAAGGAACCAGAATGGGGACAGAAGGATAAAAAAAGTACTCACTATTGCTTCTTTTAAGCCAAAAAGCCACGTAGGGGGGTGAAGTAGAGCTGCTGGGTAGATTGGATGGTTTCTGCGCAGGAGCTGGTCACGTAGGATGGTTGATTTAATAAGAACACCAAGGATAAAACAGGCAAACAGGGCAGAGTAACTGAAATAAGGACAGGACACGGCGTAACTGATTGACTGTAATAATAATTGATGATGATGAACAACATTTGGCGTGGAAAGAGGGCTCTATATATACTAATTTCACTCATAGTAGAGGACCTTTCCTGCCTGTGTGCTTGTAGTTGCTGAATTTCAGCGCAATGTGGCCAATTTGGGAGATTGGCACTAACAAGGCTCATCCCAATGGCACTGCTGGTCATTATTTCAGCGTCACAAGTGTTTATAATGACCTTAATAACCTATTTGGTCATTGTAACTAAGGTACATAGCAACACAGGGGCCTGCTGGCGCAGGGGTGTTTGTAGGTGCCCTCTAAATCAGAGATCTGCTAAGCAGGGTGGTATCTGATTAAGCAAACAATGGGTTTCTGCGTAACAGAAGGTGGTACCAAAGTGCTTTTCCAATTAAGGAACCAGAATGGGGACAGAAGGATGAAAGAAGTACTCACTATTGCTTCTTTCAAGCCAAAAAGCCACGTAGGGGGGTGAAGTAGAGCTGCTGGGTAGATTGGATGGTTTCTGCGCAGGAGCTGGACACGTAGAATGGTTGATTTAAAAGAGGAACACCACAAATAGAACAGGCAAACAGAGCAGAGTAACTGAAATAGGACAGGACACGGCGTAACTGATTGACTGTAATATAAATTGATGATGATGAACAACATTTGGCGTGGAAAGAGGGCTCTATATATACTATTTTCACTCATAGTAGAGGACCTTTCTTGCCTGTGTGCGTGTAGTTGCTATATTTCAGCGCAATGTGGCCAATTTGGGAGATTGGCACTAACAAGGCTCATCCCAATGGCACTGCTGATCATTATTTCAGCGTCACAAGTGTTTATAATGACCTTAATAACATATTTGGTCATTGTAACTAAGGTACATAGCAACACTGACGTGTGATTGTATCTGAAATGGGCCACAAATGACGGAAATGGGCCACAAATGGCTATGGCCAATCATTAAAGGCCACGCTGGCTATGTTAATCTTAGGTATTCAAGGTTTTTATTAATTAAACCTTGCAAATCCGTCATGTAGAATCTACCTGTACACTGGTTATGCTTGTACATACCTGGTAACTAGGTAATTGCCTATTTCCACGCATTTGGCCAATTTCCAATTGGATTATATAATCCACGCGCGGGGTTGGAGGTTTAAACCCCAATTGGGCTTAACTCCCAAACTATACACAACACCTCAATTATAAGTCCATAATTGGTCCTTTCACATACAGTATGCATATATATCAAGTACATACGTGTGTAATGTGTATCTGTGACACGTGGGTGTGGCCAATTGTTACAAGTAATTGGTTCAAGGTGAAGGAGTAGGAATTCAGGGGTACTTCCAGTGAGGGACCCTACATTATTTTACATGAGGATTCAGAATATGACATAATATTATAAGTTATCCTCAAGGTTTAGAAGTTATTCATAATTTCTGTAAAAAATAGTTATTTATTTTAGTTCTAACTTATTTTTAAGGGTCCAGAACTTTGTTAATGTTTTTGGGTAAAAATAAGGTTACTAGTTATTTCTCTTACTTTTATGTGTTAATATGGTTACCTTATGATTATTCCTTATTATTATAGTTACTTCATGTCTTTTTGTTATCAATTATTAGCATATGTACTATTTTCAGGGTTTGTACATATGGTAATAATGTTGTTTTTATTTTTCATTTATTTTCATTAGTTTCTATATTGATAGTGTTACTTTGTCAGGTTGTCTCTGACTTAGTAGCAAGCTGACATTTGGGGCGTAAGCATTTTTTTTGTCTTGCGTGTGATGAGGGGCACTAATTTTTTTTTGAAACGCAGGAATACTGAGGTTGGATGAAGATTTGGAGGCTCCAAACGACCATATCAATACGTTAGGCTTTGGGTGATTTCCAAGGAAACACAAGTACAAGGTTGTTCTGGGGGAGCTACGCCGCCGTTTAACTGAACACGGGGCCATGATGGGTGAGTGGCACGAAAAGATCAGCTGGCTTTGGGATCGATGCCAACCACAGGGGAATCAGGAGTATCAATTGGAATGGGACGAAATGATGGGTAACATACAAAGAGGAAACCCGGTCGAGCCGGCGGTGTTTGATGGTGTTGATGAGGTTCAGGAGGAGACTGTGCTAGAGCTGGACCTGGATGATGGTGAGGATGCTGAAGCTGGGTTAATTGCTGAAATGGAGACTCATCACATTGATGAGCGTAGCAAGGGATGTGCAGATGACACTGATAATCCCGAGGACAATTGAATTTGGGCCTCTTCTTCAATCGGATAATTCTGTCTAGCTTTTTTGTTGTAGAAAGAACTTTCTTACGGTCAACCCTTCATGATTACAGCCTATACACGTTGATACTCCCTTCTTGTTTGGATTCCCTTTTTATTTCTCAAACCTCATTCTTCATTGTACTTGTATGGACCATCCAAAACTTGGATCGGTTGGGTTCTTTATTTATTTCTTATAACTCACATCTAGCAAACATTTTGATAAAAACATTTGGACTAACATGAACAAGTGAAATAAACAAAGTGAGACTTCCCTTGTCACAGAGCAATTTTTGTTTTGTACGTGACAAGTTTCCATTTGTTGCAATACATTTATCAATGAATATTGAGACAGATGTTGTGTGATGGTGTCATCTCAGAAAATGGATGTGTGTGTTGGTGGTGTGTTGAAAGCTTTTTGGCCGGGGGGTAATGGCCGCGTGCGTGCGTACTGGAAAAAGGTGGTGTTGCCTTGAAGTTGTGGTTGGTGTTGTGAGGGGGTGAGCAACAGGTGAGTGATGATGTGCGGTGATGTGATGTGCGGATGGTTGCGGCCGGTAAAGAACCGGGAGGTGAGTGGTGACATCGGCGGGGGAGTAGCGGCAAGAGGTGGGACACCGGGTGATGGGTGATTCATTTGCTGACAGGGGTTTGCACCATGGCTGGGCTTGGTGCTGCTGTGTGCGGTGATTTTCAGAGGGGATTACAGTTTTCCTAGAGACTACAGAGATGATTATTTCTAGCAGGGATTTGGGTACTCTGTAGGGCTTAAGGGACATGGTTTATCCCCCTGCATATTATGTATATATGGGTATGCCACAGGAGGTTGGAGCAACTGTAATGCTACAATGTAAAGAACTAGAGTTCTCACGCAGGACAGGGGCACACCTGACTAGTACTCATATACTAGGCATGAAGCATAGAGCAGAGATGTGTGGGAGACAGCCTTCAAGGCCTATTTAGCAGGAGTTTGGGCATATGCGCCCAGTAGGGGGGTTCAAAGTTACTCCAGGAAATTTTCCAGGTCTGATTTTCAGGAAAAAAATTCTCCTGGAACCGGCTCCTGGAGACCTACACTCCTGCCCAAAAGGCTCCAGGAGTTCAGTTCCAGGTTCCAGGAAGCCGCCAGAAACCTCAGCAGAAAAGCTTTTGTCCCAGATCCCCAGGAATGACAAACATTCCCCGCTCAAATGTTTTCTTTGCCCAGTCAGTAACACAAAAACTTGCCCCAGCCCCTCTTGCAGAAGCTTGATGGCTACACAGTTACACACAGCTATACTCCTACCACCAAATCAGGCTTAACATATAGCCTCTCATTAGAGGGCCCTGGGGGCCCCGCGTCGCAAAGCGGCTTCATATGGAACAGTGCTATTGATCCAGGCAACCTGATGGTCAGCTTGGCCATCAAGTTGTACAAACAAGCAACCAAGTCTAACATTGAGCTGTACAAACTCGGTGGCCGAGCCAGCCATTGAGTTTTTGCAACTCAATGGCTGATTTGGCTGATGAGACGTACAAACCTGGTGGCCGAGCTGGCCATCGAGTTTGTACCACTCGATTGCCAAGCCGGACATTGAGTTTGTACCACTCAATTGCCGAGCCGGTCATTGACTTTGTAAAACTTGTTGGCCAAGCTGGCCTTCAAGTTGGTGAAGCTTGATGTACGACTTGGCCATCAAAGTTTTTACAGCTCAGCTGGTAGCTGGGTTTTACACACTGCGACCGGTGCGGACAGTGATTTTACAACTCAATGGCCAAGCTGGCCATCGAGTTTGTGAAGCTTGATGTATGACTTGGCCATTAGGATTTCAGCCGGTAGCTGGGTCTTACCAACTGGGACCGTCTCGACGGTCATCTAGTTTGAACAAACTCTTTGGCCAGTAGGTAGCAGTAGGTCTCAACTGTTGACCAAAAAGGGGGACACCCAACATGTAGGTCTGATGATAACTTGGACCTGCCTGCCCAATCTCTGGTCAGAGTTGTGTTCTGACAAGAGGTCGCATCATCATGCCCGAGGAGTTGATAGGCAAGAATAACTCCTCAGACAGATTTGCTGACCTCTTGTCGGACAGCTGTTTCCGACAAGAGGCTGCACAGGCAGGTCTAAGGGCATACCATCAGAGCTGCCTTCCGCAGTTAGAGGCACTGCATGTTGGCTGTTTTCTGCTACGTCAGGTTACCACTGCATGTGTGCGGGTCCCCCGAGTGGGGGGCACTAAGGAAAAAACCATACAATGGTTTCCTGGAATCCCTTTCCTGGAAACCTGTGAGAGCTCTTGGGGTTGACGGGGTGCTCAAGGTTACACTTGCGCAGGTCTTTTTTTGGCGGGGAGAAAAAATCCTGGGTCCAGGACCTGCCCAAGCTCCTGATTTCCTGGAGTTTAACTTTGAACCCCCCTAGTGCACATGTTTCCAGTTTGCCCCCCAACCTCCCGCCCGAGTTTGCGAGCCAACAGAAGCCAACCCTTACAACACATACCCTTACAAGAAAACCCTTATGTAATAAAATAACATTATTTTTGAACACCCTTATCCCTTGTATTACAAACAACAAGTTTGGTCTAATCACTCAACACAACACAACACACTGATTGGTCACGAGTCCACAGTAAGACCTCCATTTTCAAGACTCGCTGTTTAATTGCCAGGCATCAATCAATGTTCTACAATGTTGTTCAAGTGATTGATCCACTTTGATTGATCCGCTTACACCAATGTTTTTTTCTGTCTCTCTGAATTATCACAAATAACTTTCTCGCTTGCTTTTGTTGTTTCAAATTTGTCATGGTGAGACCCGTGTTTCATAGTTGCATACCCGTGTTTCAAAGTTGCATGGTGGAACAAGATAAAAAAGAGAAAAACACATAACAATAAAGATGAAAACATCAAAACAATGTGAGATTGCCATCTGTTTGGGTGAGATTTTTGTGGGTAAAGAGTAAGAAATAGAAATCACAACATCAAGGAGGAAATGCAACACAGGTAATAAAGACTTCAAGCAAAATTGATTGCACCTTTCTGTTTTGATCACACCTGTATGTTAGTTGAGATCTCGTAATGTCAAGACAATGGAGAAATCTAATACTAGGTAATAGACTAATCCCATTCCCACCATAGCACTAAGCTGTGGGTCTACAACAAGATTGGTAGTAAATGCAAGTTGTGCGGCCACTGAGACAGCACCATCACCAGAATTGTTCAATGTGTTGAGAGCCCCGGTGGTGCCTGAACTGCGGTCGGAGTTGAGAGTACTTTCTGAATTGCTGTTAGATGCAGAATTGTTGTTTGAATTGCTGTTAGAACCCAAATTGTTGGTGTTGGCATTGGGTATAAAAGTATCCTTTTGTGTCCTCTTTGTGCAACGAATTGGTTGCTTCTTCTTGCCAGCTTGCGCGCGCTTCCTCTTGGGAGCAACATCCTTTTAAGAACGCTTTCTTGGCCGGTGTCCAATCCCATCAGAATCAGTATTGGAAGCGTGTGAATCACTCTGAGAGTCTTCCCCAAGATTGGAATCTTGGTGTATATTGACGTCTTTGGGTTTGGATTTGTTGCCGTGTTAATTCATGTGGATCTTGTTGAGTCCTATACACGCCAAGATTGAGATGTCAACCCCTGCTACGACTTTGACTAAGGGCCTTTGAATGTTGTTCAAGGTGACGTTCCAATTGTTCTTGTCCACCGTCACCAAAATTTTGTACCCTTCAAGCTTCTCTTTACAATTGACACCTGGCCACGCAACTTGAAGCTTTCCTCCACTTGCAATAGCTGACAATGAAAAGGGTTAAACAGAAAAATCAACAAAATATAGATTGATCTACACACTTAGATACTACTTACTCATCAAGTCTCTCAGTTGAACTCAGATGGCATGTACATTGTCATTGAGAACGCCTAAAAGTGCAAGAAAAATCAATATCAGGCTATGTATGTTTAAATAACCAACCCAAATGACGTACCAGCTCAAAATTGTTCCCTGATTTTGTCCTTGGGGTTGCCATTTCCCTTTCCTGCCGGGCGACCTCTTGATTTAGATTGTATTGCTTGAGCAGCCACCCAAGTGTGGAAATCTGCAGCGGCATTGTTTTGAGAACCCTGTGCGAGCATGTCCAAAAACACGTTCCCAAGCGGCAATCCAAGCTTTTGGAATATAGTGCTCTTTGGGTGGAGAGAAGCCAGCACAACAAACCCTTCCACCTGATGGAAAAAAGCCAGAGACTGCAACTAAAAGACAGCCAAAACTACTCAGAGAGATAAGGTAAAACATACACGTGAAGAGGAGAAAAACTACATTGGATTGTGTTTTACGGATCCAATCAGTAACTAAAGTGAGGGTTTGTTTTTGTTTTACATTCAAAGACTGGATAGCACCATGTAATCAAGCCTTTTTTTGGACCTGGGGAGTGGGATTTGGTCCGGTCTCAGTACTGGTAACGTTGACTGATGATGTGGCGGTATTGGTAATTTTGACCAATGATGTGGCAGTAGTGGTAGCGTTGAATGATGATGTTTCAGTATTGGTAACGTCAACTGATGATGCAGGATCATTCGGTGCCGTGGTGTTCACTTCTCGCAATTATTCCACGTAACCAATGTCGCAATAACATTTTTTCTCTGCAACAGGCTTGGAAGCCCATAACTCCTTGACCTTTGCTCCTTCAGCATCATGTCCATCTAGGCAAATATCATGGAGTGGGATTCACAGGTGTATGTTCAGCACAAGAAAAAGAATAACATGAACATGAAGCACACTCACATTGATCAAAGAGCTTCTGCGCAGCCGGATTGTACTTCTGAAAGTTATTCCAAGTAGTCCCGCTGTGGAGCCGCCTGTTTTGGCCAAGTTGATCAAAATAGAGATGAGACTTCACGCAATTCTGAATTGCAAGTCTAGTAACATTGCACTGAAAGTCGTAATCCAGTTTGTTCTTCATTGCTTCCATCATTCTGCATCAAATTGCGTGTAAATCAGCGGAACAAAGCGCAGTGAGATCCAACTCGTGGAAGCGCTCCATTTTGACATCCGTTAACTTATCCCGGCCCAGGTGCAAAGTAAAAGTATTGTTGGGCTCTTCATGCTCATGCATCATCCCTTGTAAGTCGTCGTTAGCGTCTTCAATTTGTTTCCGGGAAGATGTATCCTGTCTTTGATTGCCAGAATTGAATATGGGGCTATATAATTTTACAAGTCTTATTTTACAAGGCTTAAGCCTTGCAAAGAACAAGGGTTGTAAATTTACACATTCCCCCCATCACTATATAATTTTACAAACCTTTGATTAATTTCCTAAGCAATGCAAAAAAATCATAGCAAGCCAAAGCTTGCAAAATTACTCCTATCCGCAACAAATGTCATTTTTACACACCTTTCTTTACTATGATTCAAGCATTGTGAAATAATGGCTTGTGAAACTGTATTTAAAATGTAATGAAACCATTTTTACACCCCTTAATTTTACAAACCTTAATGCCTTGTAAACAAAGATTGTAAAACTCTCTCAGGGGGCCTTGTTGCGTACTTTTACAACCCTTCTTTTTTTTTCTCACAAGCCTTTATAGGAATAAATGCACTTGTTGCAGCACTCTTCTTCTGCGACAATGTTCAGTCAATGGTTCATCTTATTAATTGCTAAAACCACCCTCCATCCAAACAAGAAACCCTAATAATTACCAGGAACCACTAATTCTTTTCTCCTCCCAAATTTCTCACCAACTTCCTTGTGGCAGAAGAAGCCTGCCCCCTTCCACAACCCCTACCCCTACCACGACCCCTACCTCTGCTCGCCACCGGGTTGCTTGCTTCTGGGTCGCTCGCCACTGGCTTGCTTTCTTCTGGGTTGCTCGCGGCTGGCTTGCTCGCTTCTGGGTTGTTCGCCACTGGCTTGCTCGCTTCGGGGTTGCTCCCAACTGGCTTGTTTGATTCTGGGTTGCTTGCCACTGGCTTGCTTGCTTCTGTGTTGCTCAACACTGAGTTGAGTCTGATTTTGAACTTTAACTTAGACGGCTCCACCTCCTTCAGATTTTCTGTTTCCGCCAAAGGCGCTCCAGATTCAACAAAAGTATCCTTAGTGAGTGCCCGCTTCTCACTGGAATCGCTAGCGGGTTTATTTTCAAAGTCATCGTCAGAAAGCAAAGGTTCATAGTTTTGATTGTGATTGTTTTTGCTGTCTGAATCTTGATTGTGATCATTTTCAATTTTTGAATCTTTATCGTGATCATTTTCACTGTCTGAATCTTGATTGTGATTGTTTTCACTTTCTGAATCTTGATTATGATTGTTTTCACTGTCTGAATTGGCTTCTACCTTCTTTTTTGTGTGTTCTATATTGTTTTCATTGATCTTGTTTTGTTTGGTATTGTTTGGAGCATTGGCCGGACCACACAAGAGGGATTTCATCCCTTCAAAGGGCACAAAACCCTCTGCGTTTGGGTGTTGGGCAACAATCTTTTTGACGCTAGTGTTGATCAATGTTTCCTCTTTGTCGTTCCATCTTTGCGAGTAAATGACATAAGATGTTGAAGCTTCCTTTCCGCCAATAGAACCATTAAGGACCGTGCTGATCTTGGGCATTATTTCCTGATTCACGAGGTCATTGTGCATCCATACCCCTGCCATTCTACCGACTGATTTTAGGAGCTTACACCAGTAATGCTCACCGCCCCAATAGCCACGTACACACAAGGTGTAAACAACACCGCAAAACGAGAGCTTAAAAGGCCAATCAAACAATGCAAGGAGCTTTTGTTGATTCGAATCGCCATGAAGTCTGTTTTCTTCAACGTATAAATAAAGGTGGGGTGGTGGTTTTTCTTCCTTGAAGCAAAGGACCGATACGAGTTGAAGGCATTCACGGAAAGGCACCTGTTTTTCCTTAGGTACAATTCAACATCTTCTCCCAATTCGCTTTGATCGCCATGATTGCAGTTGTCTTGTTTTTTGTCCTTCAAGCCCTTGCGACACACCAAACCAGAGGTTCCCGCAAGCCCGTGAGTAGTCCAGAGCGTGATGAGAGATTGCATGTCACCTATAACAATTTGATTGGATTCAAACATCCATCGGAAGATTGTCACTACAAAGACGTCATAGGATTCCAAAGGTTGTTTTCCGTGATGACCACTGCAGCTGTATTCACGAAGCTCGTTTACTGTAAAGAGTGTCTTGAGGCCGTTGGGTGGATTTGTCTTGGGGTTGAGGACTATCTCAAGGAAATAGTCACAAGAGGATTTGCATCCATATTTGAAACGACCAGGGTACTTGTTGTGCGCGCGGTCAAATATTTTTGATTGGCCCTTAGTTAGTATCAATCGGATCTGACCAGCACCGGTCAGCTCGTGAGTTGTACGTGAGGTGAAATGGTGAACGACAACTGTGAAAAGGTCCGTTCCATTGCCTTTGGTGCTGACAAGCCATAAAGGGCTGTAAAGTGCGTACAGGCTCTCCAAAGCGGCCGCAAGCCAGCAACGATTCTGCCGCTTGTAATTGTTTGATGCTACATGTGAAGGATAAGTTGTGAAGGGGTTCCGATTGATATTTTTGGAGTTCTTTGGACGACCCAGCTTCTTCTTCTTTGCTTCAGGAAGTAGGAGCGCTGTTGTATCAGGAGCGCGGCCATTGTTTTGGGACTGGTGACGGCGGCTTTCTTGATCATTTCTGAGCGTCTCATTCTTCAATGCTTCTTGCCTCTTTCGCTTCTTATCCCATCCCATTGCTTTGGAAACGTCTACATTCGTCTTTGATTGAATCAATCCATATTTGATGGCTGTCCCGCGCATTAAGGCCAACCAATCTTCTTCAAGAAGCTTCACAAATGTGAAAAGCTCGGTCATCCCCACCATCAACAACTTTTTCCCTTTGCTACATTGGATAAATAAGCAATACCAAAACAATCAGCTTTCTTTGCAACGATGGAAGTGAAATAGACCAAAGAATTCACCTGATCATATAATACAAGCAATGCATTGATTCTTGTGCGTTGGTGGTGTTTGGTAGTCCGGCATCCTCCTCCTCCAAAGAATTGTTGAGTAGTTTCCGACGGGAAGGAAAGAGTGTTGCTGATAAATCGGCAGCATTCCACCAGTCAAGCCATTGTTGAGCCTTTGGAAATCAACGCCGTAGTTTGTCAATTTTATCTTCATGAGTTGGTCCATCGGGTGTGCACTTCTGCAAGAGTCCAACGCAGAGAGATTGAAAGGTTGTCTTTGGAAAAAAAAAATAAGCAAGTGTCTTCGTCATTGGAATCATAATGTGCATCCCCACACCCACTCACCTCCTCATGTGATAAAACGATTGCTTGGTTCCGCTTCACACGGGTGACTTGAGCCCTGAAATGCTCATGGCAACCTTTAATAATCTTCAGGGCCTGTACTTTATTGCCTACATCAAAAACTTCCATGTACGCGCCAAGGATTCCTTCTCTTTGTGCAGCCGAGAAATCCACAATTTGGCGCACAAGTAGATCACGCTCCGATGGGGTGAAACTGAGATCAAGAAAGTTGCGAAACAGAAGTTTGAAGTGAATCTTGTAGTAGTTTTCTGTAAGACCACGTATCCAAGTCAATTGAACGCGGATCCATCGCGACATTTGGCTACAGAACATCAATGTTGATAAAAGATAACCTTTTTTGAAGAACCTGTAAGTTACATCGGAAATGAGCCCCCCCTAGTATACTTCGTGATCAGTATTGCGCTCCATAAGGCGGGCTAGAATCCATTTGGTTTGAAACGTAAAATGTTCCTTGTTTTCCATGAACGAGGCCAAGATGATCTAATTAAGTCCGCGTCTGAAAGAGCAATAACAATTGGTTTGAACTCATGGGGTGGAGGAGATGACATGTTAGAGATTAAATCAAAGCATCACTGACTTGTTCCAGGCAAACATGTCAGTAATAAACTTGTCACCAACGCCATGGCCTTGTTTTTTGGGAACAAGGCCCATTTTGGCAAGAATCTTTTGTCGTAAATAGGCAAGACAATCCTTGTTGACGAGTGACTCATGGATGGTAGTGACACTTTCAAACGGGTGGTTTGGTGCCATAGGCTTTCCCATCTGGAGTAATCCAAATCAAACCAAAGAAACTCATAAGCAGGAAAGAAAACCAATCACAAAGAAAATAAGCATACCTTCAATTTGAATGCACCGGCAGCCAGGTTTTCAAGGACCGCTTGTTGAAGCTTCATCTGTGAAAGTCGATCCGCCTTCTTTGCTTGGGGCCATTGATGATTGTGTTTCCCTGTATGTCTAAGCAATCCCCACCCGGTGGTAGTGTGTTTGTCAAACCTAATTGCTGTCCCAACGCAAGCCTTGTGACAGACAACACCAGGGCATAGGCCAGCGGCACCCTTGCACTTTGGGTTCCTATCAGGTCAATAGAATCAATTTATTGATTAGCTAAAAGAAACAAGACAAAATGGTTGAATCCAAAACAAAATCAATGAAAATCTGACTGTGCGAGGTATTTGTCCAGGGTTTGCTTTGCTTTCGGAGGTGATCCAAACCATTGGCACGTTTTGATATCACAGCAAAGTACACCCAAGCAGTAGACGCAAGTTGTCCTCCAGGTTTGGTCTTTGTTGTAATCCACGCCAACGGTTTTCATGAATCCTACCGTCCAAAAATTGGTGATCTTCTGGCCTGCTTCAAGAACAAAAGTCGTTTTGCCATTTGGGTAAATGGGGTATCCTTCTTCATTGGTCTTGCATTCATGATCTATGTGTGTCTTGTAGCTCTCTTGATTGGCCGGAATAAACCAATTTTTTTGGCCAGGTGCCGTTGGATTTGCAGTAGATATGACAGAGTGGGATTGATCATCTGGAAGGGAAGATTGGGTAGCTGATTGTTTCATTTTTTTCTTAACTATTATTCTCCTTTGCTGAGGGAAGTCTTTCTTTTTTTAGAAGTGCTGGGGGAAGTCTTTTGTTTTTAGAAATTGATTGTTGTAATTTTTTTTATTAAGGAAAGTAAATTTACGTAGAAACAGCAACAAAAGTGGATTTTACATGTGATGATTTGCACGGTTTGAAGACCTGAAAGAGAATGCCTTGTCATAATACATGATAGAGGGTCTTTGTACAGTTTGCCAGTCTGGGTTTGCGAAGCCTATGAGGTTTGTTGTGTAAGATTCTAGGGTGGATATCTACCGTAGAAATTTACGGGACTCGTTTTACAGGCGTGGACTTTACAAGGCTCCAAAAATAATCAAAGGCATGTAAAAATATATATTGCCACCCTTTCATATACTTTTACAAACCTTTGGTTTTGCAAGGCATATGGCTTGTGAAAAAAGACTTGTAAAATTCTCCTGCCCCATTAAATATTTCTTGCTAATGAAGGGTCAAGTAGGGGATGAGTTCTTTTAACGTATCAGAAGGAATCTGATGCAATTAAGGCAAGAAAACTCACATTAAAAAGTTGCTGAGTTGGAGGGTTTAAGCCACGTTGGATTGGGGGGTCTGTGCTGGTGGTATTGATATCAATTGGGTGTGAGGAAGACATATGCGTCATATGATATGTGCCAAGGGGATATTCGAGAATTGCCAAGGTGATATCAACGACCTGCCTAGGTGGTAAGAAGGAATCCAAAGGCCTGTCAACAAGAGATATCAGCAATGAGGTATTGAGGAATTTGACCGGAGGTTATTGCAATTGATTGGAATTCCAAAGAGATATAATTGGTAGTGACAATAAGCTGAAGTGTGATGATAAGCTGAAGTACAATGATAGAGTTAAAAAGAGGCGTTGAAGATGGACGCAGGAAGCTATCTACAACACTATTACTTCCGGCCAGGAATGCGGGTAACACCACCCGGAACACCACCACCCGGTACAAGGAACCGGGTCAATGCCTGTCCGGCGGCAGGCAGGTGGTTTTCTTTGATCACAACATTATCCTCTGACATATCTCCTTCAAAAATGAAGGAATACTGATATAAATTTTAGTATAAATTGATATCATCTATCCAATCTATCTCTTTTCTTTTTGGAGTTTAATCATTGAGATATCAAAGATATAAAGTCCAGTGTTTCCTACTCCAGTGCAGAATAGCCAAATTTAGCAAAAATCTCTGCAGCTTAATCAAATTTGCAGTGCTACTGCAATAGGAAGGTTCATGTCTAGCTTTTAAGTTCCAGCATCAGCATGCTGACGTTAAAAATATGCCTTAAACTGAATAAAAAATTGAGTGAACCACCATGTCCCCAGAGGATGGAAACAGCACAGCCACTTGAATTATGACTTGAAATTTTACTGTAAAATTTTATCAAATCAGCAAGAGGAAATCACTTAAATCCAAGACATGAACCGTCTTAATAAATTTAAAACCAAATTAATCAATCACCAATCTATTTTTTTTTTCAATTTTGAAAATATTTTCCCTTGGAATACCAAAGATATAGGCAATTAATGTTTTTCTCCTTTTGGGCAAAATTGTGACAAATGAGTATACTCTATATCTCCTGCAAACATGGTGGAATGCTAACATAAATTTGAAATCAAATTAATTTATCATCTATCTGATCCATTTCAATTTATTTTTGACTTTAATCCTTTCAATACCAAAGATATGTCCAGTTATGATATGTCCAGTTCTGGTTTTCCTACTCCAGCGCAAAATAGCCAACTTTAACAAACCTCTGCATCTCATTCAAATTTGAAGCAGTAATGCACTAAATTCAAAGCTAAATTAATTAATCAACACTCTGAATCATTATAAAGTTTTATGAGGCTTCTTTGTAGAATAAAAAAGATAAAGTCACAGCGCCAAAAAGGAACAATTTCTTCCTATGCATATGCCCCCCAGTGTTACTTGGGAGGTACTGCTTCAAATGAGATGATTCCAAAGGTGGTAATAAACTTTTTAATGATGAAAAAGTTTATTCTTACCTTTGGAATCAATATCTCATTTGGAGCAGTACCTCCCAAGGAACACCTGGGTGCATGTTTGTGCAGAAACAATCCACATATGCACCCAGGTGTGACTTGGGAGGTACTGCTCCAAATGAGATGATTCCAAAGGTGTGAATAAACTTTTTAATGATGAAAAAGTTTATTCTCACCTTTGGAATCATCTAATTTGGAGCAGTACCTCCCAAGTAACACCTGGGTGCATGTTTGTGCAGAAACAATCCACATACACTACCAGAAAATCTGCTTCAACTGCCACCAGTTGACATGCAGGCTAATCCAATCTTACTACTCTTTTACTTCCAAGTTAATTCAAAAAAACTTTTCTTGCACAGTCACTGTGCACAATGCACAGTGACTGTGCATTGAAGTTGTTTTGAAGTGTTATTTGAGTAAGATTCAAGTAACAGCAGAAGTAAAATCAAAGTAACTGCATGTCAACTGGTGGCAGTTGAAGCAGATTTTCTGGTAGTGATATGCACCCAGGTGTGACTTGGGAGGTATTGCTCCAAATTAGATGATTCCAAAGGTGGGAATAAACTTTTTCATCATTAAAAAGTTTATTCCCACCTTTGGAATCATCTAATTTGGAGCAGGACCTCCCAAGTCACACCTGGGTGCATATGTGGATTGTTTCTGCAAAAACATGCACCCAGGTGTTCCTTGGGAGGTACTGCTCCAAATGAAATGATTCCAAAGGTGGGAATAAAATTTTTCATCATTAAAAAGTTTATTCCCACCTTTGGAATCATCTCATTTGAAGCAGTACCTCCCAAGTCACACTGGGGGGTGGGCAGGTATGATTTTCAGGTGTGCATATGTGGCTGAGGTTTCAATGACTACACCTACTACACCTATATGAATTGGATATTAATTTCCCAAAATGGGATCATTACTAATTCTATTCAAATTTAGAATATTTAACTAAATGTTGGGCATTGGAGGATTTAGTGCCTTAGAGTAGAAATCCTGTACCTATATCTTTGATTTTTCAAAGTCTCAATGCATGAGAGTTGCACCAGATTGGGTTACTTTTGAAAGTAATCTTGAATTCAGTTATGGTCAGTGAAGAATGAGTTGTATGTGCAATTGTAGAGTTTGGTAATATGAATTCCCCGTTAAAAGTTGATGATGTATCACGTTAAAAGTTGATGATGTATCATTCCACCAAGTAAACTTATGAAAGGAATCTGCATTGCATTTCAAACCTTAGCTTCTTTCAAACCTAGCTGATATTTTCCTTTGTTTTGATTCAGATATATACTTTGATTACCCATGAAGATTTGCTCTTTCCATCCACACAAAAACAATTGGACATACAGCAACACCTGCAATGTAATTTTAATGTCTCTTTTTGGGAATCTTACTACGAGTGACAACTAGCATCTGAATCCTACATTGGCCTTTCCTGAATCCAATGGGTCGCATTCCAAGGGGCAATCCTTTCTCACACAAAACTGCTGGCGCAAAGAAGAGGCGACTTCAACATGCTGGGCGCCATTGAGGAGAGCGGGAGGTCCTTGAATCATTAATCCGTGGAGACCACCAACCTCCCGCTATCCCAAGTCAATCACATGCCAAGATACCAGATGCTATAGATGATGGATGGGAGGACAATCACAAACCCACTCATCAATATGTTTCTGACGGTCCCCCTTACCCAACTGAACAGCAACCAGATCTACTGTTGTGTTGGAGCTCAATTCCCTGACATGTGAGCGCGCCTTCTCCAAACAAGTCATCTCAAACTCCGCTGCTGGATCCAGCAATATCTCAGATGATCCAAGATCGCGACCGTAACACTGTTCACTCCACTCACGCAGATAACTGGACAAAGGCAATGTCTAAACATTCATGGCTTACCTCTGGCTAAAGCAGAAAACTAACAACTGGGTGAACCCCAACACATTCAATGATTTCACCAATCATTTCTGCAAATGTAGCCCAACTGCTCCCCAATCAACGTCTTGGGTTGATGTTGTAGATACAAATGGTCAGCAGCAATTGAAGTATGATTTTCGCGCCTGCATGCCACAATCGGTTCAAATCCTCACCACTGGGTTTCTTTCAAGCTCCCCCATCTCACCCTCAACAGCTTTTTTGGTGCGACTTCTTGCCTATCATAACTACGCCTGGCATCATTCAAATGTCAGAACATTCCCATTTGCCCTGACTCAACAGATATTCAGTGAGGAACAATCAGAAATTTTGTGGAACAAGCGCAAGAAAGTGGTGAGTAATTCTTGTTCTTCACTTGTTTGAGCAAGCAAGCACATACTGAACCAGAATTATTCTTCACAGGGTCACAATCTAACCAATTTCATGTCTTCCGCCGTTTGGGTCTATTGCAACCTGCTGAACAAGACCGATGAGCTTGTACAATCTACACTTTGCCTGACTGAGATCAAGAAGTTGGCAGCGGGGTCATGCCCTGCCTGTTTTGGCACCAGTATGAATACCGGCCTCCATCAACTGGCCTCCGTAGACAATTGCTTGATCATCTCAGTGGACGGCAATTTCCAACACCGCCACCAAAAAGTATCGGGTCGGAATCAACTGCCGTTAGTTACCCCCAGCATCTTTGTTGACCTTGCCAAGTTGGACGCTGTCAAAGAATACATTCGAGATCAAGAAAAAATCCACAAGATCCCCAAAAAGGTACGTCTTGTGGTTCACATTTTGATGATTGCGATGCCTGACATTATTTTCTTTTTTGGACAATTGAAATGGCCAGGCTGACCGCTGCGCAGACTCACACAAAGCGGGGAACAATACACATAACAAAACAACCTGGAAGGGCTGTGACAATACTGGCCTCATGGGATTGTGTTGCCAACATGATTCAGTTATCTATTTAGTAAATATACACGGCACAGGTGAAAATCGGGCCCTTCCTCTTTCAATTATCAAGAGACTTTTGGGAACAATTGATTCGGACCGGCGTGTTGGTGTTTTGTACAACCTTGGATGCTCTTTGAATAAATACATCAAAGCGTTACATATTTTTTTGATTGGTTTTCAATCATTTTGCAATTTCTAAAACTTTTTTTCATTTTGTTACTATATATAGCACCATATATTTCCAGAAAATTGCCGCCGATTGAATTTTTGAACGTCGGTCTTCCACGCCTATGTCCATGAATGGCCTTGTCAGGTTCTCTACAACCCTTGTTATCAGAGGGGATGGGGGCTTTCAGATGGTGAGTCTCTGGAGCGACTTTGGTCATCTCTCTCACCACAGGTGAGTCCCTTGAGGTACGCAACAAGGAACCATCATCTTGGAGCGCTTGCCCATTGTTGTAAATACCGCAACAAGAACAGTATTGCAAACCTCGGTGAGTATGGATTTACTGCTTGCTGTTCTGCACTTGCTGATTGTTGAATTATCTAACATGTGTGTCGGCTGTGTGTTTGCATTCAGCCTCTTGGCTACATAAGAAGTTCAACCTAGCCCTTACCCAACGTGACACGGAAATCCAAGTTGTTAATAGCTTGTCTCAATTGCGCAACCCTCACAGGGAAGGAGCCAAAAATTACACTGTTGGATTTTCTTGTTCACAATGGGATGATCAGGTGCGTGTTGCACTTGAGAAGAAGGAAGAAGAAGAGCAAAAGAAGAAGCTGGCAACTTTCCTCTTGAATGAAGAGGTACTAGAATCCACTAGGTAAGCATAGTCAAATAGCATCTCTCCAATAAGTATTATTGGTTAATTTAAAATCATTTTATTTCCAGGGATCGGATTTTGAAACTCGAATGGCCGAAAGATTTCTTTGAAATGAACGATTTCCTTGTGGCTGTGCGTGCTAAAGAGGAATCACAGAAGAAAATCGCTGAGTCGTTAGGTTGAGATTATACTGAACTTCAAGGAGTACGGAAGGAAGAACTTGGCTTGCTGACATTACTATGGCAGGCTAAGTCGGACCTCTACGCCCAGGCCGTGGAAGTTTGAGCTGAGTGGCAGCCCCTGGTGAACACTCAGGCTGGGAGCATACTTGGCACTTGTCTCAAGGAAAACATCCTTGCTGCCATCAAAAGACGTAAGGGACCAGTCAAAAAATGTATCAAGATCTTCAATACCCACCAAAAAGACTACTTGCAGAAATCGGACCCGCAGCAACTACTTCTCCCGGAAAATCAAGACCTTACCTCGCAAAACTGAAACTGTCCAAAGAAACCCAGGAAAGTCTTTCTTTTTTTCCTGTTGGATCATCCACTACATCACAACAAATGAAATGAAACTTGTGAAAGAACATAAATGGAACCCCAACAAAAAAAAGAACGCTGAAGTTAAACCTCAGGAGAGACCTTAACAACAGCCTGGCGGTGACAACAATTTCCCTGCAGCACCATCATAACTGCAAGAAAAAGAACTTGTGGAAAAAAAAGGAAGAAAAAGGCTCATCTCGGCCAACTTGGTTTGGGGGTGCCTTGTAAGAGTAAGAACATGGTGGCGTGCCCTTGAAGAGTAAGAACATGGTGGCATGCCCCAGCCCAATTGAAAAGTGCTGCATGCATGCGGGAGCGGCTGCCAAGTAAGGAGCTTGCCGGACGGGGCTTTGTGAGCCAAGTTTGAAATCCTGTTGCAATTATTCTTCTCAAGACTCACACCGCCAAGTGGCCTGATGTGAGCATGGATCCATTTTGTGCTAAGCATGTTCTTCTTTATTGGGCAAGTTGGAAAAGTTTGTAAATGTTAGCAACGGTTTGCTCATCCGTGCTAATGGTTAATTTTATTTTTTTTCAATGGTCATGGTTACATGTCCAAATTGGGAATTTCTTTGGATGGTTTCACTTCCCGCCTTACCTCTGCTGCATTTTTGAAAATCGACTTGGATGATCCCCTTTGGAACGACAATCACTTCTATCATGCTTGGGCCCCATGGGCTTTGGATCCCAATGTGAGGAGAGGAATTAAATCGGTCTTGTTCCTTGACCAAGTCAAGGAAGAAATCCAGATGCTCACCCAGGAGCTGGACCAATTGATCTCGTGAGCTTGTGAGTATTGAACAAATATCCTCAAGACAATCACCAAATTACATATTGCAGCTCAAGAACCAATTGATGAGTCAAACCGCTTCGCCAAAATCCTGGCAAGTTTCCCCATGAAAGGGAAATTACGGCTGCTTTAATGCTCAGAAATCAATAGAAAACTCTATGATCACAAGCGGGTGATGCTTTGTTGGATGGTGGATGTGGAGATCCTGTGGAAGAAAACTTGCAGTGACCACACCAAATCCAATCACCCTTGGTTTAGCAAAATCAAATCGGTCATAGAATCACTTACCTCAATTGTTGTGGGGGCCATTGATGATGCACTGGAGGCTCTGAACTTGGAGAATGACCGTGAGGAACAAGCTCAAGAAGAAGAAGATGATGATTGGTTGGATGATGACAAGCATCAAGCCGAGGAAGTGAATGCCAATGAGTCAACCAATGCAAACGCTGATGAGTCGACCAATGAGAACGCTGATTAGTTGAACAAACAACTTGTGATATGTTAACTGATTTTTTTTTCATGTTGTACTATTATGGCCCTGCTCTCTCTGCTCTGTTTTCTTTATTTATTTCTGTCTTATTGTTACGCGTGTTGAAACAAAAATGTTTCTTTTCATTCTGTGTTTCATAATAAAATATCAGACATGGATTTACATATTCAACCTGAGTACAACAAAAACCAATTCCTATTTTCATGTTGTACACTTGGTGTACACCGGGTCAATAAATATGGGGTGAGGTCGGCAGCACTACAAGAAAATCTGCTTCAACTGCCATCAGTTGACATGCAGTTACTTTGATTTTACTTCTGCTGTTACTTGAATCTTACTCAAATAACACTTCAAAACAACTTCAATGCACAGTCACTGTGCATTGTGCACAGTGACTGTGCAAGAAAAGTTTTTTGAATTAACTTGGAAGTAAAAGAGTAGTAAGATGGGATTAGCCTGCATGTCAACTGGTGGCAGTTGAAGCAGATTTTCTGGTAGTGCAGCAATCTATGCTTCTTGCTTTGTGTTAAATGGGTGAAGTGTTATCAGTCTGAAGTCACGTAGGCCTAATGGTTGCGTGTGATTAATAAGGTTTGTTAGACATGAGGGTGATTACGCATAAGGCCAATGAAGGGTTATTACACATAAATACATAAGGGTTTTCTTGTAAGGGTATGTGTTGTAAGGGTTGGCTTCTGTTGGCTCGCAAACTCGGGCAGGAGGTCGGGGGGCAAACTGGAAAGATGTGCACTGGGTGCATGTGCCCAAACTCCTGCTAAATAGGCCTTGAAGGCTGTCTCCCACACATCTCTGCTCCGTGCTTCATGCCTAGTATATGAGTACTAGTCAGGTGCAGGGTCAGGTGTTTGCAGGGATTTTCAGGGGCAGGCAAGGTTTTTATCAGAGTTCTGGCAGGGTCCGATTTGCAAGGAAACAAGTAACTATGAATTGATGGAGAATACAAGACAAGACCCATGAGGGGACATAAACATTGTGAAAGATACAAGCTTTTATAGACACAAATTTTAATGAGTGAAACTGTAAGAGAAGGTACAAGATTTGTTGTTCGCGTAGAAACTCCTTCTTTGAGGATCAGTGAGTTTGTTGACATGACAACAGAATTTAAGTAGAAAAGATCCGTAAGTTTGGTAGAAAAAGATCCGCGTCGTTAACATAGAAGATTAGAAGATTACAAGATTTGGAGCAAACAATCGCTTAGCATAAAGAGAACGTTATAAAACAACCATAAATATTTTTTCTATTTTCATAAATTTTATTTTTTTGAATTTTTGTTTTCGCCTTGTTGTTGACATACAGGTTGTTCTTTCATGCATGCAACCTGCATGCCACCTGTGTCACCTGTCACGTGCGCAGTGACTGTGCACAAGGGTTCACAGGCCTGTCACCCTCATGACGGCTGCACGACTTCTTTTCCTGTAATTTATGCATGTCATGGGACGCGGGTGTCACACATGAAAGGCTACAGGACTGTGTAACCGGTAACACTTACATGACACCGTTTTGCACGCGGTTGAGATGTTCAAGATCGCCGACGGCCGCAGCCGCTCCAGCCTCCAGGTCTTTGACCAGAGCGTGCGCGTGCCCGCGATACACTTCGGGCGAGTACGTCCAGAGTGTTGGTTAAACAAAAACAAAGAAGAGTGATATTTCAAGGTGAGCCAAAACAGAAACACAGAAAAAGAAACAAAAAAGAAAGCAGATTTAGTGAGATAAACAGAAGGGAGAAGTGACATGACAGCTTTACCTGAGTGTCGGTGAAACAAAAACAAAGACGAGTGAGGAAAATAAAATATCACTGGCACTCATGGAACAGTGTAGCACTACCCACAACACC
This sequence comes from Puccinia coronata f. sp. avenae, assembly GCA_002873125.1. NCBI lineage: Eukaryota > Fungi > Basidiomycota > Pucciniomycetes > Pucciniales > Pucciniaceae > Puccinia > Puccinia coronata. Next base: position 79,508 of record PGCI01000189.1, on the reverse strand, counting down.
ATTCTGGTTCTCTTTCCTCCAATATCAGATTTAGATTATACTTCCAAGTATATGAATTATTGTGACGGAAATTTCCCAGAAAATCATTCCATATTGACCAAATCCAACCATATTATGAAGCATAAGAATCTGCATAAGTTGTAACCTGCAGATGTTTTTTTTTTTTTTTTTTTTTCATCCTTCTTTCTGTCCCCCCAAACCTCCCAGCAGTTTGAGCCGTGCGCTTGACACAGGATGACCTCCACCACTGCCGGCGGTTATTACACTGAGAGATTTTGTGCGCTCCTGACATTTGCCCTCCCTTCTCAAATGCGCAGAAAAGGAACAAACAAAAAATGTTATACATTCGCCCCTCGCATGTCTCTGAAAGAGGATATGCATCTCCAGGTTAAGAGGCGCACTAAGGTAGTCGGACGAGATCAGACCCAGATCAAAAAATCTATTTGGCAGTTGAGTTGATAAGAAACTTTTATATCTAAAATGAACCAACCAGCAAGAGATCAATCGCAAGAGGAGACCGTTGAAAGGGGGATAAAGCTAAGGGTGCCTCACCTGGCAATATGAGTGTATATTGTAAGCAGATGCTGATCAGTGATTAGACGAGCCAGGAGGGTGATAGCTGGCGATAAACAAGTATGTATGTACCCACCGATTTTCCTTTTCCTTTGTTTTCTCTTGACATTGACTCCGCGGAGAGACAGATGTCAACAATGGGGAAAGAAGTTAAAGAAAGCTGTTGATCAAGCCAAATATGAATCTGCGCCAAACCGTTGAACTTGCACCGTCCAGTTCATTCAATTAGACCCCTCCTGGAGCCCTTCATCACTTGCGCCCCACCAGGTCCATAACCATACCATGTCTAATCCTTTGGAGCTATTTGTGGTCCACCCATTCCTGCAGTCTCTTTCTGGAATACACTTCTTTCAGCTTCAAAGGTCACGGTCATGATCTAGGTAGTGGGGTCAGATTACCAGCCCGATCGACTCTTTTGCCCTGGACCCACTTATGTACATGTGGCACAGTGTGGCGATCTTTTGCCTTCTCCACAGTTTTCCTTGGTCTGGATCCTTGGATTCAACTTGATAGGCCCACAATGTGATGCCAATATATTTGGTGATCCGGTGGATGTTTGTCGGCCTCGACGTATGGAATATTTAATAGCTGAAAAAATATGCCGTTGATTTCTTTCTTTCTGTCTTCCTTCAACTCCATCTTCTCTGCGCAATCCATCTTACATTCTGTCGCCCATCTCCTCCAATAAAATTGTAGTAACAAACCTCCATTTAGAATCCAATATTTTCATCTTTTTTTTTTAAAAAAAAAAAAGAAAGAGTAAAATTTCATCCAGTATAGCAGAACTCCAAAACCCTTGTCATCCCCGTAGTCATATCCACCTGTTCAGATCAAGGGTCATCGGGATCTCACTTCGATTGGTAAGACCAACAACAACAGTTGCAGAAAGATTTTGACTCTTGCCACCCACATTCCCCCCGCTGATCTTATTGTTATACATCTCACAAACATCAGGGAGGGACGATTTGCAAAAGCAGTGCTCCCAAGAAAACCTCTTTTTGGTATTGATTCTTCCAAGATGCCTGAGAAGGGTGATAAAGGCGCTGATAAGAAAAATCACGAAGACGCTGAGGAGCAATTCGAGAGGCTGTTCGGGACGACATTTGGCAGTGGGGAAGCCAATCGAGAAAGAGCGCGAAGAAGAGGTTTAGAAAACGCGTTCCAGTTGGATGATATGGCGAATGCGCTTGGAGGAGTATTCGGAGATGGGCAGCTTGGAGGAGGCGACAGAAACGGCCTGGGATTCGGAAGCAGGCGTGCAGATCACCACTCCCGCGAGCTCGCCCTTCATCCGCCGCCCCAAGACACGGTCAGGACACTCAGGCTGAGCCTCGAAGAGCTTTTCGTCGGCGGCGTCAAACGGATCCATTTGAACCGCAAACTCCGCAACGGGCAGTCAGAGCTCATCACCCGGGATCTCACCGTCAAGGCCGGATGGAAAGCCGGGTGAGTGTATACTCTTGCATGTGATGACATTCCAAGCTGTCTCAATTTTCAAAAACAGATGACCCCCAAATTAATTAATTTTATTCATACATAAAAAACCAAAAGCACCAAGATCCGATACGAAGGGTTGGGCGATGAAGATAAATATGGGAGGGCGGAAGGTCTGGTGCTAGTGGTAGAAGAAAGGCCGCACGAGCGGTTCCAGAGGGAGGGGGACGATTTGGTGTACACGCACGTGGTGCCACTGAGGGAGGCTTTGGCGGGCGCGGAGCCGGCACACGACCTGAACAGGAGCCTGGTCCATCTGGACGGCCGGCGGGTGCTCTTCAAGCTCCCGCTGGTCCACCCGGCCGGCGGGAGACCCATCCCGCCCGGCTTCCAAATCCTCATCCCGAATCGCGGCATGCCTATCGTCAGAAAAAATGGGTGCATTAGACCCGCAGGCGATCTCAAGATTATCATCGCCGTCGAATTCCCTACGTGGTTGGACGCAGACCAATTACTGGCCGCCCGCCAGCTCAAGTAAACCCTGCTCCCGCTCAATCCAATCTATTCCACATGTCCGTCTACATATCGGCAGCAAGATGACAAATCAAAGCACCGTACCGACCATTAGTTTTCTGTTTCCTTCACCTTTACAATTCCTTTACCATCCAAACAGCGCACCAGGACAAGACGAGATGGGAACTTGTTTTATGCATCTCACTTGCCGGCCAGTCGCTTTGTATTTTCTTCTCACGGGTCAGTTTTCCTTAATTGTAGCAACATATGTATATGTAACAAGCGTTGAGGACCTGGAAATTGGAATCCCATCTCATATCTACGCATGGGTATGACCAGTACAGGTTGGTGGAGATGGCCAAAAAATGGATTGCAGAGTAGACTCCACCAAGCTTCTTGAACTTGAAATGAAGAGGTTGACCGGCTCGTCTTCGTCTTCTTTCTTGGCGTCTTACATATTTGATTGGACTGCATCCATCAAGTACCCCGCTATCCCCAAAACAAGAGTGAGGATAATTCATACATATCCCATGGTGATCCCCAGTGTATATAATTATGTACCCAAAAGTGCGCGAGTTACATACTCATGCTCGGGGATCGCCCGAGCCCACTTGGGATATTAATGTAGTCATGTATGAGACACTCCCCGGCGAGAGGGACTTCCTGCCGAATTCGTGCATGTTCATGATTCCTTGAGGCTCAAGTAAGCCGCTTGCAAAAAGCGTATAAACCCGGCGTATATGTATGTCCATATGTGTGTGTGTATTGACAAGCCCTCGTGGATGGAAAAGACCACGAAAAAAAAAAAATCACCCGTGGGGATGGCGGAGAGGAGAGCGGGCAGCCGTCCCTCTAGTGGTCCGCTCCGCACGTGTGGAGCTTGGGCAGCGCCGATCCGTGCTTCTGGGTCTGAGCATTCAAGCCGTCGATGAGAGCGCAGGCCTGACAGAGGAGCTGGCTGGCGAGGGATCCGCAGCGCAGACACGACTCTACATCACCCCGCCATAAGCAGAAGGGACGACAATCAACATCCTGCGCACGACACACCGGGGAAAGAAGAAGAGAAAAAAAGAGGGGAGCGGGTACGTTGGGTGGGCCGCTTGACGTTCGTCTTGACCGCCCCCGCCATGCTTTCGCCGCTGTAGACTATGTCCAGGATCGCGGACGGCCGGAGCCGCTCCAGGTCTTTCACCAGCGCGCGCGCGTGGCCGCGGTACGCCTCAGGCGAGTAGGTGCACTCGGTGGAGAAGTAGTCCAGCTTCTTGAAATCTTAGGTCATATAGGGGTACAATATGAGCCATGTTCCTCTTGGTCCCCCCCCCCCCCCCTCCTCGTGGGTAAATGATGCGGGTGGACAAGATGGACGTACACGCATACATCACAATCTCTTTCTCGTATGCGTACTTGAACGGCTTGCTGCGCTTGACGGGGATTCCCGAGGAGGCGGAGGCGGTGCCGCCGGTGGTGATTTCGGTACAGCGTTCCAGGCGGGCGATATCACCCCGCAAGACTACGGCCAGTGACCATCAGCAAGCTGACCAAGTGTATACCAAAAATGAGCAAGAGAGGGGGTGGCTGCACCATTCATCAGCACCGTCTCCGCCATGTCGTCCGCGTTGTGCCCCGTCACGATGTGGTCCACTTGCAGCACGTCCGCGCCCTTGTCCAGCGCCTGCCTTCGGAACACGCCACAGAAGGTGCCTGTAAAAGAGACGCGCACGAACGAGACCCACGAGTTAAAAAAAAATGTGTGTGTGTGTGTGTGCTCAAGCCGACGATAGTGCGTGTGAGGCAGTTTATCATGTATATAAACACCATGCGTGGGGTGTGTATGAACTGCTTGTAGCGCTTGAGTTGTGTAAGGGTGTGCGTGTGTGTGAGTGTAGTGTGTGTGTGCCCTTACAGTTACTCTTCCGGCCCACATTGTCCACCACCTTATCCATCGTCCAGCCTTGGTATAGCTCGTCGTAGGACAGGACCTTAAGTGGTAGTGAGTACTGTTCTGAGTTCCTTTTGACTGTCTGCAAATCAACAAGATTGATTGTTTGTTGACGTCGGTCACCCCCAAGGTGATTGTGCATGGTGTAGATGAGCGCACCTCCAGCGAGTCGTCCCGATATCCCTTGATCCCTTCGTCGATCGACAGCAGGTAGAGATCTAGGCCGTAGTTATACCGCTGGTTGAGGGTGGTCATGACGTGAGCTAGCACGGTGGAATCTGGGTAGAAAGTGTGAGCTCCATGTCAGTATGGTCTAGATATGATATTCTACGTACCTTTCCCTCCGCTTGCTGCAATGGCGACCTTCTCTCCTCTCCTGAACATCATGTTACCCGGCTGCTGGTGTTCATCGAGCGGGGTGGTAGTTTTTCGTCGACGCTCCTGCTTCGCTCGTCCTTGTATGGTGTGGTGTATTTCTGTTTCGAAGATGAGGAAGAAGCATTCTCGACAGATGGGTTGTCCCGTCTTGGGTCTCTTTAGGATTGCTCTTCGTGGTGTTGTTGTTGTTTTCTCGTTTAGTCCGTTCTTGCAGAGTACACACGGTGCCATTCTATTTATTCCCTGTGTTGGATGTTTTCTTCTTTTCGGAGTGGAGGTACATATTGACCTAGGTCACATACTTAGCCTGCGCGGCTGCGGCTCAGTCCGCAGGCAGTACATACTATTACTCATCGACTGCGCACACCCTCCAGCAGTACAGACCTCGCTGCGGCTGCGCTGGCCCAGAGGGGGCTTGGCTGCTGCCCCTACGCTGTAGGGTGAACCCCCCTGTGGAATGTCTTTCAGTCAGGAAACACTCCGAATCCGATGGCCCACCACCAAGAACTTCCCCAATTCGCACCACGCCCAATCATCTTCATCACCGGTCTGTCCCATTTCCACTACAACATCAGACACTGAACTGAAACTGGAAATGGAACTGTTCATGGAATCCAGGTGCCACGGGCGGAGTCGGATACGGGATCTGCTTGCGGCTGCTGTACCAGCTCTCCCAGCCATTCCAGGCCGATCTGTCGGCGCCGTACCATCTACAGTCGGAGCATCAGCCGGATGGGGAGAAGACTGGGAATGAGGAGGAGGAGCAGGAGCACCAGTCCATCTACGCCACGCCGAACGGACTGACACTGCTGATCGGGTGTCGGAGTGAAAGCAAGTGTCGCATGACCCAGATGGAGCTGGAGAAGGGCCTACGAGAGCTGATCGAGGCGGAGCGGAAGACTGATCAGGAGGAGCTCGTGTTCAGCTACATCCACCGCACCTCGGGCCAAGTCGAATCCATGTCCTTCTACGAATACCGCTCACGCTGGCTCGACCGCTTAACTATCGATTGGGTGCCCCTCGACCTCCTCTGCGCGAAGTCCGTCCTCGACGCCGTCAGCTTGGTCAATAAGCGCTACGGCTACATCACTCACCTCTTATTGAACGCTGGCGGTGGACCGTTCGTCGGGATCGACTGGCTCAAACTGCTCAAAGCTTCCTTCCGCAACCTACTCGACGCTCTCACGTAGGTCCCCTCTACACGCCCCAAGAAAAAAAAAAAGAAAAAAAAAAACGCAAAATCGAACTAAACATGGCGTTGGGTCGATGATAGATATCCGGACTACCTGATTCAAGCGACTCAGGCGAAGGAGACGAGCGACGGAATCCCGGAGACGTGGCAGCTGAATGTACTGAGCCACTACATACTAGCGCGGGAGTCGCTGCCGCTGTTAGCGAAGGGCAGCAAGCGGACGTCATGCCGGGCCAAGATGATCTGGACGGGCTCGCTGGACGGGCAGCCGCACTTCCTGGACCGCAAAGACCTCGAGTGCTTCCACGCTACCATCCATGCCTACCAGAGTACCAAGTACCAGGTTGAGCTCGTCGGACAGGCCTTCCACGATACCCTCCTCAAACACGGCCTCGACCATGCCGTCGTCAGCCTCGTCGCCCATCCCGGCGTCGTCGCGGGAAACATGTTCCTGTTGGGTCTATTCCTCATCTGAGAAAAACAAGCACATGAAGGGGATTTGATTTTCATACTCATGACGCACCCATCCATTCCCTTTTGTGTTTCCTTCCCGCTCGGCGTGGAATTCGTACCTCCAGGCCCATCATAGGAGTCCTGATGGACACCCTGATGCGGTGGGTGTTCCACTTTGCGCGGCTGGTGCTGGGGTCGAGGCACCACGTGATATCGGGGTACCTAGCGGGGTTAGTGTGGACAAAGGTATGTCTATCGGGGGACGACCCACTGGCCGGGGCGGCGCGGCGGCGGCGTCGCGCGGCGGCGGACGGGGCCCAAAAAGGAACGCCAACACGAGGGGAGCACCAGCACCACGAGGAGGAGGAGGAGGAGGGAGAAGATGCAGCAAGCGGCTGGGACACCCGCTTCGTCCGGCTAGGCGCACAATGCGACCGTCGCGGACGCCCCGCCGTTGTCCTCGAGGCCGCCCCCGCTTCGCACCACCTCCTCGCACGCCAGAGACGTGCCGACCAGCATGCCGTCATGGACCTCTGCGACCGCAAGGCCGACGCCTTGATCCGTCTCTGCGCTCCTCCCTAGCCAATGTACACTACCGATTCTCTCCCCATTGATCAAAATCAAACTTAAAAGGACATATTTACAGTCGTCAGTAGAGCTGGTTTCATACCCTATAGAAGGCCACACCACTCAGGCTGCATGACAAAGCCTCTCCGTGAACCACGAAGCCAGAAAAAAAAATCATCGCGCAAGAGGGATGGTGTGTGTGTTTGAGGGCGACTTGACGAGCCGGCCAGCCACGCGGGCCATCTTCCCACTTGCGAGACCTGGTTTGTTTCTCCCGTCTAGGCCACTCATGTATGTACATTACATATACTAGCCTGTGTCCCCATTGTCGGATGTCAGAGGAGACGGCTTGGGCGCGGCGTCTGGAAACTGAGGCATGTGGGTCGCGCGCTATGTATTGTATGTTTGAAAACATAGTGTAGGGCACTCTTTGGGCTCTGGGTGTCCGCACCATGTTCCACTTTCATGACCTGAGGCGTGGCCGGTGTGGACCTATGTACCTTTTTAACACAATCCCTCCTTGGCAATCAAAAGTGGGGGACACATGACCACCTGTTGCATATTGGGTCACCATTGTGTCTGACCCATAAGAGCATCTCCACCGCGGATGTTACTGGGGATACTAAATTCCCGGAAATATCAACTGCGGCGCAGGCATAGTACCCCAATCCGAATGTCATTCCACACCGCAAGATAGGAAAATAGGAGCTCTTGATGGTGAACGTCCATTCCCCGCTCCCCCGAACAATCAAATCAAAGCGATTTAAACAATAATACCACCCTTTCAACTTCGGTATGGACGAGATCAACATACCTGAACTAGCCACTGAAGAAATCCCCTCCGCCGAATCACTCTTGCAAAAATTCTGATTCGACGCCAACACCTCATTGCAAGTTCAAATGCCAGACAAAATCTACTGATTGAAACATCCACCTTGTTGGATGAAGACAATGAACACAAAGCAATTCCTTCTCATGGTGGTTCAAAACAAGGAAAAAGGCCAAATTTGCCTTGAGATTTTGAAAGAAGCTACCTTTAACTCCAACATCACTATTTTTCGGACACTTGTCTGTACAACAATACCCTATTCCAACGACAATTTTGAATGTGGCAACCTCTTTTTTTGAAGATTACAAATGCTGTCAAAGAATTCAACCCATACTTTGTGCAGAAGCCCAATGCAGTGGGGAGATTAGGCTTGCATCCCCTGGTAAAGACAACGGCTGCTTTGAGGATTCTTGCTTATGGTGGAGCCGGCAACTGTAACAACGAATACCTCCAACTATCTGAAACCACCTCGCTCCAATGTATGGATTGTTTCTGCAATGCAATTGTTGCAATATACAAATCCGAGTATCTTTGCCAGCCATCACCTGAAGACCTTGTGCGACTTCTTGGAATTGGATCAAAGCCGGGCTTCCCTGGGATGCTTGGTTCTGTTGACTGCATGCATTGGCAGTGGAAGAACTGTCCTTCTGCTTGGGCTGGACAGTTTCAAGGAAAAGAAAAGGTTCACTCGTTTTTTTTTTTTTTTTTCAAAACCAATACTCATCTATTTGAACTTGTCTACTAGGTCCCCACCATGATACTCGAAGCTGTGGCATCAAGTGACTTGTGGATCTGGCATGCCTACTTTGGGCTTCCAGGATCACACAACGATATAAACATTTTGGATTGCTCTCCTCTTTTCAAGAATCTGCTGAATGGAACAAGTCCAACATGTATCTTTACTATCAACAATCACGATTACAATCAAGTTTACTACCTCGCCGATGGAATCTACCCCAATTGGCCAGTATTTGTCAAATTGTTATCCAAGCCTTGAGGTCTGGACAAAAAGCATTTTGTGAAAATGCAAGAGGCCTGTCAGAAAGATGTTGAGCGGGCTTTCGTAGTTCTCCAATCTTGCTTTGCTATTGTATCTTGGCGAGCACGGGGGTGGAAGCATCATAACTTGAGGAATGTCATGAAAGCTTGTATCATCCTCCACAACATGATTGTGGAGGATGAGCGAGACTCTTACATTGATTACTCTCACGATCACAATCCCTCTGCTATCACCACTCCTGTTGAGGTTTCCCAAGATGGACAAATCTTGTTTTCTGAATTCATCAATAATTTTCACAATATGAGAGATTTAGAAAAGTACCTTCAGCTACGACAAGATATCATCAAGCACCAGTGGGATGTTAAAGGACAAACAGAGGGGGAAGAATGATCTGGTCTTTATTCCATTCAATTGTATGACTTTTTTTCTTTTTCTTTATTTCATTTAATTGTATCACTTTTCTTCTTTTTTCTAAATAAAAGAAGTATTGTCTTGGTAATACTACTAAAGAGAGAAAAATATTTGATTCCCATCATTCATGTGGCACGCAAGAAGAAAAGGAAGAAACAAGATTACAAATGTGGTTAACAAGCACACAACAGACAGTGGGGAGGGAAGATGAACTAAAAAAACATGCTATTGGGTGGATGAGCTTGCTTTCTTGCTTGAGGATCTCCTGTTTCTTTAATTTAAAGAATTCCTTCAAGTCTTCATCAAGATTAGTAAGGTCTTGGTTCATGATCTTGACTTGAGAGTCGGTTGCACCATTGTTGGCGATCATTCTTAACAATTTGGCTTCCAACTTGAAGATGTTGCTTTGGCAAGCGGTTTTGTTAGCCAAGTTATGGTGAGCAACCGCAATCTTCTCTTTCCAATCATTGTTTTTGGTATTGAGAGAATCAATTGTTTTGGCCTTCTTCCTTCCAATTGGACGTTCAAGATTATTGGTTGATTCATTGTTGGACACAAATTCCAAAGCAGCAGTTGATGAAAGGGGCACCTTGCTGCTTGGGCTTCAAGCTTGTTTCTTTTTGCCGACTTCGTGAGATTTCTTGCTGTTTTTGTTGATGTAAGCGCACCATTTCGGCTCTTTGATAAGGCAATTGTAGCATGAAAGATGCTTAAACGCGCACTTCTGGTCTTCAGAGAAAAGTTGGAGGGCTCCCTTCAACTTGTCTTCCGTTGAAGCCCTGCTTTGATTGAAATGCTTGACCTGGTTGACACATGCACGGAACTTGCTGATTGTTCTCTGCAAGACACCCCAGCAAGCCTTCAAGCTACCCAAAGATCGGCTAGAACCTGGGACCTCGTCCTTGTAGAAGATCAAAAAACGTTCACAGAAGGTTCCGCCATCCTGGTCAGTACCCACAATTGGATTTGATGTGATTCTAATCCACAAGACGCAAAGACCAAGGTCCTCGTTTGGCTGGTAGTTCCCCATTTTTTTTGCTGCCGTCCTTGTTTTCTTGAGAAGCTCCAGTCTGAATCTGGGAGAAGACATGTTTGGTTGGTTTGTCTTGATTGATTGGGGTCGGTGATGGAGGGAATTCCACTAAAAATCAAGAAAATGTAGTTTTATAAAAGAAAAAAAATCAGTATTTTTTTGCTGATCACTTTGAGAAGGTTGGCCATGGGAGTTGGTTGAAATGGTGGCAGTTGGCTTGTTGTTAGGAAGAACTTTGATATGAGCCATCACGTTGAGTATTGGGGGATATGGGGCTGGAAAATCACATATTTTGTTGTGTGATACTTGTGTTGTGAGCTGCTATTGCGATCCTACATGTGAGATCCGTATAGAAGCAAAGAGGCAGGATCTCAAATTTTTTGGAGCTTTAGCAGCCCCTGTGTAGGGTTGCAGGCGCCATGTTTCAAAAAGGGCGCGCCCACAGGCTCCAGCCAATTGGCCTCAAACCCGGCGCCTCCATTTTCTTGCCCCCAGTGTTTCCCCAATTTACCCGTCCGGGGACTAGCCTTGAGACAGTGTATATTGATGAAAAAGTAGTTTCTTTTCTGTTTTCTCTTTTTGTTGGTCAGGTGCGCGCCCCCCCACCCTGTTTTGGAAAATTGGGAGGCGCCAGGTGTGCGCCCGAGGGCGAGGCGCCGCTGGGGCGCGCCCCCACCCCTGGCGCCTGCAACCCTACCCCTGTGGAGCTGCTAAGCTGTGTTGGGGCTGGTATGTTCTGTATAGCAGCGCAGTTTAACACCTGCAGTGGAGATGCTCTAAGAAGATCACCCTTCTTGGCCTCTACACATGCTCTTGGAACTTCTCTCGTTGCCATCCGAGTCTGCTGCAACAAGTGGCGGCCTTACGTATCCCACTGACGCAGCTCACGAGCCGGGTACATATTCATAGGCTTTATGTGTCTCTTCCTTATGCCCCCTTTCCTTTTGTGTGGCCAATTGTGGGCTTACAAAATATTAGCAATGAAAATTTTTGGTGGATATCCTTTGCTCCACATACATATTTAAATCCTGCATGCGATTCTGATTCACTTGGAATTTATCCTTCTTGATCTCTGTCTTTCAAGGGTTTTGGATTAAGTTACCAATTCAACCCCTGGCAGAGATTGAAGAACTTGCACAACTTGAAGTGATATGTCATTTAAATTGTCCAGTTCAAGCAACAGATTTCTGTGTGGTCCTATTTGAGACAAAATGCCACAAGTAACAAAGCACTTTCTGGGGCAGTTTTTTGCATTCAACACGCCAAAGAAACGCTATGGAATCACGACTACTATATGTATACGTTTGATCCACAACCGCTCCACTCATGGGGAAAATGCATAACGCTTCTAGTGAATATATACTTCCTTAGAATCATAGCTAGGGGTTTTTGTTCCTGTGATCCAGGTCCAAAAAATGAAAGATTATGTATGGTGGGTGAAAGGAATGAAGAGCTGTTTGGACTTGTGATTTATGCATCTATGTAGAATTGATTGCTACTAATACTTTGCCAAATGTGGTACCGATACCATGAACCGCTTTTTACATGATCATAAAAGTTGATGTGGGGGAAGGAATGTGTGTGAAATGGGGAAAGATGGCCCGTCGCCGGTGCCCCGAGGTATTCAAGTCAAAATTTGACAAACCTGCGTATCTTAGGATTGGTCTGGGTAGGCTTTTCTTATGTATTTGAGAAGTGTTGCTTCATGAGGAAGGATGTGCTTAGAATGATAGAATGCGTTGAGTGACTTTCGTGGCTTTTCTGCCATTCCCATCCAATGGAAAAGGATGGCCAGGATGACGATTCGCTTGCGAGTTGAGTATTGGAAGAAATCCCCCACCAAGATTCTGAATTGATCGTTCGGGTCTCCATTCTTCACCGTCAACGCCTTCTGGAGATCCTCATCACCCTCAGTGATCTCATACAAGTAGGATTTATTTTCTGTGGGGTGGAGGATGTAAGGGAAAGGATTAGGTAATGCTTTCAGGTCTGGCGCACTGGTTCAGGAATCATGACAACTGATTCCACCCACCTAATTGAGTACTAAATCCCATTGACGGATTACAAATTTCTGGGTTTTTTTTTTTTGAGATGAATCAGGCAGCAATTATAAACACTTTTTTGAGATTATTTTCAAAAAAAAATTGAAATTGTTTGAAAACTTTTATTTCTTTTTTATTTCTCATTTTTTTTTCAAAACATTCTTTGAGAGAATTCAAATCTCCTCAAGAGGTGATTTGAAAACTCGATAATGTCCATGGGAAAAAGATACAGTTGTTTATCATCTCAAACAACTGTATGGGTCTGTACTGCCCCCTTGCAATGCATCTCCAATTTGCATGGAATGTTTCAGGACTGTGGGTGCGTTTGCAGACCCGCTGGCAGAAGAACCCACCGGCAGAAAATCCATTGGCTGGACAACACCACCATCATGGATGGAAATCCCGGCAAGAATCACAATTACGACCTTGGTTATGATCATCCACCACCTGAAAATCAGCACCAAGACACTTGGTACAACCCAAACGCGTATGGAGGCCAGAGGTGCTACAATGAATCTGACCACCTTCCCAACGGCATCAAGCTTGCTAACAACTATCATTGTCTGGGAATGGGCCCTGATATGAGGAATTGGACGATACCCACGGTTCCTAGCCTCTCTGTTGGCAACACCCACGGGAATCTAGCCCGTGAACATTCCCCTGCCCCCGCCACACGTTACCCAGGCGGTGATTGTACGCCCGCCGCTGAACGCACGCCCGCCACTGATTGTACGCCCGCTGCTGAACGCACGCCCGTCACGCCCGCCGGTGAAGAACACACCCCAGCCTCCAATTGCCTCCCCGCCGCCGAACGCCGAGCTGGCCGCATGATTGCGCAAAGAGCTAGTGCGCGGAAGCCAAATCGGACACGCACAGAAATCGAGGCCGCAAATGAGCTTGCTGATATCAAGAGAGCTGAGAAGGCTTGCCAAATGGCTGCCAACGCCGAAGCCAAGCGTCAAAAAACCTCCCAGAAAGAAGCTCGTGCTGCCCTCAAAACAGCGGAACCGCCACCAGAACCCCGCTTTCTCTGGACTGACAATGGGTCGTTGGAAGCATTGTGATTTATCAAAGCTCTCAAGGAAGAGTTTGATCAGCTCTCAATAGCAAGGCCTGGTTACATTAAATGGGGCCCCTTTGTACTCAAGTATACTGGCGAGACGAAAGAAGACCATTTCCTCATCAAAGAGCTCAGTAATGAAGTCATCTTCCGCAGGTACAATGCTTTGATTACTCAATACAAGGTATGGCCATTTTTCAATTCGTGATCTTAGATGTTGAATGTTGTTTTTAATTGAGTGTTCTTGGTGTAGGTTGTTGAAGATTCCTTGTGCACTCGGGAAGTGGAGGCCTATGTGAGACACTATTAAAGCACAACATGGACGAGGATGTGAGCCAATTTCCATAAAGGCCTGTGTTTCCATGCACTTACTAACTTTATATACCCACCTGGCCAGATATATCACTTCATTGTTGAAATGCACGGGGACAATGTTGCAACCAATGGTGGTCAGATGCAAGAGTTGGATAATCCGTACAAGAATATGGTGGCTACCCATACCAACAATGCCGAGTTTGACAATGAGCCTTCCCGGCCAGCCAGCTTCACCACAGGCGCCGGGGTTCCTCCAGTCAATCCAGATCCCGCTGCCACTTCAATGTCCACAGACCCGTCAGTCGTACAAGCTTCCTGTTCTGGAGCAACGTCAGGGTCTGCGGCCCACGCGGTTGTCCCAGCTTCTGGAGATGATGCCTCAGATTTTCAGCCCTTGGTTCCCATGGCAGCCTCCGGAGACCCAGTCCCCCCCGGACTAGCCGCAAGTACAACCACGCCTGCAAGCGGCGCTGAAGCACCCCCGCCCGCCCGCAGGGGACCAGGGATGTCCCGCCGTCGAGGTCGAACTGAGGAAATTAAACCCAATGATACTGTTTTGGCATCGGTGTTACTCATGATGCAAAAGTCACAAGAAACCACCAGACAGTGGATGGCTGATGAACAAAAGCAAGCAGAGGAAGCCCAAGCCGAAGCAAACCTCCTGGAAATCAAAAGGGAAGATGCACGAATGCATCAGCGAATACTCGAGGACCGGAAATTGGAGCTTGCACAGTCCAAGTACGAAGAGGATTGGAAAAATCGAGAAGCAGACCGCAAAGAGGAACGTCAGCTGGCTCAAGATTTGCGGCTTGAAGAGGCGGCGAGGTACGCAAAGGCTCAGGAGCGCATGGCAGAAGAGCAACAAGACCAAGAAAAATTGCGCCTGTACCAAGAGCAATCTTGCCAAGCATTTGAGACAGCAATGTTGTCTCTCCTGGGCAACATTGGGAAGTAGTCACCTCTTAACCCCACCCTTTCTCCCTACCATTTCAATCTCATTTCACATGTGCTCCATTGTGTTCTCTGCTTCTTGTGAATTTGTCCTCAGCTTTCTATGATATGAGGTCAATTAATGGTAGCACCGCTAAAAAAAACCTATCCGTTGGGCTTTTCCAACATGGCATCGGACACAATTGTCCAATGCTATGTCGGACATGCCATTGGACAATGGTGTCCAATCCCGTGTCGGAATCACATGTTTGAGGGGTTTGTTTGACATGGGATTGGACAGGTTTGGGAATTCTTGATCCACATTCCCTGGAAACACCTTTGTGTTGCTAGAATCTGGCTGACCAGGTGATGTGCGGTTCCTCTGTTCTCGTCTGTCCTCTTCCGCCCCCCTATCGAGTAGGGAGTGAGGCTTGTGGCTTGAGCATCATTCAGGCCCGTCCCCTTCTGAAATGGGTTGGAGTTGGTTCACTGTCTTTTCACCTCCCATCCATCTTTTCACCTCCCATCCATTCACATTATCCGCCATCAAACTGATCGTGATACCTTTGTTTTTCTTAGGGTCTCGGTCTCTGCAGAATCCTTGTCGCCTCTTAATGGAGACGACGGGCCCCCAGCACCCAAAAAAGTGGTGCCCAAGACCCCCAGCCAGCGTCAACGGATCAAAAACTCGATCAAGAATAACCTGCTCTTCAGGAATCTTGACCAGGAGCAGTAGGTAGTTTGGGTCCCCGCTTGGGGTGTCCACATGTTCCAGTACAAAAGGAGTAGATAGACTCAGAACTGCGTCCAACCAACCAGGCCAACCACGATGCGAGTGTCTCTGCACACGATTCTCCGAAGAATAGTACTCACGAAGCAGCAGAAGAAGAAGACAACGGGATCATGGGGAACTACTAATAGCACGAGGGCGTCCAGCAGTGGCACGACGGAGGAGACCTACTACCCAACAGAGAGAGCGCCGAAGCGCGACGGGGACGAGCCGGGCTCCCCACATCTGCTGCAGAACCCGCTTGTGCATGACCCGGCGTACATCAAGCAGTACAGGGACCCTTCGAAGCACGACTTGTACCAGATCCCTGACCACCACCATCCCATCCCTACAACTTCAGAATCCGGCCCACCGCCACTCAGAAGCCTCCACCCGCATCCTCCTCCTCCTCCTCATCATCACCATCGCCTGCACGCAAGGCCCGGCTGAGCATGGAGCAGTTGTGGCTGTCCCCCTCCTCATGCCCCCAACACGTCCCGGAGACGGCTATCATGCATCCCCACATCTCCACTACTACCACCGCCACCACTGCACCGTCCAGCCTGGCCGTCTGCTTCCCCGGGTCCAGCTTGCAGTACATGGGCATGGGCTCGTTCCTGCGCCATCTTCCCGAGTTCAGACACACCTGGGAAGAGGCCCTCGCCCATCTCAACGCCTGCGACTCCTGGATGGCTGGCCTCCACCTCCAAGACCACTTCCTCAGCCTTGGCTACCCACCCAACCACGCTCAGATCCTCGCCGCTCCGCCCCCTCCCTCCAACTCCTCTGCGCGTCCCCTCGACCATATCGTCTTTGATGGCTCCCAGAATGAACTCAGCAGATGCAGCAATGCCCAGCCTGCCATTCTCATCACCAGCATGGCATACCTGAGGACCTTGGAGGTACAGTCAAAAAAAATCTTTACTCATCCACCAGAAGAAAAAAAAAAAACGTGAAACACTGATTTTTGGAAAAGGATTCTGTGCTCAGATTGGCGGCAAGGTCCCTCTGCGCTCGATGGCAAAAGTTTACGCCGGGAATTCCTCGGGAGAGTACACGGCATGCGTTGCGGCGAATGCGCTGGACTTTGCGAGGGGATCCACTTGACTTTGCGAGGGGATCCACTTGACGCGGCTGTACGGGCTTCTGAGCGAGCGGTCGATGGAGTTAGCGGGGCTTGCCCCGTTGACGACGCAGTCGATGCGCGGGGAAAGCAACGACAAGGGGGCGGGCACGGGAAGTGGACGGGGGGCAACAGCGGCGCAGATGTTGGCGCTGCTGATAAGCGATCGGTACCAGGCGGGGCTGGGGCAGAAGACGTATGACTACCGGGAGCTGATTGAGCTCGTGGAACGGATCAACGCGCGCAAGGAGCTGGACGTGTCCGTCCAGATTGCTAGCTTCAACTCGAGCAACCAGATCGTCCTCTCTGGTGCCCGCCCCGGCGTCCTCGCCGCCTGCGCCCACCTCCAAGACCTCGAAATCGCTAACCGCGCCGCTGACCTGCCTTACTCGTAAGCCCCCCCCTCCTCTCTTTTTTTTTGGGGGGGGGGGGGGGGAACACCCCTTTTGATGTATCGACCCGACCTCTTCCAGCTCGCCTTTCCACAGCCTTTTCATGAAGCCCGCCGCCAACGAACTCAAGGCGGCGCTAGACGCGGTGCGGTTCCAGGTGCCGGACCGGCCGATCCTGATCACGCGGAACTGCCCCAGGAGCCAATGACAAGCGCGTTGGCAATCGTGGGGGAGGGCGGCGGCACTCCGGCCCCAGGCTCCACCGCCCACGAGCTCAACTCCCCCCGCTCCACCTCCTTCTCCCGATGACGTGTGGATCATGTGTTGGGGGATGGACGTAATGGTGCTGCTGCTGCTGACGACTACAACGACGACAACAGACGGGGATGATGCGAAGATGCAGAAACCGTCCTGCCACTCTCGGCCGTCTCTTTCTACTTTCCTCTTCAAACATATTTAGATAGACTCACATCTTCCACTCCCCAATTTTTTTTTATTTACGTATCTTTATTTTCTTTCCAACCAATGAAATTATAAAAGCATACATTGTGGTGCCCCTTCCCCCAATATCATATCCCTCTCTTTCTTTCTGGTGAGATAGCCTACCAGCCCCTTGAGACAGCTCTTGGAAGGTGATTGAACCAGCAATACAGAATTTGAGGGTTAGGTTTGATGTGGAAGACTTCAGTCTTCCAGTTGGTCTGGATCACTTGTTAGTGCAGTTCAATCAAGCATTGAAGAGCTAACGACCTGTTTACAACGCAGACGGTCATCAATCTGCCAACAATACCTACATAAATCAAGGAATGATGCCTCCCAATCAAGACACCAATATCCCAGACACCAACGAGTATGCTACCCATTGCCTACACGCACAAATATACGCGGCCCGTGATTCAACTCATCTTTTAACCAACTCGCCCCAGAACAACCCAGTTAATTGGGTGTATTGCTGCCGACGTGGTCCCCTGGTATGGTTACCAAGGATTGTGATGATGTGTTATGACTTCTCATTGTTATACTGACCCATGTTTATCATATTTACAGGTGACCAGGCGTGCGGGGACTGTGTGCAGTCTTCACTCCAGGCCCCCAACAATTGTTGAAGGAGATCGTCACCATCCTGCTCACTCCACCTGCCAAGTGGCCGCTGCAGATCATCAGCCCGAAGCTGCGCTTGGGCTTGTCATCATGCCATCAAATGGTACGCATTGGACAACAGATGATGAGCTGTCAACCACCGAGGAGGGTCCAGCAGCGGTGGTTGTCACAACTCCTGGCAATGGCACAAATCGGACGACTGACAATGAGCTGTCGACGACCGAGGAAGGGTTCCTGGATGAGCTGTCAACCACGGTGGAAGGAGAACCAGACGAGCTGTCCACAACCAAGGAAGGCACGGTCAAGGCCAGCTGTGAGCTGTCATCCACCGAAGCAGGGACTACACCAGAATCTACTCGAGACGCTGAGCTGACCATTAGCGAGGCCGCCGGTACACCATTGGCACCCTGACCGTGTGAGAAACAACCATCATTGCATCAATGAAGAATTTGGCTCATTGTCTTGCCTTGCCTTGAAGCAAGGCATCATTGATAGATAGATCACAACATATATATTTTAGAATTATATACATGTAGTCTTTTTTGTGATGTGAGCTAGCTAGCTACACAAGTCGTCTCGAATCTGGTCCCTGATAGCTCTCATTGATTGTTGATTTCCTGCAGTTGAATTGGCCTCGTGCGTGCCTTGTGCATTGGTATTGTTGAGCTCGTCGTAGAGGCGTTCTCCAGAAGTGCGATCATTCCATCCCTGGAGATAAAGAGTGCCCCTGCAATTGAGAATATTGTGCAGGATCATGCAGGCAAAAGTGTTGTTGCGTGCTCGGCCTGGATCAGCTTTCTGAGCCGTCAAGAGGATGCGAAATTGGTTTTTGAGGCGGCCAAAGGCTCGTTCAACAACCATCCGGGTAGACGAGTGGATGAAGTTGAAGTGTTCATTCTTGGGCGTTGCAATGGAAGGATATGGAGTGAGGACACCAACCTCACCCGGATAACCAGCATCACCAATGAGGTAAGAACCAGCTGGTATCACCCAAGGTGATGTGGAACCAGGGGTGATGCTATGGCCAATGCGCGATCTCCTGAATAGACGGCTGTCGTGCATCGAGCCTGGGGCGCCGCCACTGACCTAAGGTTTCTGTAATGACATCAGAATAATCACTCAGTTAATCAGCACGATCTATACTCACATTACGGAAGTTCTCATCAGCGTCAACAACACACTGAAATACTATAGACGCCCAGTGTTTACGGTTAATATAACCCTTCCAACGGTTGTCGCGAGGCGTGGCCAATGGAATGTGAGTGCCATCGAAGGCCCCAACGATGTTTGGGATACCATGCTTGAGCTCGAATCTATCCTTCAGGTGATCCCACTGTTCGCTGTCAGTCAGCATAGGGTAACTTTGTATAGGAAACATTTGTGGCAGTCATACCAGTTAGCAATGTTCAAAAACAATGGAATAAGAGTGGAATCACTTAACTTGACGACCCTCAATCTGAGGACTTCTAGGACAGCCAGCACAAATCGGGAGGAGGCCTTGTCGGCCGTCTCCTTTCCAATGCTGAATACGTGGGCAATGGTGACATAGCTTGATCCGTGGGCAAGCCTATACAAACCCACTGCAACCTGTGCCTCAACTGATAAAGGATCACCCCGCCGCAAAGTATCTTGCTGCAGTGTCCCGCGTAACAAATTGGATAGCCAGTGAAAATCTTCTTGCGACATCCGAAATAGCTCCACGAATTGGGTAAGAGGAATTCAAGCATTGTTCCATGGCTCCCATCGTGCCGGACGAACAAATGTGTGGCGCTGCGCACGGATGTATTGAAATCAATGTGGTCTTTGGGTATCATGTTCCAACAGGAACAGGGCTAATAAGCTGTCGGTAGATTCAAATAGGGGTATCATTCTTGCCACTAGCTCTATCAGGGCCCTGGAAGAACTCAGCTGATATTGCGTGCAACTTACCTGTATACAGGTCTTGTGTCCTGCAGGCCCAATGGGTTTATAATTCCATATTTTGTTCCTGCGTGTTTTGAAATTTGTTTTGAAATCTTTCTAACCTTTTTTGAATTCTTTTTTATTTTCAAAACTTTTCAAAACTTTTCTCAAAAAAAACTCAAAAATATGTTTATAATTGCTGCCTCAAAAGGAGCTTGCATGCATTAATACAATGTTGTGCCGGGAACATTTCAGCTTGGATCCGCGTGTTGTCAGTCTTGGTTTCACCTTTCCATCCAAGGGAAAAGTAGTGCCTTCTGATATTTTCAATTATATTAGGCCCCAATTATAAACGTGTTTTTGAAAAACTTCTCAACTATTTTCAACTACGTTTGAGTTGAGAAATAGCGGGAATTTGTTATGAATTGATCTCAAAACAAGCTCAAATCAACTGCTCAAGTCAATTTGAGATTGCAAAATCTCAAAAGTTGCTTATTGCAACGGCCAAAGGGTCTGCGACATGCGTCTGTGCAACTCTGTCCACTCAACTCATGTCACCTGTGTAAAAGTGGTTGCCAGGCAGGCCGGGCCGACAGCCCGGAATGCCAACTTGGCGTGATATGTTGCACAGGCAATGTCGGCTGAACGACCAAGCAGACACCCACTGTGTTGCGTCAGATGATGGCTCCCATTGATCCAGTCATTTGTCAAGATGACAAGGAGCCATGCAAGCAAGCAAGTCGTTTGGCTGGGAAAGGTTCATCTGGTATTTCTTGTAGCAAGAGTTTTCTGCTGGCTTGATCTAGGCTGAGGCTTGGTGCAAAAGAGGAGGCAGTGTTTATAATTGCACACTGCTTTTGAGCCACTCTTGAAAACTTTTTGAGAAAGGAATTGGCTAAAAAATAACAAAACTTGATTTCAAAATACTTTCAAACGCACTTGAAAAACTTTTCAAAAACCTGTTTATAATTGGGGCCTTATCGATACCATTCACGAATTCAAATTGGTCTAAGGGGAAGGGGGGGGTCTTCGCGAGGAAATACCGATCCTCCCAAGCTTCTCTGAAATGTTTCAAACGAAGGCTGTAGAGGCCATACAGAGCAGATGTTGCCATAGATGCATCTGGGATTCTTGTGTCACCCGCTTTGTCCAGAGCCTTCTGAAGCACTTGAAGCCAAATGTTGATGTTCTGTTCCGAGAGTACTGGCTTTTCAAACTGTTCTTTGAAGCCTCATTGTATCAAATGGTCTTGGTACTCAGGGGGGGTGTTGGTCCTCTGTATTTGTTTGACGAAAGCCTTGTGGCGGGACTTTTCCGCTTTCAAAGCAGAAGAATCATGCCCAGTTGAATCGGAGGTAGATGGTACAAATTAATGGGGGGGCGCATACGAGTTACATTCACAAACGTCAATGACTTGGGTCAGTTCTGGTTCTGCTAGAGAATGATGACCTGCTAGTAGTTCTACTATGTAGATGTGAAGTAAGAGCAGGCTGGCAGCATATTATTTGAGAATTGAAGAGTCAGAGCAGCCTCAGTGACTTACTTGTGCTGGGCGAGTGGTCCGCAGGGGAAAGAGAGAAGATTCCAGAGGCATGTTTGTTCAGTTCGTCAGACACTTCTGGGTATCTTAGGGCCGGAGTCCAATAAAGCTGCGTAGCATGACCACTGGACAAGGCTGAGTCCCCGCGCCGCGTTGCCCGCGCGTCGGACGCAGTCTTGCTTGAGCTGAACCAATTGGGGGCTCGTGTCAACTTCGCAAGTTGGAAAATCATAATGGAGACATACACGGCGCTGAGCGCAACGGAGCGCATCTTGTGTTGGTGGATGAGTGAGGAGGCTGTGAGCAGGTTGATTGTGAGTGGATAAGGAAGCAAAATTTACAAATGTTGTTGTATGTGCAAGAGGGGAGGTGTTTTGATAGAGAAAGCCATCTATCCGGGAATCAATCTCCAATACATAATTTAGCAAAACTTGTTGTGCCTGAGACTTGCTTCCCAAGCGCGTGGGTTCAACCTGAATACCCTAGGCTTGTCCCAATGAATCCCCCTACGGCTATGCATGAAGTACCTGTCGCATTCTAGCTTAGCCCAATCCCTCTTTTTCAGTCGCTATATATATATTGTCTGCGCTTCCCCCTTCCCTCTGAAATGATGGATGGATGCTACATAGCCGTAACCAAACAGAATCCCCCCCTCCAACAGTGGGCCAGTTACGCTAATGGTAACTTTAGCGCAGCGTAGTGTTAGCTTTTTTAGCTGCGCTACCCAAAAGTTACTGTTAGCAAAAAATTTATACAACTAACGCTGCAAAAAAATTGAGATTTTTTTTTTGCTGGTAGCGTAGCGTTAGTTAACCAAAGAAAAGACAAACTAACGCTACCAAAATCTTGTGTTAGTTGTAATGTAGCGGTGTTAGTTGAGAAAAAAGCTACGCTACACCTCAGCAAAACTTATTTATCAGTTACGTTAACTGATAGCGTATCCAAAAGGCTAGTTACGCTAAGAATCAGGGTGGCTGAATTACTAGTTACACTAAATGTTAGCGTAGCTAGAAAAATAGCTACGCTACAAGTGAGTATAGCCTAAAAACAACCCAAAAAAGAACTATAACACAATCTGTGGAAAAAAATATTGAAGTTGGATAAGTGGTAGATGTTTTTGAAGTCTTCAACCTTTTTTTTTTTCTACTTTTCTATTTTTTTTTTTTGATGTTAGCTTTATGATAAAAAAAGAACTCATAATCAACGATGCAGAATTTTTTCAAAGGGAAAACTTTTGAAAATCAAGTGGGCAAAATCTGCTATTTTCTAGCATAACAAAATCAACTGTTTAGAAAATATGATTTCAGTTATTCAAGCACAAAAAAAGGTATTGTTTAAAAAAAAATTGAGCTTACCTAAATTTTATTTCCTCTTTTTGACGCAAAAATCTTCATAGTCCATCACAATTTTCTGAGCTTTTTGAAAATTTCCTTCTAACTTTATACCCTCCTTCAACCACATGTGACTACTAACGCATCGTTCAATTGTTTTTGGTTTTAAACTACCTTGGCCACTGGAGCAAACATCAGCAGCTGATGAAAAGGTACGTTCGGCTGCACAAGAGGATCCCGAGCTATATAAGAAGTCCCTCGCCAAGGATGCAAGAACAGGATAAGTGGACGAATTGACCTGAAGATTTGAACCCAAAATAGAAGTAAATGTAAGAACCAATGCATAATGAGCTAGATTTATTGAATAAAAAAATACCTTCCACCATGGCAAGAGAGCATCTAAGTCTTTTGCATCAGGAACGGGTAGGCGATCCATATTTTTGATGTAAACTTCGAGTCACCGCCAAAGGGGTTGTATTGGTTACAACCCCCCGCGGCTAGATCGGTGGCAGCAACCGATGTAACATCGGTCTACCAGACCGATGTTACATCGGCAGGTCCCACCGATACATTATGCCTTTGTTCTAATGTATCGGTGGGCCCGGCCGACATAAAATCGGTCTGGGCGACCGATGTAACATCGGTCGCCTCTGGCCGACGTTACCGCGGGGGGTTGTAACCGATACAACCCCTTTTGCAGTGAGTTCTTTGGATTTGTCAGTTTTTGAAGGACAATTAAACTTAGTAAAAATATCATTTTCATCGATAGACGGAGTGTTTTGATCCATACTTTGGATATCGTTCCTATTCTTCAAAAATTTTTCCCTCTTCTCGAAATGCTTCGTTAAAATTTTTTTGGCTTCCTGTGCTTTCTCAGGCCAGCAATGCGCAAAGATTTTCAGACGGAACGTTGGGTGTAGAAGTGTTGCCATGATAAGAGTTTCACATTCGAGAGCCTTGTCCTGGTAGTCCTCAAGCTTTGTGACCATCTTATGATACATCGGCTGTAACGGATATCCTCGTTCACAACTTTCCTCTTTCCTCTTCAAATTTACTATGGTTTGAAAGTAATTTGGTAAGACTAAAGCACCTGTAGGGCCATCACCCTCCATTGTTTTAGTAAGACGATTAAAAGGCTTGAAATGGAATGAAGTCAGTACCATTTGGATGTTTGCAATTTTTTTTGGAAAACTCTCACCTTTAATTCCATATTCAATTCGTTAATTAACATCCATTCCTTACTTGTGAACTGCATCTCTTTAAAATATCCCCACTTCTTACGTTTTTCCTTGCGGCTCGATCTAGAAATTTGATCTTGGTATTTAGAATACTCGTCGGCAAGCAAGGTGTCAATAACCTATATTGAAAGCTATTAGTAAATAATAAAACTATACAATGTGATGTTTTGATTTACTTACATATCTTGCTTTATAAGCTCTTTTTCGACTTTGATATTTTATGTTCCAGCGGATTCCATAACCAGCAATCAGACCTTTCAATTTTTTTCCTCTGTTTTTTCTGTGATACTCTTTGGCAAGATTGTCAAATTTCTGTCTCCAAACACATGATCCCGTAATTTTTTTGATCACAAAGTCCAACTGTTTAAAGAGTTAGTAGAAAAACAAACATCGTAATCTGAGAGAGTTACATACAGCTTTAGTCAATTCATTCAGCTCGTTTGAAGAATTCCTGTTTGTCGCCATTTTTTTTTTTTTTTCGGGAGTTGGGTCCGTTTCGTTTTCCTTGCCAATATCTGTATCTTTGTTTTCCTCCATGTCGTCCTCATTTTCATCAATATCATCACTATTGATATTGTTCTCAGAGTCACTATCAGGAACTCCTTTGTCGCCAGCTTTTTCTCCTTCTTCTTCTTCCTCCTCTTCATCAATTCTTTCCATTGTATTGGAGTATGGGAATGAGCCAAGGAATGATTTCTTAATTTTGGGGGGAGGAGGTGCTTCAAGACCGAGTTCCTTTAGGCCAGCATTTACAACCAATGCCATTTTGTGGCAGAAGCATTTGATGTGCATTGTTTCGCAGTTCCATTCAAATTCGGTGCCTCCTCCAACTTTAATCAGTTTGTCGTGCATTGTCTTAGCCATTGTGTTGTTGTTTGACCCTGAATCAGTTGTTTGACAAAGCATGTATATATATACAAAACATGAAAAATCAGGGCCCCACATCTCATCAAGGTTATTCAATTCTCAAAAAGATAGAAGAGTACTTATCTTATTATGTAGATCATTCTTTTTCAAAATATTAATAATTGGCTCAGCCAACAAAATCCCTTTGTGATGCCACGCAACCAACTTCAGGCTCAGATGGAGAACATTATATTTCCAGTCGTTATCGATAAATGAGACGGAGGCCCCAATGAATCCAAAGCGATTTCCTTTAGTTGTCCATACATTGTGTATTAAATTGAATTTGCTATTTGACGCCTGATTTACATATTGGAGACATATGATTAGCATGGCCACCCCTGAAAAACATCAGACAGATTACATACCTTCAACTGTTTTATCATAGCCTCCTGTAAATCCAGATATACGATCCTACCAGAAGTCGCTGCCCACTTTTGTTTGAACAAGTTCACACCAGGCTCACAATAGTTGAATGCTGCTCTGAGATAAGGATCTTCCACTCGATTCCATGGGATGGCTTGACGCAAAAGCCAAAGGGTGATGATTTGATTGAAGACACCATTATCGAACTTTTCAACTGGGGCAAAATGACTAGTAATCGTTCCAGATTTTTGGGAGGTAGATTTCATCTTTTCTTGTTCAGAAGCAGAGGGTGGAAGTTTTGCTCCAGCTTCAATGGCTTTGTGTCGTTTGGGGCATCCAGTAGCCATCCTTCCTTGTTGACAAGAACCATCGCGATGGGTACAAAGATTGGAAAAACTGGTTCTAGAGACGCGTACTTCCTTCCCACACCACAAACAGGAGTGTGTTTGAGGTGGCTTATCGGAGGGCTAACAGATCCATTCAGTGTTGTGTGAAAACAAGAACAAAACAAAGTCATAACAAAATCAGCCAGAGAACGTTAAGAAAGGAAGAAACAAAAAGACAATTGAAATTTGAGCTCACATCACCTTTGCGACGAAAAGGCTCTGAAAAGAAAATTTTCACATCGTCAAATTCAGGGTTGAGTCTTTGTCGTTTTTTCTTTACTTTAGCATTCTCTGCATCAGAATCTTGAGCTAAATCAATAACCTGCAAAGAAGGGGCCTCAGAATTGCCAGGGGTAGATTGGGTGAGTGTTGACTTCTTGTTTTTAATTCCTTTCCTCTTAGAAGCGATGGGGGTGTTTTGGGATTCTGAGTCAGAAGAAGGTTCTTTTCGCTTTTTGGAGGTGTTGGTTTGTTCTGATAAAAGTGGTCTCGATATTGTTCTTCGGGAGTCTGGAGATGGCTGAATCATTCCCGATCTTTTGATTGGAGTCGTAATTCTTGCAGATCGCCGGTTTTTTCCTGCAGAAGCATCACTAGAATATCCGGTCTGGTTGGAAGAGGGAGCTTGCATAGATCTTGATGACATTGTAAGTATCTGATTCAAAAAAAAGTGTGTGGGTTACAAAAATGTTGTGTTGTATCAAAAGGAGCTGATGGTGTTTATGAGATTGTTCACAATGCGACTGCAAGTCAAATACTCATGCTTCCAAGTTTGTAAGTTGGGTTTGGTTGAGGAAAATAAAATTTTCACAGATCTGTCACTTAAAATCTCTCTTGTAAGTTTTATTTGGATGAGAAAAATGAAATTTTCACAGATCTGTCACTTAAAATCTCTCTGAAATTAACCACCTTGATTACACATGTGCCTGTAAATCTGTTCATCTCGAGTCCAAATTCAATATTTCTATCAAATATTGCTTTCTTTTGTCTTATGATTTTTATTTTTCTTCCATATCTATTTGTAATATGCATCATGCAGCTGAAGAAATAAACCTTCTCCAAAAGCAACATGGCTAAAATTCCTTCACACCCATACTTTCCCCAATGCCAAATGTTCCATGGGAATTTGCCTATTTTTATGGTTATACACTTTGGGGCATGTGGAAATTTGTTAAAGTGATATGTTTTTCTCCACTCCAATTAGTTGACTGTGAATCATCAAAAACTGGAATATCATTTGATTTAATGAGGGAAACATCTCAAAATGCCAAGCATTGAGACTTTGAACCTTAATCCTGATAACAATTGAGGTTTTGAACCTGAATCAAAAGATTACACCCATCATACCCACTATGATAAGAGGGGGAAGGCCCAATGCTGCCTGTGATTTAGCTTCTAAGTTATTCATTTCAGCAATTCTTGTGATTGTTATGGCACAATGATTTACAACCACAAACAAAAATTTGTAATCTTATTGCTGGTCACTTTCACTTTCAGTCAGTAGGAGCAGACCACACTCATGTCAACATAACATCCAAAAACTCCTGGCTGTTGAAAAAATCCTCAAATCATCAAGTAATTAAATAAATCTGCATCATATTTTGAAAGATATAAGATTAGACAATGATTGATGGAAGTTGTGTTTCTTAATAAATTGAACACATTAACAAATTCACCTGGTCATTTAAAAGCCAAATATTCAAATAGATTCAACAAAAACCAAAAACCATGTGACCTAGTTGGTCAATTCACACCTCTATTTTTATGGCCAATCAATTCCAAGTACTATTACCCTGGATAATGTCAATTTTTAATAAAAAAAAATTTCCTGAGCATGAAGAGTTCAGAAGTTCCCCCAGTTAGCCATCCTGTAATATTTACAAACAAATAGTGATTGAGAAATTCCATCATACTGGGATATATCATATTACTAGATTCTAAGGCGGCTTCCCCGCTGCAGGCTGTGAGATGATTTTTGCTCAATCATCTTGACTGGAAATCAGAAAGGAAAACTTGCAAAACCAGCTTAGATTGCCATCTTCCATTTCAAATCTAACCCTTGCTAACTCAATACCAAAATCTAACTCACCGGGCCCCAAATAATGGAAGATGTGGCCTTCAGGAGGTTTTCCTGTTGGAAAACTTCATCTCACAATGTACCCAGAGACCCAAATGCTAATTCCTAAAATTAGCATTTGGGTCTCTGGGTACATTGTAAACTGACAGAGCTGGTGCTGGCTTGCTGAGTAGGTATACCTGCTTGCTGAGCTGGTACCAGCTTGTTGAGCAGGTATACCTGCTTGCTGAGCTGGTACCAGCTTGTTGAGCAGGTATACCTGCTTGCTCAGCTGGCCCCAGCTTGGCGAGCAGTAATACCTACTCGCTGGGCTAGCACCAGCTTGATGAGCAGGTATACCTGCTCGCTGGGCTGGCACCAGCTTGGTGAGCTGGTATACCTGCTTGCTGGGCTGGCACCAGCTTGGTGAGCTGGTATACCTGCTCGCTGGGCTGGCACCAGCTTGGTGAGCAGGTATACCTGCTCGCTGGGCTGGCACCAGCATGGTGAGCAGGTATACCTGCTCGCTGGGCTGGCACCAGCTTGGTGAGCAGTTATACCTGCTCGCTGGGCTGGTATACCGGCTTGGCCAGCAGGTATGCCTGCTCGCTGGGCTGGTATACCGGCTTGGCGAGCAGGTATGCCTGCTCCCTGGGTTTGTATACCGGCTTGGCGAGCAGGTATGCCTGCTTGCTGGGTTTGTATACCGGCTTGGCGAGCAGGTATGCCTGCTTGCTGGGTTTGTATACCGGCTTGGCGAGCAGGTATGCCTGCTCGCTGGGCTGGTACCGGCTTGGCGAGCAGGTATACCGGCTTGGCAAGCAGGTATACCTGCTTGCTGGGCTGGCACCCGTGAGCGCCATGCAGGGTACCTCATGCGTTGTTCGAGCCACTGAACGTATGCTGACACACCAGATGCAAGGTACCTCGAGTCAAATCATTAAAACCAACCAAAAAAACAATTCATTCAAATAATAATAAAGAAAAGACATCATTTTTGTTTGCTTTTATTTAAATTGTAAGTGACATCACCAATATGCTTTTTTTTTTATTTTCATCATCTTTTACAAACTCCTGGGCAAGTATGCGATCACATATATTAGTAGTTTTCTTCGCAATCTGCATTGACATACCAAGCTTTGTAAATTGTGGTGATTCAATAGGCTGAAGGGTACCATGCACATGTGTTCGTTGAGAAAAAATCATTTGAACCATTGTATCGGGTTTAAAAGTAGTACCAAATTGGTATTCAGGAAAAGCAAAGTGACCTTCCTTCACGTTATATCCTTTGGATTCAAAAGCTAGCCGTCCGTCCTCTTTCCAAGTAGGAAGGCACATGAGGAAGGCAAATGGAAGTCGATCATCGTCACGTGAGTCCTTGTGGGGATGGTTGAAAAAGCCTTCTGAAGTGAAAGTGAGATTGGATGAGAAGAAATTTTTGGCCCTTGGATTATCAGAGTTGGTATCGGGTATGTGACCATCGCAGAAAGCCGGGAGATTATGTTCAATCATGAACTGCTGATTAGTTTCGAGGGCAACATTACCAATCGGATAGAAAAGGTCCCATATGATTTTGCTGGCTCTTTTGGAGTCTTGAATATGTTGACGCCACTCTTCCATATTTGAATCAATAGCATCTGTATCAACATATCGTCCCACAATTTCCAGTCCACTCATGGATTTACACCAGCCAATGGCCCACATAGATCCTCCGCACGACCGACCTTCTGAGCCAACTTTATTAACAAATTTCTTTGAGGTATTCAGGAAAGCTAGAAAGAACTCCAAGTCGTCACGCATTTGTTGGGATATGGTTTTGAGATCGGTGAAGACAATGTTGGCAATGATACTCTTGGTCTTGTCTGGATTAAGCTTCTTATCAAAAACTCTGACACGTCCGCATTCGAAAAGATAGAAAAGATCCGGATTTTTAATAATCGAGTAAGCAGCATTTATTTTGGCCGAAGTTGGTTGACGTTTAACGATTGTTTCTTCTGAAGGTTTAGGTCCACCGTATTTTTTATACTTCTCTTTTGCAAGTTTCAACTCCTTTTTTTGTTGGCGATAATCCTTAGTGATGTCGGGGAAGAGATCAAGCCGGGTACAGGGCAAATCAAAAACACCAGTGCCTGAGGTTTGTGGGAGATTGGTGACAGAAGCAATAGTAGCGGCTATGTGCTTCCCGCCTTGTTTCTTATTGAAATCCTTTTTTCGATGCCTTTTTTTAGGACTAGCAAGCAAAAAAAACCATGTTAAATTATGACAACATACACAACAGAAAAATATAAGAGAAGTTACAGACCTTATATTGGGAACATCTGATAACAAAGAATCACTATCAGATTCAGTGGAAGAAGTGTCCGTATTGGATTCAGAGTTACGATCGCTATCATATTCATGGCATAAGCCCACAGGTTCATCACTATTGTAATCATGGCATAAGCCCATGTATCCTGAAACAATCAGAATGATGTAATCAGCATGATGTTCATCAATAATTGTGATAAGATGGGTCACCCCCTTCCAACAGGAGGCCTTGTCATCCAGCCACCCTGGCACCCTTGCGGATAATACGCGTTGAGTTTCAGGGCACCTTCATAACATGGCTAGCCAAAGAGGGGACCATCCAACCCCAAGAGGAAGGATTGAAGATATGAAAGTCAATAACTGACCAGGGACTGGCAAGCGTTTGCGCAAGGGGGTGCAAGCCTTTGAGCAAGGGGTCCAATCGTCCAAGCAAGGAAGGGCAAGGCTGCAAGCGAGCAAGTGCGAGCGTGCAAGCGTACGAGCCTGCGAGCCTGCGAGCGTACAAGCGTGCGAGCCTGCGAGCCTGCAAGCAAGGGCGAGCCTGGGAGGTGCGAGCGAGCGAGTGCGAGAGTGCAAGCGTACGAGCGCGCGAGCCTGCAAGCCTGCAAGCAAGTGCGAGCCTGGAAGGTGCGAGCGAGTGAGTGCGAGCGTGCGAGCAAGCAAGTGCAAGCAAGCGAGCGAGCGAGCGAGCGTGTGTGCGAGCGTACGAGCATGCGAGTGTACAAGCGCACAAGCCTGCCAGTCTGCGAGCAAGTGCAAGCCTGGGAGGTGCGAGCGTGCAAGCAGGCAAGTGCAAGCAAGCGAGCGAGCGTGCGAGTGTGCGAGCGTAAGAGCGTGCAAGCGTGCAAGCGTACAAGCGTGCAAGCCTGGGAGCCTGTGAGCAAGTGTGAGCCTGGAGCCTGCGAGCGAGTGCGAGAGTGCGAGCGAGTGCAAGAGTGCGAGCGAGTGCAAGAGTGCGAGCGAGTGCAAGCGAGTGCGAGAGTGCGAGCAAGTGCAAGCGAGTGCGAGAGTGCGAGCGTGCGAGCGAGAAGGGGGTGGGCCTATGTGATCGAGCTACACCACGGAGTGTGGTCGACTGAACGCCAACGTAGTGAATTACGTTGGCGCGACCTGGCCGACCCCACCAAAATTTTTTGGTGACCGACCAGATGTCTGATAGCGGGATGTATCGGAAGCCGACGTCGGCGTGCCTTCCGATACAATCCCGTCGTAGGTGCCTGCCGTCGGCGTTTCTGCCCACAGAACCCTTACGGCATGGCTGCTGTCGGCACATCTTCCGACAGCAAGCCTACGGCATGCCATCCGTCGGCGCATTTTGACGGCCGGCCCACGCCGGGTAAAATTGCGTCGGGCCGCTGGAAGATATCTTCCAGCGGCCCAACAGCAATCATATGACGTGGCCGACGGCAGAAGTCTGCCGTTGAGCCGCCGTAATATTTTTTGTTGCGGCCCGACGGCGGCCATGTGGGCTGACCGACGGCAGGAGTCTGCTGCTTAGCCGCCGGAAGATAACTTCTGGCGGCCCGACGGCTGCCGTTTGACCTGACTGACGGTGGGAGTTTGCTGTCAGCTTGACCTCGACGTCAGGCATTAAGCCAGAAGTTTAAAAAAAAAATCTTATCCGGCGGGTTTCTCACTTGAGTGAGGCCCGTCGGATAGGGAGAGATGATCCA
Source organism: Puccinia coronata f. sp. avenae (assembly GCA_002873125.1). NCBI lineage: Eukaryota > Fungi > Basidiomycota > Pucciniomycetes > Pucciniales > Pucciniaceae > Puccinia > Puccinia coronata. The sequence goes on along the minus strand of PGCI01000189.1, from coordinate 47,752 downwards.
AAATGGATCCGGTCCAAAGGACTGTCAAATAAGCCGTCAGGTTTTCTTTTTCAGGAAAACCCGCGGTGTGATCAGATTTTGCAATGGATCCTGCAGGTTTTCTTTTTCAGGAAAACCAGCAGGATTGGGGGGGGGGGGACATGAGGTACAACGCGGGAAAAGTAGAGAAAAGGGACGAGTTGCAAGAGAAGGGGAAAAGAAATCTGGGAAGGAAGAGAAAAGGGCAGACTTGCAGGGAATACAAATGGGAGGAAATACAGACTTCCGGCTGAGAGCAAGGAAGCAGATGAAGGCAGCCCTACCTAGTCGTTGTTTCTGTTGTCCTCAAGGGCTGCAGCAGCCATTGCCTCTCGGACATCTTCAAGGGACGGGACGGTGAAATCCGACTTCGGAATCTCGTCAAACCTCTTTTTGTGAGAGAATAGGACATTGTCTTTATCTAAGACAAGCTGTGCATGTCTGTAGGGAGACCAATGTTAGCAAGCAAGCAATATAGAGTACTTGGGAGCAAACACAACTGACTGCTTTTGGAACTGGAGTGAAGAACCCCTTAAGATACCTAATCGCTCGTCAATTTCCGCCCACTGGGAAGTTTTTTTCGACTTGTGGACGTAGTAGTGAACCATGACGAGTCGCGCGTAGCTCATTCAAATTTGCATTGCCCAATTTGTACTGACTTGATGCGCTATCTTGGCTGCCGTCATCTTGTCCGATTTTGGTGGGAGCTCTTGATAGATCTAGAATATGAGTGAAATAAGCATCAAGCAAGCAGGAGAACGTAAAATGAACAAGTACTCACAGCTGTTATCATCTCATGGCGGTTTGGGACACTGCCCTTGATGGCAATCCTCTGGGTTTCGAGAATATTTGACAAAAGCTACAAGAAAGACGCGGCTGAGGTGAGTGCGGCTTGGAGATAGAGAAGAAGTCAATCAGACTTACCAGCGTACGCAAGTTGCTGCGTTGGTGCTTCAAGAGTTCCCCCACAGCTTCGCGATAGGCCTCAAGAGCCGCTGGATCATCCTTTTGTTGCCCAGGTGCAAGGTGGTCTTCTTTCCATTCGCTGGGCTGTTGATCAACAGCATCCTGTAGTGAAATGTAGCATCAATATCATTACAAATGTAACAAGTGAAAAAAGGCTCACAAGGGTGAGGTAGTACAACGTTTTGGGGAGGGCTCCATTGCAATGGGGGTTGTTGGAGTAAGCTTCGAGAGTTGGTTTTAACAGGATCATTCGAGCTGTTGTTCGTACAAATTCCTATTCAGAGTGAAGAGTCAGGAAAAAGCATACAAGAAGAGATGTTGAGTCTGCGAGAGGTTGCTTACCCTGAACCTTTCGTCAAACAAGTGAGTCGCAGCTGCATTCGGGCGAGGGACCCCAAGCTGAGAGAACGCAGCAATGGAGAATATGATGCTTGCATGTCTTGCGGCGGGGGAGCACTGGTGCACAAGAATGAGGAAGGAAATTAATAAAGGATGTAGACCGATTGGAGTAAAGCTTACCTTGCTTGTTAAGAGAGCGATCTTCAAATGCTCCGGATCAAGCTTCAATTTTGATTGAAGTTTGGAGCAGACTTGGTTGATATTTGGTTCAGATGTAATCAAAAGAGACAATCAATCATCCATGGTGATGTCATTACTGACGGCACCATCTGATGCCCGAGCTCCAAAAAGGTTGGACCCGTCAGTTATCTCCAAGTCAAAGGAAGAGTTGTCATGGATTGAGTTGGAGTGAGGGGGTGAGGGTACTAAGTCTCGCCTTCCCCTCAAACTGAGTGGAGGGATCATCATTATCTCCAAGGATATAGTCACTCATCAACATCACGGAATAAGCAACTGGAAAAGAACGGTTGGTAGGGGGGGGGGGGAATGCTGTGTAATTGGAGGTTGATCGTTCGGATTGGGAAGGGAGAGGATGTGGATTTGTGGGGAGAGGCAGAAGGCAGATCCAATGGGTGTGGAGAGTCCGCCTGTTAGAATAAAATAGGGTCCTCCGGATTTGCTGTTGATGGTGGTGTGGTGAAAAAAGTGATCTCGGACAGAAAAGAAGGACCAGAGCAATTTTAGCGGAAAAAAAGAGGATCACTGATCACCGTAATCTGAAGTTGATTCGTCTTTCCAATTTTGACTCAACACGGCTTGCCTTTTTTTAAAAAAATTGAGAACATAGCAAGATGGACACAAACTTCAGATGTGAGCCAGCCAACAACAAAAAGGAATTGAAAAAAAAGAAAGGAAACAAAAAACACTTACACATGACTTTCTCTCGAAGATTTCATTGAAAAAGACAGTTCAAAGGGGAAAGTATACTCTTGCTGGTTGTGTAAAGGAAGAACTATGGTCAATTGGAAGCAACATTGCATGAGCAATCGACATCAAAGACTTGTGCGCGCGGACAATATTTGTCGAGAGGAAGCAAGCTTGAGGACAGAGGCCGCTGCGGTTTTGAATGAGGAGCCAATGGATCTCGAACAAACCTTCCCTGAGCTTGATTTGGAAGAACATCAAGATCTTACCAAGGACGATCTGAGACAGAATGAGAGCAAAACGTTTGAGGATCCCGAGGAAGCCGTGCCAAGTATCTTCGAGGAGGAGGAGGAGGATGACGAGGAAGGCGAATTGGTATGGACCAACATGATTGACGTAGCTGTTGGACAAATTTCTGCCAAGCCACAAGACGACATTTTCTCTGCTACAAGTCCTCTCTTTCAGCGTGAGGAAGCCGAAATCGAAAAACTTGCGCCCGACAACTCCACATGGTATCCTTTTCTTAATAAGGAGGTAAGAATACAACCTGAAAAGCAGATAGGAAAGAAGGAAATACTTACACCATTGATTGCTTTTATAGTACCTTGTTGGATCTCTTTTGATTGGATACCTTCACAAGCTCATATCACGTGATATGTACCATCAAATCCGTGCAGTCTTGACTTTGTACCACGTCCATATTCCCCGCTGGGAGGGCTTGCGATTACAGAGGGAGAAAATTCGCACGCTGATTAATCGTACTGTCATAGAACACGAAACAGTCTTTGGTCAGCCAATTTTTGTGTTGAATGTGAAAGAGCTTATTAGCGATGTGAGTACTTACCTGATGGTCTGGCGGGGAGCTTGCATTTGCAACGGCGGACCAGCTGACTTTGTTGTTGGTTTTCAACAGGATTTGATGAACCCTCTTGTTGCGCCACACCTTGAATTTTTGCCAGAAGAGACACACGGATTAAATGTCTACAAACTTTCTCAATCCGCAAAGTGGCTAAAACATACCAAATCACACCTTAGAGTACAAATGGTTGCATCCAACCAAAAGCACTTCTATCTTTTTGAACCTGTACAATTAAAAAACCACGAAATTGTAATCCCCATTTATTTTTACGCTCAGAATGGTGCGCGCCTCACAAAAGTCTACAGACCAGTCCTCAAGGCAAACTCAGATCATTCTACTGTTGAGATACATGCTGCCACCAATCCAGACAAAATCCCCTATGACAATAGCAATTTGGAATCCCTCTCTGTGGATGAATTCTCTCAAACCTACAGCAAAATCACACTGAAAAATGGATCAAAGTTGCGTGATTGCTGTGGAGATAAAATGATTAGTAAGTAGTTCATGATATCAGCGTGTTTCACAATTATATTGCTCACATTCTTGATCTGCTTTTCTTTGAATGATTGAATAATGAAATAAGTTGAGAACTGCTCAGTGTACTCTTTGCCAAATCCGTGGCGAAAAAAGGCGGCAGGAAAGATTTTGAGAAATATCCCAATTACATTATACTGCAATGACACATCCGGAAACAAGTCTAAAAAGTGGAATAAGCACATCTCATACTATTTTACGCTATCCGGATTACCACCTAAAATATCCAATCAGCAATTTAATTGCCACTTCCTCTGCACATCCAACACGGTGGGTCCTTTGGAACTCGGAGAAATGGTTGTTGCACAGTTGAAGTACGTTTCTGTTCTCTATTTCAAATCCGTGCATATCCTTTTCTTATATGTCTCTGTTTCTTTTCCTTGTGAACTTAGTGAAATGGCAATTGACGGCTTCGAAGCATACGATAGCACAATCTCTCAAGAAGTGCATGTTATGACGAGTGTTCTGTGCTTTACGGCTGATTTCCCAATGCATGCCGAAATTACGAACACACATGTTCCTGGGAACTTGCTGAATTCTTGTTGATATTGTGTCCTGAGTTCTTCTACCTTGAACGATCGGAAGAAGATGCCGTATATTGCCAACTTTTTTCAGAAGAACCTGCACGGCTCAAACATTTGTTCAACTGTGTGTTTTGTTTTTTGTTCATTGATTTAATCTTGATTGGTTGTTCTTTGACTTTCCAATTAAGTGCGCAAACGATCTGAGAACTACCGAACAAACAAAAGAGAACACTAAAAAGCTCTGGGAGATCGCCAAGGAAACTGGAATGACCTTGGACAAGTTCAACTCCAAATGCGCCGAGTTAGCTGTGCGCAATCGAATCAATCTAAAATTTGTACATCAGTTGTTTCATTTTGAATCAGAAAAAATCAAAATACTAGCAGAAAATGAAGAATTGCCTCCGCATATGGATCAAGCAATGCCGCAAAGTCTGCTAGATATGGAAAAAAATGATCCCACTAGACTGTTTAATCCGTTTTTGGAGTTGCAAGGTTCTCTCTTTTGCTTTTTCTTCAAGAAATCATGCTTTATTTCTGACTTTCCTTTTTCTTAGGTTTTGATATGGCTAAGGATGCACCAGTTGAAGCTTTACACGTGGTTTTGCTTGGTGCAGTCCAAGTATCTGTTTCACGATTTCATGATAGGATTGAGTGAGAATAAAAAAAAAAGAACTATTAGCATTATGGTATTCTTTCAATACGAAATCATTAAACATCCCTTCCATTAGACCCACGAGTATGGTACAATATTCTTCAAGTTTAATTGGTAAAGATTTTAGGATAATTCTTCAAGCAGCTCCTTTCATCTTTTTCCAGTTCATGACACCTTCCAAAATAAAAATCTGGTCTTCTCTCTGCCGCATGAGCGCGTTAATTTTTCAGACCCATATTGAAAACATGGACGCATACATTTCTGAATTGAAGAATCATATTGATATATTCTTAAAAGCAATCATCCAGGATTCTGCGCAGTGGGTCAACAAACCCAAATTTCATATTTTACTTCATCTTCCAGAAGCTATCCTTTGATTTGGTCCGGCAAGCCTTTTTGCCACAGAAAAATTTGAAAGCTATAATGGTATTCTTCGAAATGCTTCCATCCACTCCAACCGCCACAGCCCTGGTCAAGATATAGCTGTTACGTTTAGTAATTATCATAATTTTCGTCAAATCATCTCTGGTGGTTTCTTTTTTGATAAAAAAAAAGGAAAGGTTGTGCAATCTTCAACCCAAGTCACCAATACTTTTAACCAAAATCCCTTAATCCAGCAGACTTTAGGCTACAATCAGACTTCCCTTCAAAATGACAATTTTCCATCCATCAAGAAACTCTCCGTACCCAAAGTTGATCAAGTTTAGACTCCTCAAAATTTAAAGAATTCCTTTCCTGGACATGACTTGACGCAGGTTTTTGAGCTGAAATTGAACAGCAAGCACGTACTGAAGAAAGATTACTTTATGCTGGTATTTACATTCACCACTGATTTTCAAAATCACGAGTTATCACTCTAACATCTTGATCTCTTCTTGTTTTGAATTACCAGTTCAACCTTAATCAAACCAAAAGATCCAATCAGCGCATTGAACGTATTGAATCCATCTGGATGATTACAAAACCGCAAAGTCAAAGCCATTTCTACATCCACACAACCCTGTTTCAGAAACTTGGAGAATGTTCTTATTACAAGATGCGGGAAATCCAAAGAACCTCGCAAAGAGTATTTGTAAACTCGAATGTATGTACAGCTCCAATGTGCTGCAGTTAATACAATAGACTGACTTCTTTCTGATTTATGACGCTGCAGAATGTTCTGATTGGACTGAATGTCCAACATGACTGCCACCGAGGAGATTGTCAACTGAAAGAAACAAGGACGGCCATTGTGGAGCGAAGGAAGAGCTCATTGAAGACTCTTGAGCTCACTCACAATGACGACAAGCAATATATCATCAATCTTGCTTCTCACTCATCACCTGCGCTGTACCGGCAAATATCTGATATACCGACTGGGATGTTGGGGAGTGACAGTAGAGAAGAAAAATAAGAAAGCTACAAAATTGGCAAAAAAAAAACTGCTCCCTGTTGCGTCAACTTCAACAACCGACCCAAGATTGATTTGAAGTCCATGAGATGTATGTATCTACTTTTTTATTCTTCAATGCCGATGCCGAAGATGGTTGTACCAGATGTTTGTCCTTGACTACTCAATGGTGACGGTTGTGGTTCTGCCGTGGGAGCTGCCCTCGGCAACTATGACGCCAGACGCCATGTCAAAGCTACCGAGCGTGGCGTGAGTTCGCATGAAGATGCGAGCGCTTCGCCTGGTGGTGATTTCCACGTGTGCGGGGGCGGAATGACGCGGCTGGGAGAAAATCAATATGGTGAGCGTATGTATATAAAGACACAATAAAATGAACATACCTTCCTCTTTGCTGGGGAGCTCTTTGCGGGCTCGCGAGTGGAAGAGGTGGCAGGTGGCCCCAACGCGGCCGTGGTGTGCTCTGCCGGTGCAGTTGGCCCGGCGGCGGCCGCAGCATGTGGTGCCGTGTCAGGTGGCGCGGCATCACTTTGGGTCGGGAGCTGGTCCTCCGGAGACTTGCGCTTGATGATCGGTGGCATTTTTTTTTACTATAGGTAGGTGATCGGTTTTGGGAGGTGGTTGGTCGGGATGATGACTTGGGTTGGAAGTCATTGTGCACTGACCCTCTGACAAGAATCCCCATCAATGCTCTGTCACGGTGGCTTGACACCATGCCAGCGTTGGCATGCCATGTCTGACAGCCCAACGCTGGATGGCATTGCCCATGCGACCATGGCTGACAGAGTCATCAAGCCGACGAGGTCAATCAAGCATGGCCAACGCAATTTCTGCGTTGGCCTGCTCATCAGGGCAGAAGACTGTCCGGCGCGTCGTGCCTGCCGCTCAACTGACCCTGCAGTCATGCCTATAGCATGTGCCGGCGCTGTTGGCATGACCATTGGGTCAGATGGGTCCGACCAACGTAGGTTGGACACATCTTTGGCGTCGGCACATCCCCGCGGTCAGATACATGAAGGACAGGTCAGACCAGACCTGTCCCCGACCAGCAGGACGCGCCAACGTTACGCTTCCTGAGGAAGCCTCCGGTGGTGTAGAGTCCAGCGTGTGACCAATACCAGCCTGCGAGCGGGGTCTGTCTGAGCGATTCCAGCGGGTGACCAATACAATCCTGCGAGCGATTCCAGCGGGCAAGCTATGCAAGGGTGTGGGCAATGCAAAAGTGCTGGTGTTGGTGCAACAGGTTGAAACCTGGTTGTGAGGGTGTGAGTGACAGGTTGCAAGTTTGTGACAGGCTGCAAAATGAGGGCTATGGAAGAGGCTGACGTGGCAACAACAAGGATTAAAGGTTCAATTCAATGGAATAAGCACCAAACCCCTGAAAGCCATCACTTACAACCATGCAGTATTAGTGCAGCTGGCTGATCGAGAGATGCAACCATTGTGACATGGTAACCTTTTGGGCATGGGTTCAATTCCCATCAAGGATGGTTACACAAGTATTTTCAAGTGAGTGGAGCGCAGCGTAGCGTAACTGTTGTGTAGCGTAGCTGTAACCAAGCTTATAAAATGCCCAGTTACGCTATTCAGCGTAATCCAGAATCAGCTGAGCTACGCTGATTGTTAGCTGAACTGGGAATACGCTACCTAGACTGGAAAATTCTGTTAGTTTAAAAAAAATTACGCTTCCTATTAGTGTAGCGGAGAATATTCCCAGCTAACGCTAAAATAATTCTGAGGGAAAATTTTCCCGCTACGCTGGGTGTTAGTTTAGCCAACTGCAACTTCAGCTAGCGCTACACAAAATTTAGTAAAAAAAAGGCCGCTACGCTAACAGTTATTTGTGAAATAGCGTAACTTAGCGTAGCGGCCCACTGTTGCCCCCTCCTTTGCGGCCCGAGAGGTAGGACAACCTATTACGCGGCGCCAACCGGAAGAGGGCAAGGCCTGCGACCTCCCTCCAGTCGGTCCCAGGCTCCCTGCATCTCCTGGGGAGAGACTCGGAGGCGCTCAAAAAATGTTAAGGTATGTAAAGACTCAAGGCAAGCCAGTGCCTAATTTCCATTGCAACCAATTTTGTGAAATTTCACATCTAAATTTTACCAAAATCATCACAAAGTGACATCCCTGAACAGAGTTGTCAAACATTTCTTTGTGGGTACATTGACTAAGTGGCATGGCTGTGAATCAGTTTTCCAAAGGAGGGACTTGTGAGTCAAACATCAAAATATGTGTGGTGCTGTTGACCACTTTTGGAGTAGATTCCCCCCCTCCCCAAAAAAAAACACCCCATAGAAAACAGTGGAGGACTTCCCTTCGCTTGGGATTTATAAATTTGACCTTTCTGGAATGAGATTCCAAAACTCTTTTGGTGGTGGGAACTTCACCAAATAAGGTTTGGAATCTGGAATGAGACCGTGTACATTTGGAATTCCAAGTGTCCAGTGTCCTGTTTTTTTTTTTTTTTGATTTTTGATTTTCTGCAAATTTGACATTCTCATTTCTTGAGTACCATCTGTCATGGCCCCTTTGGTGTTGTACAGAGATGATCACACAGTAGTGAATAGGATAGAAAGCATGCTGAACTTGTAAGGCTGATATCACTTATCATCAAGTGGACATATGACTTGCCATGGTGAAGCATGCACCATGAGGTATTTATGTTTCATCATACATATGATTTCAAGCCAACCTCTGCTCAGCGGGGGTGGAGGCCAGACTTCCATGAGAATCTCAGTGGAACCAGGTGGAATCACATTAACATATGTCATATTATGCTTTTTTCTGCGTATGTGTGTGTGTGTGTGTGCTGGGTAGTCGTTGTATATATGAATGGGTTTTCAAGAAAGCCGGGGCCAAGGACACCAGAATAGAAACAACAAACGGGGATAAGAAACAGTCTAGCACTAGTGATAATTGGTATATAAAATATGTATATATATATATATGTGTGTGTGTGTGTCTGTATGACGAGTAATCGACATGACTTCTACGTTGGAAAAGTAAGGCTATAGTTGTAGCGGTAATTGAATGGTGACAAAACATGGTTTACTTTCTTTGAGTTGATGATAGAGATTCAGTTTGAGACAACAAGGGCGACAGCGGAAAAGAGGCTCATGAGTAAGAGGAAGTTCCATTGGTCTCAACAATGGAGGGAAGGGCGGCGGCTATTAGCAACGAATGGGTGCCGCCGGCTGCGCATTTGACGACCTTAAGGGGGCCACGATCGGATCCCTGAGAGAGGGCTTTACTGGCGAGTAGCTTGGGCGTCTCGACGAGTTCGATTTCGTCTCCGTCGGCATCTTTCCCCTGGCCGAGCTCGTTGCTCTGGCCGAGGCCCCAGCTGTAGGCGTTCCCCTGGTTGTCCACCGCAAGGTTGTGGCGGGTCCCACAGGAGATGTCGATGACCGGGTGGGGGAAGTCGACGCGGACGGGGGTCCGGAGACACTTGCCGGGGACGAAGCCCTGGTTCGCGGCCTCCTGCTCGACCGCCATCCGCTCCGCCATCTCGTCCCATCGCGGCTCCGGATCCTCCTCCTCGTCCAGCGGCTCCTGTCCCTTCGCCTTTCGCATCTTCACCCGCTCCTTGTATCTCGTTAAAGTGGACTCGAACTTGGCTTTGTGCTTCTTCATCGTCTCCGCCACAAACGCTTCCTTCTTCGCCACCCCCGCCTCCCGTGCTTTCTCCGCTGCCACAATCTCCCGCGCCGAGCTCTTGATCCCGATCTCGTGGTTCTCGTAGTTCCCCACAGCCCAGACTTGTCCGTTGTTCAGCAGGAAGAGCGTGTGGAAGTCACCGCCCTCGATCGCAATCACTCGAGCCCCGTCGTGTTGGTCCGGACTCATGGCGCGGATCGGGGTGGGAACGCTGACAATCTCCTGCTCCCAGCCGGCCTCCTCGGAGGTGATCCCAAGCTGTCCGCGCGTGTTGAGGCCCCATCCATACACGGTACCGTCTTCATGCACCGCGAAGGAGTGACTCCCTCCTGAACCAAGCAGGACAATCTTCTTGAGCGATAAGCGCTCAGGGGACAGGCCGTTCTTCTTGCGCCGCTCGATGATCTTGCGTCCTAGTTGTTGCTGCTGTCCATTGCCCCAACTAAACACATGCCCGTCCGTCGTCAGCGCAAGCACGTGATCGTAACCACATACTACTTGAGAGACTGGATAGTCGCGTAAATTTGAGACTCGGGTGGGGACCAGCTGTTTGGGTGAGGTGCCAACTTTGCCGTCAAAGCCTAGAAGGCCATCGTTAGACTGCGGAAGAAGGAATTATCAATATTGAAATCTGGGTATTTTGTTATTATTAAGTATGAACCACCACTAACGCGAAAGCTACCCCAAGCGACCAATTCGCCTTGCTCGCTGACCGCGACACTGACAGAATCACCAGCACAGACACGAGCGGCCTTGAAAGGGGCTCGATTTGATTCGGGAATCGGATGAGGGGAGAGAGTGGCGACGGGCAGCGGACGCGTTTCGAGTTCCTCCTGCTCGACGCCTTCGATCCCTTCTGTGGGTCGGCCCAGTGCGGCGTTGTCGTTGATTCCCCAGCTCCAGATCTTGCCCTCACTGTCGATGACCAAGGTGTGCATCCCGCCGGCCGCAAGATGTAGCGGGTCTGCAAACTCCTTCTCTTTGCGCAGGTCCTCGATCATGGAATGGACCACTGGCTTCCGCACGTCGTCTAGCTTCTCAGCTCCGAGCCCCATCTGTCCCATGTCACCTGCCCCGAAAATGAGTACAACGTGCGAGCTGGGTTGCACTTTCTTCTTGAGCCATTGATATTTTTCGATCGTGGTAGAATTCAAGGGATTCTCGCATCTGGGGTTGATCTTGGCGCCCTCCTGCGATTGATAATCTGTCTTGATCCGAGGTAAAGGGTTGAAGTTATATCGAAGAGCTTTGGGTGAAAAGAGGGGTTTAATGATCTGGGTGATCGGGGTAGTAGGAGGTAGTGATTTCGCTTTTTTGGCAGGTTTGGCTTTGGCAGGTTTGGCGGGTGGAGTGGGCCGAGTGGATCTAGCGGGCCGAGCAGGTTTAGTAGTGACGGCGGTAGATTTCTGGCGTTTTGCGGGTGGGACTTGCTCAAAGAGTAACGGGTCTATCTTCGCGTCGGGAGCCAAGTCTTCTTCTTCCGTTTGGGAAAGCGGTTTGGAGGTCGAGTCGGTCCCATTGGGCCGCGCTTCCGTATTTTTAGGCCGTCCCCTTTTCTTAGGCGGCGCTTTCGCGGCTTGCTCAACTGGTTCCACTGGGTTGGATTTTGCACCTGAGGGTTGGAAACCGAGATTAGTTTTTTTTTTTTTTTTTGGGGGGGGGGTTTTCCATTGGGTAGGGGAGATGCAATGCAGCAGTCACCTTTGGGACGACCCATGGCGTTAGCTCTTGCTGGGCAAGTTCTGAAAGCTTGCTACTACGGGGGAAGAACGCACAGTGCTGCAATGCATCTCATGGTCAGCAAGCGGAGTGGTATGTATGCGCTGGGGGGAAAAGAAGGAAGCCGCGGGAAGAAGATGCTTACTTGATGATGATGGTCGAAATTGAGACCCAGGCTGACTCTGACTCTGGTTGGTTGGTTTTTTCTTTTTTTTCGTGGACAAGGAAAAAAAAAACACGCAGAAAACTGTCGACCCACAAGTTTTACAAGTTAACAACTGAAACTCACTTGCATAACTAAATGATTAATTGATTTATATGTATCCTACTGGATGACACATGTCACTTCCCAATCACACCCTGCAGACGGATCCACTCTCATCCACTAGCCTCTATATATAGGTCATCATGCATCAACTCCCCTTCTGATGAGCATGGACCTTGGCTTCGGGCCTGTTGGGGCGCCACGGCTTGAGTCTGACTGTTGGGGTAGGCCCCTGCAGGTCACTTCATGTCTCTTTAGCTGACTCATCACTGTTTCCCTTCATTTATTCGGACACAGTCGGTATATAGTGAACCCTTTAACCAGGCCGGTAAGTAAAAAAAGAAACCTCCCTCGGTTTAAACCAATACATACATACAGTGCCCCGCACCACCTTTCAACTACCCCGGCCCTGCAAAAAAAAAAACTTTAGAGCTGTATACCAAAGAACATAGAACACTCAAAAGTCTTGTACTATATATTTTTGAGCTCTTTAAGAGCAGGGAATTCAGAAAATATCATCCCCATGTCTGTCCAATGCCTCAAAAAAAAAGTTGAAATTTTTGGCTCTGCAGATTTGGAACACTCAGCTAATAAATGCATTTCTTTGTAGTATGGGCTCATAAAGGATGTGATATGCATATACAAGTGATTATTGCATATTAATCATGTATTTACATCTATTTACATGAGAAAAGATGACTCTGACCCTGTGCCTTTTTTTTCTTAATGCATTTCTGAGTTGCAAGCTCTTCTGCGCAAGCTTTAGCAGCTCATTGCACTCTTGGAAAACATATTTTAAACACATATGGATGTTTTTGCAGTGTTTTTGATTTCATCTTTAGCCAGTGTTACTTGGGAATACATGAGTACACAACATTTATTTCCAATTTCTGGTGTTTTCCATCACATACCAGGCATTTTTTGGCATTTCTTAGCCAAAAAAAAAGCCACAGGAACCAATCAAAAACAGTGGAGAAAAAAAAAATTGGAACACCCCTGGAGGGGTAGTCAAAAGTTCATGTGGGGCACCGTACCAGTCCAGTTTTACTCATGGAACAATGTTACCTAGGCAGATAACCTAAAACAGGCTGCAATAATGCTGCCAGCCAGCACGCCCAGGGCAATTGAGACAACACAATAACCATGCCCAGGGCGATTGAGACAACACAACAACCATGCCCAGGGCAATTGACACAACTTAACTTCTTCCCTGTGGCCTGGGTCACAGACAAACTATCTGCAAGTATAAAGATGCATCTTTCTTTGATACTCATGTTCCTCTCCTGTGATTACAATCCCCAGAATTGTGCTAACCTTCTCATTGCACCATGACCACGGCTAGCCATTAACCCCAGTTTATTACTCATTCACCAAAAAGCTAACAGATAGCTAAAACCTTGTTCTTGTCAGCTTCCTCCATTGTTTCATTTTCTCTATCTTCCTCACTGTGAATAGTCAAAAAAACATCATACCAACTATCCTTCATCTCACCCAGTTCCCTTTTGGACATTTTTTGATATCTCACTTCTTCTCTGACATCACCATCAAATCAACTTCATCAGCTAAAAAAGCTCCCCACCCGTCAAACATTCAGACTTCATTAAGTTATGTATGCACCACTTTTCTTGAAGAACTGGGGTACCTGATCTTCAGTAAGAGCACCACCCTTTGGGTTCTCACTACTTTGTATCATTGTAATACCCATGCAATTGTGCTTTTATTTCCTTACAAGATAGCAATTCTCTGTGTTTCAAGAGCTTCCTGGTACACCCTTCATGCCATCATGTTGCCCCAAGTGCAGTCCATACTGCTCTGTCTGGTGGCCAGCACCACTTGCCAACCCAGATATGTGTTTGAGCTTGGGCCCTGCTTTGAGAGGATTTTGCAATCTTTGCCTGGCCTGTAAGACCCAACTTGCAAGTTGGGGAAGTGCAGGAAGCCCATCAATGGGGGGGGGGGGGGGGGGGGGGACCTGGGGTTTCCAGTGGTACCCTTGTAAGCCTTGTAGGGATACAATAGCTGTACAATTGTTGTACCATTATAAGGGTACAATTGATGGATCCCTTATCTATGTATGGTTGGAAACACTATTCCTGTGGGAATCCTGCTGGTAGCCTAGAGGGGACTGTTGTCCTGTCCTCTCCATGGGCATGATCTGAGCTACCCATGTGCAGATTTACTCATCTTTTCACAATCCACTTTGTACTGCTACTTCTCTTTCTGACCCTGTCCAAGGTTTAATATTTGATTCTTGATGTTCTTTGTTCCCATCTTTCTTTCAATGAGGTACTCATCCTTCCATGATTAACTATTTCTAAATTTAAAGCTCTTTAATCTTTGTTGAATTTATTCAAAGCTTTGAAGTAGGAAATTCTTTTGGAGGCATTCACCCAGAAATTTTACATCTTGGTTTCACGATGGCAGGTTGGACCGGAGATACTGATTTGGATGTTTGAAAGGACAAGGAACCCAATTTACCTCATGAAGCTACCAAGGTGATTTTCATGTAGATGATGGCTAGGTGAAAAAGTATTTCAAATGCGTTGAAATTTGGATCATTAACAAACCAGCTACATATTCCCTCAATCCACGGATGAAGCAAAGTTGAGGGGAATAAATTCAATGATAGCCAGCATGGGCTTCAGCCATGCTCTATTCAGGGAAGAATGTGTTGATGCGGGGAGATGCATGATGAAGTTGCGGGGGAAATTCAAGTGAGTTTTTTGATTTCTGTTTTTCTTGTTTCTGGAGTTTGAGAGACTCATGGAGTCTACAACAATCAGGATAAGGAAAAAAAAAAAGTTGAGACCATCAAAAAAGACAGGGTTCCTCCATAGCTTCTGACCGTTCTGAAGACTCTTCGAGACATCTTGAAACACATCCAGGGGTGCTCCATTCTTCTCACTCAAGTGGACATATAGTGGTTCGCGGACGCCTTGGCTTTGAGCGAGTCGATAGAAATAAATGTGGGCTCCTGACTCTACCAAATGTTTCTCAGTGCGTAGTCCGCTACCCGGCACCGTAGCACAATTGCAATCACCAATCGCTTCGCTCGATACGCACCAAGCAATCTTGCAAGTCCGCCGCTCAAGCCCGGCCTCACATCAACGTTTCTGACCTCAAGTATTGTGCCATGCACATCCTGCTATACCTCCTCTGGCCAGTTGTCCCACTTGTCTTAGGAGGTGACTGGGATGCCAAGACGTTTGTGCTTCACCAATCATCATGTCCTTACAATGATGTAGAAGATTGGCAATATCACAAAGTTCATGTCAAGGATGGAATGAAACTCATACATTCCTACTACCAGTGCAAGAGCTGTTCAAACATCTCACCCAAGAAGAAACCTACTTCAATCAGCTTTAAAGCACCTGCAAGGCCATCTAAAATACGTAAATAGAAACCTTCTCTCTCTGTAAAAAGAGTGGTTCAGATTGAAATCTTTCAATGGGACTTTGAGGATCGGACACCAATATTTTTTTTTGGGAATGTTCCTAGCAAACACCTGAGACTGCAGTTTTTCCTTTTTTTTTCTGTGAGATTCTGGTCCCTTTTCTAGCTCTAGATTAACTTCAGTTATGGTGGAAGTTTTGATAGGATGATGTTGCTCTTGTGCTTTGGAATTTTGTTTCCTCTTACTTCTGGAGTTTGAGAGAAGATTTTGTACAAAAATAAAAAAAATCATAAAATAGGTTCAAAAGCAAATCATGGGGTAAAGAAACCTCAGAGGGGGGAGACATAGCCACCGTGTCCTAGAATAACAGAATCAGAGAAAAGAAGTGAGATTGACAAAGAAAATAGTAGGATTCCTCCATTGCTGTTGAGCACTCCGAGTCTCTCACTCAACCTGGTATTCAGTGATTTGGAAACGCTTTTGCCTCAAAACTGGGCTCACGTCTATGTTGGATCTATAGCTCAGTACACAGTCTGTTACCCGGCGCCGCGGCTCATTTGCAGCAAACAATCCTCCGTTTCCACTGCAACAGTAACTCTTGGAAGTCAACTGTTTGAGCCCCCCCCCCCGATTGGCGTTTTCCACACAACATACTGAGACATGGTCAACGCACTGTACCTCCTCTATCTGCTTTTCCCACTTGTCTTGGCCGGCTCCTATGATGGCATCAATGATGTGACACAAAATTTCAAATGTCCCAAAAATGATGAAGAAAATTGGGAGTATCTCAAGGTTCTTGTCAGTGGTCACTGTAAGGTGGTTGGTTGCAATGAAGAAATGAAAAACAAACATTATTACTACCAATGCAAGAGCTGTTCAAAAAAATCAATTACCCATACTCCACCCTCCAAATGTGCACCTCATACAGCTGTAGAAGACTTGCTGCGCCAATCAAAGTAAAAAAAATAAGTGAAAAACCTCACTCCGTGGCGAGGGAAATTTTATGGGGACCTTGCAAAACTGCCATCAATATCTTTTTTTGAGAATCTTCTTGACCAACTAAGAATGTTAAACCCTTTCTCTTTTCATGTTGGGATACCGGTAGCTGTGCCAAAATTTCCTCAAGTGCATGTGAAGACAGACTTATAAATCAGGTAAAAACAAATGGGTGAGCTGATCAGAGCTTTTGCTTGGCTTGAGGGATTTGAGTATTCTCTGGATGTTGGAATTTGGGTCTCAAAAAAGTTTAAATTACAGGTCCTCCTCCAATCCCTTGGATTCATTTATGTATACAAATATTCAAACTATATTACCACATGAGCCTCTAGTCATCTTCCTCAAAGAATGGACTTATTTTTGTGACTGATTCAAAAAAGCTTCACCAAAACAATTAATAATATCTCATCATATGAAAATCAAAAAGTTCCCCTTGGACCACCAAGAAAGTAAACTCTCACTTGTGATGAACTCAAAGATCTGAGTGTTTCCAACCACAGGCGCTAGAGACACAACCACGTGACTAGCAAAAAAATGGGAGCTATGCAAACCTGGAGACAAGACAAGAGGAGGTGAACCAAGACAAAGTAAGTGATCAATGAAAGAAACCAACAGAATCAGATGAGGAAAGAGAACTCTACAACTAGAAGTGATAGACTAAATACATCCAATACAATAAGGTTATGTTTCCCAATATGCCCATCTAACTCCTCCGCTTCTTCATGCTGTGCCGCAGCGGGGTGAAAATGAATCACCAAATATCTGTTCAACAACTTGCTACCTGCTCATTGATCAGAAACCAACCAGCATGTATCTGGAATCACATCCAGTTTTGCATCTTCATTATAAAAAGCACAAAAGACAAGTTTCCAGAGGCATGTTTGATTCCAGTGCCACCACACCCTAGTGAGTGAACTGTCTACCAGTGAAAGGAATTTCTGAAAATTTTTCCAGCAAGGAATGTTTTTGTGTTAGATCTTTATGATGTTTCCTTCCAGTTTATGGATCAATTAATCTTGGACTTGGTGTTTGTTCTGGGTTGAGAGGGTAGGCTAGGCCTCCAATCATCAAATGTGAAAAGGTTTGAAACACCATTCCAGAACTTTTGGAAGGCATCAAGAAACCCTCAAGAAACAAAATCATGGGTGGAAAAAGTGAAAGTCCTTTCCTCCCAAGTTGATCAGTATCTTGATTCCAAAAGGTCCCAGGTTCACAAAAGGAAGGCTCATTTCAATGCATGTATTATGGGTAGGTTAAGTGTGTTTTTTTGGTCCGCATTCACAGAATTTTCAGCCCTTCTCAGATTCTATTCACAAGCAGACCGCCAGTCTTCATATAGAGAAGTCTTTCATTGCTTATCACCTTGTGAATTGTCCTGCCTGCAATTTTTATGAAGCCCATCAGCCATGAATACATGTCTTTCAAGTTCCTCCCCCTTCTTTGTGGAGATTTTGTTGTCTGATGGTCATTTCTGTGATTCCAATCCAAAGAAAAACCCACCAATATCTTAGGTTCAAGATCACAAAAACAGAGCTAGGTCAGCTGGCCAGCCAAGCTGGCAGCTCATCCATTACATACACATGTAAAGAAATCCAAATCATGGTAATTAACTATATTAATAAGGATAGTACATAGTAATTACAAATCAACAACATTGTCTGCTTTTTTAGATGGTGGTTATATATAATACAATCAACAACAACACTTGCAAGTGGCATGCAAAAAAGTGAAATGCAAGGCCAACGTTACAGCGTTATTGCTATAAAGATTTTTAAAGAGAAAGACGTGTCGGAAACAGAGATAGAAAAAGTCTATCTTCCTCTATGGAACCACGGTTTTTATTAAGCATGCGTCTTCCAGTGTCGTTTCATGTTCGAGCTGGTGGTGAAGCTCTTGCCGCACCCTTCAAAGCCGCACGGGAACGGCCTCTCTCCGTTGTGCGTAACTAGTCAAACCAAGAGTTTTGCCTCAGCATTCAATGAGAAAATTGAAAATCGTTTTCTTTTTGGTTTGTGGGGGAGAGTGCGCTTACGTTTGTGCTGAGTCAACCCGGTCACTCGGGGGAACGATTTGCCGCATTCTGGGCAGATACTTCGAAAATCACAGCCAGGCACACTTGATGTCAAAACACATGCTGAGGTTGAAGTGCT
The DNA here is from genome assembly GCA_002873125.1 of Puccinia coronata f. sp. avenae. NCBI lineage: Eukaryota > Fungi > Basidiomycota > Pucciniomycetes > Pucciniales > Pucciniaceae > Puccinia > Puccinia coronata. The sequence continues at coordinate 29,368 of PGCI01000189.1, read as the reverse complement.
TTCAATAGTACCAGTGGTTTTTGGCAAAACAAAAATGGGATAACCAGGAAAGGAAACTCAACTGTGCCCTGGAAGACGAGGTCGTTGTTCTATTTTTGGGGCGTTTAGATTTCGGTTGGAGGGGGTGAGTGTGATCGGTGAGAGCTTCCTTATCGGACTGGATGAGATGCTCTACGGCAATCGAGTTATTATTATTATGGGTCATGCCGGAGCTGAGATCGGCTGTGCCCAAGAATATAGACGCTTCATCCTCCGCTTGTGAATATGGAGAGTATCCCCGCTTCCTAGACAAGACAGGGGGAGTGTATAGGGCGCTGGGTTGGGCTGAGGGGGAGGGCAAGTTGGTTTCGGCGGTGTTGAGGGATGAAAGCAGGAAATCTCCATAGTCTGGGACCTCCGCAGGCAAGCAGTCCGTATCCTTGAGATACTGCTCAGACGGCGACGCGCCTTGCTCCTCTAGGAAGAAAGGCTGTGTGATTTGATTAGGATCAATCTCTGTGTATTCAGTCCTCTCTGTATTATATGATTAATGATGAATGATTAGCTTGAGGAATAGGCGTCATATTAAAAACTCCTGAGCTACCCATGTGCAGATTTACTCATTTTTTCACAATCCACTTTGTACTGCTACTTCTCTTTCTGACCCTGTCCAAGGTTTAATATTTGATTCTTAATGTTCTTTGTTCCCATCTTTCTTTCAATGAGGTACTCATCCTTCCATGATTAACTATTTCTAAATTTAAAGCTCTTTAATCTTTGTTGAATTTATTCAAAGCTTTGAAGTAGGAAATTCTTTTGGAGGCATTCACCCAGAAATTTTACATCTTGGTTTCACGATGGCAGGTTGGACCGGAGATACTGATTTGGATGTTTGAAAGGACAAGGAACCCAAGTTACCTCATGAAGCTACCAAGGTGATTTTCATGTAGATGATGGCTAGGTGAAAAAGTATTTCAAATGCGTTGAAATTTGGATCATTAACAAACCAGCTACATATTCCCTCAATCCACGGATGAAGCAAAGTTGAGGGGAATAAATTCAATGATAGCCAGCATGGGCTTCAGCCATGCTCTATTCAGGGAAGAATGTGTTGATGCGGGGAGATGCATGATGAAGTTGCGGGGGAAATTCAAGTGAGTTTTTTGATTTCTGTTTTTCTTGTTTCTGGAGTTTGAGAGACTCATGGAGTCTACAACAATCAGGATAAGGAAAAAAAAAAAGTTGAGACCATCAAAAAAGACAGGGTTCCTCCATAGCTTCTGACCGTTCTGAAGACTCTTCGAGACATCTTGAAACACATCCAGGGGTGCTCCATTCTTCTCACTCAAGTGGACATATAGTGGTTCGCGGACGCCTTGGCTTTGAGCGAGTCGATAGAAATAAATGTGGGCTCCTGACTCTACCAAATGTTTCTCAGTGCGTAGTCCGCTACCCGGCACCGTAGCACAATTGCAATCACCAATCGCTTCGCTCGATACGCACCAAGCAATCTTGCAAGTCCGCCGCTCAAGCCCGGCCTCACATCAACGTTTCTGACCTCAAGTATTGTGCCATGCACATCCTGCTATACCTCCTCTGGCCAGTTGTCCCACTTGTCTTAGGAGGTGACTGGGATGCCAAGACGTTTGTGCTTCACCAATCATCATGTCCTTACAATGATGTAGAAGATTGGCAATATCACAAAGTTCATGTCAAGGATGGAATGAAACTCATACATTCCTACTACCAGTGCAAGAGCTGTTCAAACATCTCACCCAAGAAGAAACCTACTTCAATCAGCTTTAAAGCACCTGCAAGGCCATCTAAAATACGTAAATAGAAACCTTCTCTCTCTGTAAAAAGAGTGGTTCAGATTGAAATCTTTCAATGGGACTTTGAGGATCGGACACCAATATTTTTTTTTGGGAATGTTCCTAGCAAACACCTGAGACTGCAGTTTTTCCTTTTTTTTTCTGTGAGATTCTGGTCCCTTTTCTAGCTCTAGATTAACTTCAGTTATGGTGGAAGTTTTGATAGGATGATGTTGCTCTTGTGCTTTGGAATTTTGTTTCCTCTTACTTCTGGAGTTTGAGAGAAGATTTTGTACAAAAATAAAAAAAATCATAAAATAGGTTCAAAAGCAAATCATGGGGTAAAGAAACCTCAGAGGGGGGAGACATAGCCACCGTGTCCTAGAATAACAGAATCAGAGAAAAGAAGTGAGATTGACAAAGAAAATAGTAGGATTCCTCCATTGCTGTTGAGCACTCCGAGTCTCTCACTCAACCTGGTATTCAGTGATTTGGAAACGCTTTTGCCTCAAAACTGGGCTCACGTCTATGTTGGATCTATAGCTCAGTACACAGTCTGTTACCCGGCGCCGCGGCTCATTTGCAGCAAACAATCCTCCGTTTCCACTGCAACAGTAACTCTTGGAAGTCAACTGTTTGAGCCCCCCCCCCCCGATTGGCGTTTTCCACACAACATACTGAGACATGGTCAACGCACTGTACCTCCTCTATCTGCTTTTCCCACTTGTCTTGGCCGGCTCCTATGATGGCATCAATGATGTGACACAAAATTTCAAATGTCCCAAAAATGATGAAGAAAATTGGGAGTATCTCAAGGTTCTTGTCAGTGGTCACTGTAAGGTGGTTGGTTGCAATGAAGAAATGAAAAACAAACATTATTACTACCAATGCAAGAGCTGTTCAAAAAAATCAATTACCCATACTCCACCCTCCAAATGTGCACCTCATACAGCTGTAGAAGACTTGCTGCGCCAATCAAAGTAAAAAAAATAAGTGAAAAACCTCACTCCGTGGCGAGGGAAATTTTATGGGGACCTTGCAAAACTGCCATCAATATCTTTTTTTGAGAATCTTCTTGACCAACTAAGAATGTTAAACCCTTTCTCTTTTCATGTTGGGATACCGGTAGCTGTGCCAAAATTTCCTCAAGTGCATGTGAAGACAGACTTATAAATCAGGTAAAAACAAATGGGTGAGCTGATCAGAGCTTTTGCTTGGCTTGAGGGATTTGAGTATTCTCTGGATGTTGGAATTTGGGTCTCAAAAAAGTTTAAATTACAGGTCCTCCTCCAATCCCTTGGATTCATTTATGTATACAAATATTCAAACTATATTACCACATGAGCCTCTAGTCATCTTCCTCAAAGAATGGACTTATTTTTGTGACTGATTCAAAAAAGCTTCACCAAAACAATTAATAATATCTCATCATATGAAAATCAAAAAGTTCCCCTTGGACCACCAAGAAAGTAAACTCTCACTTGTGATGAACTCAAAGATCTGAGTGTTTCCAACCACAGGCGCTAGAGACACAACCACGTGACTAGCAAAAAAATGGGAGCTATGCAAACCTGGAGACAAGACAAGAGGAGGTGAACCAAGACAAAGTAAGTGATCAATGAAAGAAACCAACAGAATCAGATGAGGAAAGAGAACTCTACAACTAGAAGTGATAGACTAAATACATCCAATACAATAAGGTTATGTTTCCCAATATGCCCATCTAACTCCTCCGCTTCTTCATGCTGTGCCGCAGCGGGGTGAAAATGAATCACCAAATATCTGTTCAACAACTTGCTACCTGCTCATTGATCAGAAACCAACCAGCATGTATCTGGAATCACATCCAGTTTTGCATCTTCATTATAAAAAGCACAAAAGACAAGTTTCCAGAGGCATGTTTGATTCCAGTGCCACCACACCCTAGTGAGTGAACTGTCTACCAGTGAAAGGAATTTCTGAAAATTTTTCCAGCAAGGAATGTTTTTGTGTTAGATCTTTATGATGTTTCCTTCCAGTTTATGGATCAATTAATCTTGGACTTGGTGTTTGTTCTGGGTTGAGAGGGTAGGCTAGGCCTCCAATCATCAAATGTGAAAAGGTTTGAAACACCATTCCAGAACTTTTGGAAGGCATCAAGAAACCCTCAAGAAACAAAATCATGGGTGGAAAAAGTGAAAGTCCTTTCCTCCCAAGTTGATCAGTATCTTGATTCCAAAAGGTCCCAGGTTCACAAAAGGAAGGCTCATTTCAATGCATGTATTATGGGTAGGTTAAGTGTGTTTTTTTGGTCCGCATTCACAGAATTTTCAGCCCTTCTCAGATTCTATTCACAAGCAGACCGCCAGTCTTCATATAGAGAAGTCTTTCATTGCTTATCACCTTGTGAATTGTCCTGCCTGCAATTTTTATGAAGCCCATCAGCCATGAATACATGTCTTTCAAGTTCCTCCCCCTTCTTTGTGGAGATTTTGTTGTCTGATGGTCATTTCTGTGATTCCAATCCAAAGAAAAACCCACCAATATCTTAGGTTCAAGATCACAAAAACAGAGCTAGGTCAGCTGGCCAGCCAAGCTGGCAGCTCATCCATTACATACACATGTAAAGAAATCCAAATCATGGTAATTAACTATATTAATAAGGATAGTACATAGTAATTACAAATCAACAACATTGTCTGCTTTTTTAGATGGTGGTTATATATAATACAATCAACAACAACACTTGCAAGTGGCATGCAAAAAAGTGAAATGCAAGGCCAACGTTACAGCGTTATTGCTATAAAGATTTTTAAAGAGAAAGACGTGTCGGAAACAGAGATAGAAAAAGTCTATCTTCCTCTATGGAACCACGGTTTTTATTAAGCATGCGTCTTCCAGTGTCGTTTCATGTTCGAGCTGGTGGTGAAGCTCTTGCCGCACCCTTCAAAGCCGCACGGGAACGGCCTCTCTCCGTTGTGCGTAACTAGTCAAACCAAGAGTTTTGCCTCAGCATTCAATGAGAAAATTGAAAATCGTTTTCTTTTTGGTTTGTGGGGGAGAGTGCGCTTACGTTTGTGCTGAGTCAACCCGGTCACTCGGGGGAACGATTTGCCGCATTCTGGGCAGATACTTCGAAAATCACAGCCAGGCACACTTGATGTCAAAACACATGCTGAGGTTGAAGTGCTTTCAATAGTACCAGTGGTTTTTGGCAAAACAAAAATGGGATAACCAGGAAAGGAAACTCAACTGTGCCCTGGAAGACGAGGTCGTTGTTCTATTTTTGGGGCGTTTAGATTTCGGTTGGAGGGGGTGAGTGTGATCGGTGAGAGCTTCCTTATCGGACTGGATGAGATGCTCTACGGCAATCGAGTTATTATTATTATGGGTCATGCCGGAGCTGAGATCGGCTGTGCCCAAGAATATAGACGCTTCATCCTCCGCTTGTGAATATGGAGAGTATCCCCGCTTCCTAGACAAGACAGGGGGAGTGTATAGGGCGCTGGGTTGGGCTGAGGGGGAGGGCAAGTTGGTTTCGGCGGTGTTGAGGGATGAAAGCAGGAAATCTCCATAGTCTGGGACCTCCGCAGGCAAGCAGTCCGTATCCTTGAGATACTGCTCAGACGGCGACGCGCCTTGCTCCTCTAGGAAGAAAGGCTGTGTGATTTGATTAGGATCAATCTCTGTGTATTCAGTCCTCTCTGTATTATATGATTAATGATGAATGATTAGCTTGAGGAATAGGCGTCATATTAAAAACTCCTGAGCTACCCATGTGCAGATTTACTCATTTTTTCACAATCCACTTTGTACTGCTACTTCTCTTTCTGACCCTGTCCAAGGTTTAATATTTGATTCTTAATGTTCTTTGTTCCCATCTTTCTTTCAATGAGGTACTCATCCTTCCATGATTAACTATTTCTAAATTTAAAGCTCTTTAATCTTTGTTGAATTTATTCAAAGCTTTGAAGTAGGAAATTCTTTTGGAGGCATTCACCCAGAAATTTTACATCTTGGTTTCACGATGGCAGGTTGGACCGGAGATACTGATTTGGATGTTTGAAAGGACAAGGAACCCAAGTTACCTCATGAAGCTACCAAGGTGATTTTCATGTAGATGATGGCTAGGTGAAAAAGTATTTCAAATGCGTTGAAATTTGGATCATTAACAAACCAGCTACATATTCCCTCAATCCACGGATGAAGCAAAGTTGAGGGGAATAAATTCAATGATAGCCAGCATGGGCTTCAGCCATGCTCTATTCAGGGAAGAATGTGTTGATGCGGGGAGATGCATGATGAAGTTGCGGGGGAAATTCAAGTGAGTTTTTTGATTTCTGTTTTTCTTGTTTCTGGAGTTTGAGAGACTCATGGAGTCTACAACAATCAGGATAAGGAAAAAAAAAAAGTTGAGACCATCAAAAAAGACAGGGTTCCTCCATAGCTTCTGACCGTTCTGAAGACTCTTCGAGACATCTTGAAACACATCCAGGGGTGCTCCATTCTTCTCACTCAAGTGGACATATAGTGGTTCGCGGACGCCTTGGCTTTGAGCGAGTCGATAGAAATAAATGTGGGCTCCTGACTCTACCAAATGTTTCTCAGTGCGTAGTCCGCTACCCGGCACCGTAGCACAATTGCAATCACCAATCGCTTCGCTCGATACGCACCAAGCAATCTTGCAAGTCCGCCGCTCAAGCCCGGCCTCACATCAACGTTTCTGACCTCAAGTATTGTGCCATGCACATCCTGCTATACCTCCTCTGGCCAGTTGTCCCACTTGTCTTAGGAGGTGACTGGGATGCCAAGACGTTTGTGCTTCACCAATCATCATGTCCTTACAATGATGTAGAAGATTGGCAATATCACAAAGTTCATGTCAAGGATGGAATGAAACTCATACATTCCTACTACCAGTGCAAGAGCTGTTCAAACATCTCACCCAAGAAGAAACCTACTTCAATCAGCTTTAAAGCACCTGCAAGGCCATCTAAAATACGTAAATAGAAACCTTCTCTCTCTGTAAAAAGAGTGGTTCAGATTGAAATCTTTCAATGGGACTTTGAGGATCGGACACCAATATTTTTTTTTGGGAATGTTCCTAGCAAACACCTGAGACTGCAGTTTTTCCTTTTTTTTTCTGTGAGATTCTGGTCCCTTTTCTAGCTCTAGATTAACTTCAGTTATGGTGGAAGTTTTGATAGGATGATGTTGCTCTTGTGCTTTGGAATTTTGTTTCCTCTTACTTCTGGAGTTTGAGAGAAGATTTTGTACAAAAATAAAAAAAATCATAAAATAGGTTCAAAAGCAAATCATGGGGTAAAGAAACCTCAGAGGGGGGAGACATAGCCACCGTGTCCTAGAATAACAGAATCAGAGAAAAGAAGTGAGATTGACAAAGAAAATAGTAGGATTCCTCCATTGCTGTTGAGCACTCCGAGTCTCTCACTCAACCTGGTATTCAGTGATTTGGAAACGCTTTTGCCTCAAAACTGGGCTCACGTCTATGTTGGATCTATAGCTCAGTACACAGTCTGTTACCCGGCGCCGCGGCTCATTTGCAGCAAACAATCCTCCGTTTCCACTGCAACAGTAACTCTTGGAAGTCAACTGTTTGAGCCCCCCCCCCCCCCCGATTGGCGTTTTCCACACAACATACTGAGACATGGTCAACGCACTGTACCTCCTCTATCTGCTTTTCCCACTTGTCTTGGCCGGCTCCTATGATGGCATCAATGATGTGACACAAAATTTCAAATGTCCCAAAAATGATGAAGAAAATTGGGAGTATCTCAAGGTTCTTGTCAGTGGTCACTGTAAGGTGGTTGGTTGCAATGAAGAAATGAAAAACAAACATTATTACTACCAATGCAAGAGCTGTTCAAAAAAATCAATTACCCATACTCCACCCTCCAAATGTGCACCTCATACAGCTGTAGAAGACTTGCTGCGCCAATCAAAGTAAAAAAAATAAGTGAAAAACCTCACTCCGTGGCGAGGGAAATTTTATGGGGACCTTGCAAAACTGCCATCAATATCTTTTTTTGAGAATCTTCTTGACCAACTAAGAATGTTAAACCCTTTCTCTTTTCATGTTGGGATACCGGTAGCTGTGCCAAAATTTCCTCAAGTGCATGTGAAGACAGACTTATAAATCAGGTAAAAACAAATGGGTGAGCTGATCAGAGCTTTTGCTTGGCTTGAGGGATTTGAGTATTCTCTGGATGTTGGAATTTGGGTCTCAAAAAAGTTTAAATTACAGGTCCTCCTCCAATCCCTTGGATTCATTTATGTATACAAATATTCAAACTATATTACCACATGAGCCTCTAGTCATCTTCCTCAAAGAATGGACTTATTTTTGTGACTGATTCAAAAAGCTTCACCAAAACAATTAATAATATCTCATCATATGAAAATCAAAAAGTTCCCCTTGGACCACCAAGAAAGTAAACTCTCACTTGTGATGAACTCAAAGATCTGAGTGTTTCCAACCACAGGCGCTAGAGACACAACCACGTGACTAGCAAAAAAATGGGAGCTATGCAAACCTGGAGACAAGACAAGAGGAGGTGAACCAAGACAAAGTAAGTGATCAATGAAAGAAACCAACAGAATCAGATGAGGAAAGAGAACTCTACAACTAGAAGTGATAGACTAAATACATCCAATACAATAAGGTTATGTTTCCCAATATGCCCATCTAACTCCTCCGCTTCTTCATGCTGTGCCGCAGCGGGGTGAAAATGAATCACCAAATATCTGTTCAACAACTTGCTACCTGCTCATTGATCAGAAACCAACCAGCATGTATCTGGAATCACATCCAGTTTTGCATCTTCATTATAAAAAGCACAAAAGACAAGTTTCCAGAGGCATGTTTGATTCCAGTGCCACCACACCCTAGTGAGTGAACTGTCTACCAGTGAAAGGAATTTCTGAAAATTTTTCCAGCAAGGAATGTTTTTGTGTTAGATCTTTATGATGTTTCCTTCCAGTTTATGGATCAATTAATCTTGGACTTGGTGTTTGTTCTGGGTTGAGAGGGTAGGCTAGGCCTCCAATCATCAAATGTGAAAAGGTTTGAAACACCATTCCAGAACTTTTGGAAGGCATCAAGAAACCCTCAAGAAACAAAATCATGGGTGGAAAAAGTGAAAGTCCTTTCCTCCCAAGTTGATCAGTATCTTGATTCCAAAAGGTCCCAGGTTCACAAAAGGAAGGCTCATTTCAATGCATGTATTATGGGTAGGTTAAGTGTGTTTTTTTGGTCCGCATTCACAGAATTTTCAGCCCTTCTCAGATTCTATTCACAAGCAGACCGCCAGTCTTCATATAGAGAAGTCTTTCATTGCTTATCACCTTGTGAATTGTCCTGCCTGCAATTTTTATGAAGCCCATCAGCCATGAATACATGTCTTTCAAGTTCCTCCCCCTTCTTTGTGGAGATTTTGTTGTCTGATGGTCATTTCTGTGATTCCAATCCAAAGAAAAACCCACCAATATCTTAGGTTCAAGATCACAAAAACAGAGCTAGGTCAGCTGGCCAGCCAAGCTGGCAGCTCATCCATTACATACACATGTAAAGAAATCCAAATCATGGTAATTAACTATATTAATAAGGATAGTACATAGTAATTACAAATCAACAACATTGTCTGCTTTTTTAGATGGTGGTTATATATAATACAATCAACAACAACACTTGCAAGTGGCATGCAAAAAAGTGAAATGCAAGGCCAACGTTACAGCGTTATTGCTATAAAGATTTTTAAAGAGAAAGACGTGTCGGAAACAGAGATAGAAAAAGTCTATCTTCCTCTATGGAACCACGGTTTTTATTAAGCATGCGTCTTCCAGTGTCGTTTCATGTTCGAGCTGGTGGTGAAGCTCTTGCCGCACCCTTCAAAGCCGCACGGGAACGGCCTCTCTCCGTTGTGCGTCACTAGTCAAACCAAGAGTTTTGCCTCAGCATTCAATGAGAAGAATGAAAATCGTTTTTTTTTTTTGGTTTGGGGGAGAGTGCGCTCACGTTTGTGCTGAGTCAACCCGGTCACTCGGGGGAACGATTTGCCGCATTCTGGGCAGATACTTCGAAAATCACAGCCAGGCACACTTGATGTCAAAACACATGCTGAGGTTGAAGTGCTTTCAATAGTACCAGTGGTTTTTGGCAAAACAAAAATGGGATAACCAGGAAAGGAAACTCAACTGTGCCCTGGAAGACGAGGTCGTTGTTCTATTTTTGGGGCGTTTAGATTTCGGTTGGAGGGGGTGAGTGTGATCGGTGAGAGCTTCCTTATCGGACTGGATGAGATGCTCTACGGCAATCGAGTTATTATTATTATGGGTCATGCCGGAGCTGAGATCGGCTGTGCCCAAGAATATAGACGCTTCATCCTCCGCTTGTGAATATGGAGAGTATCCCCGCTTCCTAGACAAGACAGGGGGAGTGTATAGGGCGCTGGGTTGGGCTGAGGGGGAGGGCAAGTTGGTTTCGGCGGTGTTGAGGGATGAAAGCAGGAAATCTCCATAGTCTGGGACCTCCGCAGGCAAGCAGTCCGTATCCTTGAGATACTGCTCAGACGGCGACGCGCCTTGCTCCTCTAGGAAGAAAGGCTGTGTGATTTGATTAGGATCAATCTCTGTGTATTCAGTCCTCTCTGTATTATATGATTAATGATGAATGATTAGCTTGAGGAATAGGCGTCATATTAAAAACTCTTTTCCCATTATGAAGTAGGATGGGGCTGACCAGAAGAGCGGAGATCAGGAGTTTGGTACCCTTGCAGATTGTCTGCAGGTGAATATGAAGAGTAAGCAGGATCGAAGGACAGGTTCCAGTCATGGAGATGAGCATCAAAAGAGAAGTCAGACAAATTGGTGGGCTGATTGATCGGCTGGTGATGAGTCTGTTCGAGCACCAAGTTTGGGGATGCATTGGGGATGAAATCGAAGGGGAAGAGAGGGCTAGACTGATCAGGATGATGGTACGGCAAGGAAGCGAGGAAGAGTTGGTCAAGGGAAGAAGACCAGGAGGGAGAGCAGCTTGGATAGTAGCTTGCAGGGGCAGAGGAGGGGAGAGAAATAGAACCCGTGCTAGAGGAAGAAGAGTTGGTCCATGAGAGTGAGAGGGACGATGGATTGGAGTCCACCGAGTCGGACAGCTGGAGAGTCGGAGGAAGCACTGGAGTCAACTGCGAGTAGTCCAGCTCCAGTGAGGAGGAGTGGGGAAGGTCTTGGCTGAATAAGTGATGGTAAACGTCCAGGTCGAAGTCAGGCAGGGGCTGGCTGATATTGGGAGTCTGGCTCGAGTGATGCTCTGGATCAGTCATCTCCAGAATATGTAAATATGTAACAACTTGTATAGTGATCTCTATTAAAAAACCGAGCAGAGAAATTTCGATGGTCAGGAGGTGTGGCCTGCAACAACAAGTTTTCCCGGATAAATATTCCAAGTAGTAATGCGAGTGTGAGTATGCACAGCGGAGGAATAGTGTTATGACGAGGCAGTGGTACCCAACCTGTTTCTTTTTTACGCTTTAATAAATGGAAGAGAGATTCCGCCAAGCTGGGCGTTATTCCTTTCACGTTAATGGCACTAAAAGAGCGATCGACGCCGGACGGGCAGCTTACCTTGCCGTGGGTTTTTTTTTTTTTTTCACCTTGTCAGCAATTCACCCGCGTCATCATCAGATTCATTGTGAATGTGGACGACACTCTCACAACGACTCCTGCCCTAATATGCTGGACATGCAAGTTCAACTCTCTCGCTTTCCCTCGGCAAACGTGCACTGCCGCCTCGGCGGTACACTTTATGTATTTATGCACCCATTCTGAGAAACGACACGAAAGAAAACTCGTCATGGTGTGCCCATGACCAGCTTGCTTCCGCGGAAGACGACCCGTCCTACCGTCTGCTGTGCCTGAGCCGGTGGCTGTTCCCATATTTGCAAATGTATATGTAATTGACACGGACTGCTACGTCATACGGACTGGTCTGCCTGCTCACATTTTCGGTGGTGTCGCTGGCTGACAAAGTTAATGGTGCACTGACTGACAAAGCGATTTTCCGGGGCTCCACGTTTTGAAACCTCAAACGTTCATCACGATCCGAGATGGAAGTTGGTGATGGGTTGATGACGTCATCCGACTCATTCAGCTCATTCCAAAGAAATACCATCTCGGCCTGTCAGGGCCTGTCTCGGCTGGCGTCACAGGTGCAAATCACTCCGTGTATCAGAGTTCGGATGATGACGGCCTGAATACCTTCTATATAATAAGAACTTCCCAGCCACTGCAAACGTCCAGCTGTGCGCTAGAAAAAACAAAAAACACCCTCGATGTGAAGGGAATTAGTAAAGACTAGGGAACACCCGGCTTCATTGGGTCTTGGCACAGTGCATGGCCTCTCACCGCCGCACTGTCTCAAATGGGCTCAACACAGTCTCAGCGCCGGGGCCAAACAAAAGACAGCACAATTCTAACTGTCCCCGGGGCAACCCATCAACCCCCCACCTCCCATGTTCTCCTGCTGGCAGGGTACTGGTAGATTAAGGACTCGCCGCAAACTGTTTCTGCATAGGGCACAATAACAAACCACAGGAACAGAGTCTATTCAATGTACTATGGATCAACCGAAAATTGTCCGGTCGTTGACTCGCGGGTGTCCGGGAGGCAGTTTGAGTTGACGACTGGACGGGCAGGGTTAACCCCCGGACAGCGGGGGTTGAAATCACCAGTCTTTTTTTTCCTAGACAGGGTCAGCTGTTGACCCAAGCCTGTCCGTGCGTATCACTCAACGGACAACTCGCTCGCGCTACGGCGGTCTCACTCGACTCAATCAAGTAAGTACCCCTACCCATCTTTCCTTCTTTCCTCACCCTCTTGCTGCCATTGCCCAGAATTCATCCCTGTTTTATATTTGAAAAAAAGTACTTCAAAGATGCTTGAGCTTGATCCGAGTCTTGCAGACAATCCTGCCGCGCACAATCCGGATGATGCGACAGGTCCTTCTATTTCCGACACCGCTGGCGTTTCCAACGAGACACACAGGTGTGATGATGAGGCTGAACAGCTTCAACAAGAGTTTGAATCGCATGCCAAATCAATGTTAGACACACCGAAATCAAATCGCGATCCGAGTTGGCAGCAGCAATCCGCGAAGCGATCAGCACCAAGATGGCACCTGAAGTTTGTCAAAAGTCTTTCTTACACTGTCAAAAGTTCTACTCCAGCTGTACTCACATGCAGCCAATCACTGGCAATATAATCAAGGATCCTGAAAACTTCTTTCAGGTCCCTTAAATAAGAATCATGTTGCTCTTCATTAGTTTTGTTGTTGTTTTTTTTCTAAATTTTCGAAACAATCTTAGTCTTTCTTTCCACTTATGTGCATGCAGACAACAAAGATGGCATGTTGTTTTTTTTATAAAAAAATCTGTATTTTTCTCTTTGCTTTTGGTATTGCTAGTGCTTGTTTCTTTTTTAGTGTATGCATTACATTTATAAAAAAAATTTATTTAGTTTCTTAAAGAATCAAAATCACATTATCCATCGAGAACATCAAAGTGAGATGAGTTGTATGAGAGGTTGAAGTCGCAGAGAGCCCACGGCCGGTGTGTTCCATCAGCAGACAGGCTGCAGTAGACGGCTTGACATCTTTCCTCAACGACCGGACCAGATGAATTCAAACTCCGGACCGGTCGGAGTGAAAGACAGGACAACCTGTTTCCATTGCCGGACAGGCTGGGAAAAAAGAGGACATGGATTTTCAAAAAGAGGACAAATGAAAGCCACATCCGGACATGCGCGAGTTGTCTCCCGGACAGTTTTCTCGATATCCATAGTATTACAATGCATTCATCTCCGTTAACGCTGCACCCAGACCCGGCTTGGCCACAGAAGAGCAAACAAGTAGAGGCGCAACTGGTGTAGGAACTCGTCACGCAACCAAAACAACAACCTGAGAGCACTATGTCAAAGTGGTCAGCAATGCCATCGTTGCAAGCACTCTGAAAAAAAAAACACAAAAAAACTTAGAGCAACAGCATCGGTCACCAAATCCCTGCGGATTAGCAACACTGATCCCACCAACCAACTACATTGGTGTAATGAATAATCTCGGAGCATATCCGGCAACGGTGCACGGACAGGGGCGGTATGTAAAGGAAACTGAGAGGAGTATAATTTCAGGGTAGGAAATAAATGTTGACAAATAAAATCCCATAAGGGGGAACAAACAACGCGAGAACGAAAGGCTATTTATAGATAACAGGCGCGTCTTGATTTTGTGCGCGTCGCGTTACAACGTGAAAGGAGCGTGGTCGAGTGTAGCGCGTCATTTGATAAAACGTAGAAAACAATCGTGCAAAATACAACTATGCATTTATTTGAAATATAAGATAAAATAAAGAAATACAAGATTTTTTGGATTTTTGGATTTGGATTCTTTGCCGGATTCTTCCTAGAGTTGACAAAATGCCCTGCCATGTACCGGGCAAGAGTCAACCTACACCATGGGGCGGGTTTCTCAAAAACCCGCTCGTCCGCTGGACGCTTTTTGGTAAAAGCGTCCAACAGATGCTTCAAGAGCGTCCGCTGGACGCAAACTTGGTGAAGCGCCCGTTGGACAATGGGAACCAGACCGTCCATTGGCCGCTTCACCCTAAAAGCGCCCGTTGGACGCTCCATGGAAGCGTCCAGTGGGCGCTTTGAGATTAAAGCGCCCGTTGGACGCTTGATGGCAGCGTCCAGTGGGCGCTACCTGACAGGAGCGCCCAATGGACGCCACCATAAAGCGTCCAGTGGGCGCTCCTGTCAGGTAGCGCCCATTGGACGCTGCCATCAAGCGTCCAACGGGCGCTTTAATCTCAAAGCGCCCACTGGACGCTTCCATGGAGCGTCCAATGGGCGCTTTCAGGGTGAAGCGGCCAATGGACACGCTGCAGATCCACACTGTATGTCTGTCCAGCTGACAACCAACAAATGGTCTTGTGGCCTTGTGGTTATCACTCTCCATTGGAAGCCGGGAGGGTGCAGGTTGTGGGTTCGACCCTGGCAGAAATCATTTTGCCCAGGTTAAGCAGCCCCTCATCTTTTCACCTTGTCCGGACGGGTTTGAAACCATCCATTGGACGCTTCCGGGACGCTTCCGGGACGCCTCCTGGACGCTACGCTTGGACGGTAAGCACATCCGTCCTGGTAGAGGTCAACCGCGGGACGGTTCCCACGCCACCAAAATTTGGACGACCAATGGCAGTCCAAAGGTGCGCCCATTGGTTGTCCGCCGGGACCCGTGGTGTAGCAGGGGATCCGCTTAATCTGTTTGGGAGGCAAAATGATATCCTGAGCATTGTATTGATCATGTATCTGTTCCATATAAGGGTGTAAAACAGGAGAAAAAGCCGCCCCTCAAACCCAAGAGTCATCGGCCGTTGAACCCCTGCGCCACCAAACAAGCACCGGGGGAAAAATGGGGTCCTGATTGTGTTACAGGTTGAAATGTCCTGTAACACTACAGGACGTGCCTGCGCGCTGGGGGTCCCGCAGGATTTACATGTCATAAAGTCATATGGTCCACGTACACAACCCTGGCAACATGTCAGAAACTTTTCCTACAAGCTGTCATGCCTTGTCATGCGCACGCAACCAAAGTCCAAAACTAGAATAATGGAAATTCTGAGTTAATCCACATCACAACCATCTATGTAGCATGTGATATTATATCAATTGCCCAAGTACATGTAAACATATCATTCAGGTCTGACGGGGCCTTGTCTGGCTAGATGTGTACATACATACATACTGCCTGCCCTTGCCGAGCAGGCCGCAGTGGCACACACCTGCTCGGTGAGCAAGCTCTTGCCAAGCAGGCTGGCACAGCTGCTTGGCGAGAAGGTGGCTACTGCCCGGCGAGCAGGTAGCTGCCACCTGCTCACCAAGCAGGCCATCACCTGCACGCCAAGCAGGTGGCTACCTGCTTGCCGAGCCTAACCTGCTCACCAAGCAGGTGATGGCCTGCTTGATGAGTAGGTGGTAGCTACCTGCTCGCCAAGCAGACCATCACCTCTGCTGGGTGAGAAGGTGGCAGTTACCTGCTCGCCAAGCAGGCCATCACCTGCTGGGTGAGAAGGTGGAAGCTACCTGCTCGGGAAGCAGACAGCAAGCAGACCATCACCTGCTTGGTGAGAGGTTGCTGCCTACTTGCCGAGCAGGCCATCACCTGCTTGGTGAGAGGTTTCTGCCTCCTAGGACGCCGAGCAGGTGATGGCCTGCTTGGCAAGCAGGCAGCAACCTGCTTGCAAGCAGGCCATCACCTGCTTGGTGAGAGGTTGCTGCCTCCTCGCCAAGCAGGCCATCACCTGCTCGTCAAGGAGGCCGCAACCTCCCACCAAGCAGGTGATGGCCTGCTCGGCAAGCATGCTGCCTGCTCGCTGAGCATTTTCAAGCCGTAAATACGTATTCAGCTCGGCAAGCAGATCACTTAGCCGCCAAGAGCCGCCAAGTATGGGCTTTTTAGTACATACATAGGTACATATGTATTTTAGGGTACTAAGTTTATTTATGTATTTGCATACTAATGTGCGGTGGATACCCATTTGTGTGTATAGTTGTTATGTACATGATACACCAGCATTATGTGTTAATGTATTGTGGCAGAAATGTTATCATGGGTATTTCAGCTTATTTTAAACCCAGTATGGTATGCGCTGGTATGCAGTTGAGTGGCCGTGTGAGCTACATGACACTAGCAACACAGGTGAATGACAGCTGCGGGATTAAACCTCCTGTTTTTATGCAGGATATGACTGTCCTGTTGGTGTCACAGGACATTGCAACCTGTAGCATCATCAGGACCTCATTTTGCCCGCGGTGAAGGTACTCATGTACATTCTTGGACGGCTGGCGGTATCCCAAAAGGAGCTCCACATCCTGTTTGTCCCAAAAACAAGTGTTCAGCGAAGAAGGGTTGTGCAGAGCCTTGAAACCTAGCCTGCCAGGGAAAGACCTTGGGTCAACGTAAGGGAGTAAGAGAGAGGCGTGAAAAACGGGGTGGAGATGGGAAAGATCCTTGGGCAGAATGAGTTTGTAGACGTTGTTTCCCATAGGGAGATCCACACGGAATGGTCCCAAGCGTTTGAAATCTAGCTTGGTCAAAGGACGGGTAGTGGCAATATTCCGTCTAAGCAACCAAACCCAGTCATCCTTCTCATAGGTTCGTCCTTTGTGGACCCCCTTATCGAAGTATTGTTTCTGATAATCCTTTGCTGCACGGACATTGTCCATAAGCATGGTCTGGACTGTGACTAGGTTTTCGAGCCATTTCTCTGCCACTGGAACCGTGGAACCCTTATGGAACATATTTGTCCAGGGGTGGAAGGCGAATTGAGAAAAAAAAGCAGAATAGCCCGAAGGGGCCGAAACAGAGGAATTGAAAACCAGCTCAGCTATTGGAAGTAATTGGGCCCAGTCATCTTGACGATCTGACACAAAGTGGCGCAAAAAGGTCTCAAAAGTCTGATTTGCCCTTTTGGTCTGCCCGTTGGTCCGCGCATGCCAAGCTGTGGAGGGTGCCGCCAAAATCCGTAATAGCCGCTGAACCTCCTTCCAAAATTTGGAGACAAAGAGGGAACCCCTGTCAGAGACAATCTTGTCAGGTAAGCCATGGTAGCAAATGAAACGGTCAAAGAAACTCCATGCAAAATCTTCTGCGGTCCAGGATTTGGAGGCCGCCACCAGATGGATTCCCTTGGAGAAATGGTCGACGATGACGAGGATGGAGTCAAAGCCGTCCAAAAGTGGAAGCTTGACCACGAAATCAATACCTATGCATCTCCAGGGATGATCTGGGGTTTGAAGAGAGTGCAGTAATACGCGGGGTCTCTGGTTAGAATGCTTTGCCCGTTGGCAAGAGAAACAGGACTTAGTATAGGCCAAAACATCCTTCCAGAGCCCCGGCCACGTCATTGTCTGTCCAATTGCCTTGAGCGTTTTGAGAGAACCTAAGTGCCCCGCCAAGATGCCATCATGATATTCCTTGAGTACCCAAGGGCAAAGTCGAGCCGGTACAAAAATTTGTCCCCTTGTCCACCAGAGTCCATCAATCCGCTTTAAATTGTCATGTGGCCCAGGTACCAAAGGTTCGTGCGTGTAAGCCTTCTTCATGATTCCATCACGTAAAGAGGGGTGGACCCAAGCGTAAACTGATGACCCCCATTCAAGATACCTGAAGCTATCCAGCCCTGGCGATCAAGCCAAGGGAGACTGAAGATAGCCTCAATAGAGCCTAGCCGGGTAACACCGAATGAACTGCCGAGAGGAACCGGCCAAGAGTCGAGAGTCAAAAGCCAAATTACACCGGCCCAATCTTGAGTGACAAGACTGCCCACCCCTTCTCTTCCGTCAAAGCCCACACAGCAGATGGGTGTCTTGCGTGGTCAAACTAAGAGCTTATGGCGGCAAACAAATTCTTCACTGATGAAGTTTGCCATCACCCCTGTGTCGACCAGAATGGTGGCTGATGCCCAGGAACCGTCAGGGGACTTGAAGGTGGCCCTTCTTGGAACAATCCATGCGAATGTGGACTGTGGAGATAGGAACTTCCGCCGACTCCCAAGCATCAATGAGGAAATTGTCGTAGACTTCATTGAAACCCTGGTGATTTCCTAGGACCGGAGCCTTGTCATCAAGAAGAGAAGGGGCTTGTTCCACGTCCGGAGCATTGGTGTTTTGGCGGTAGGTGAGTGGTTGAGGTGAGGAGGAGGGAAGAGAGGAAATTTGGGGGTTTGGGAGGGGAGGAGGTATGAACTGCAGAGACAGTGGTGGTGGTTTTCTGGCATTGGCGGGTAACAAAAGCTTTGTGCTGCTCACAAGATACCGCCGCGTTGGGAAAATCCAAACTGCCGGTGTGAGTGGTGGCGTTGGTGGGTTTGAGACACCGGAAGCAGAGATTCCTCTGTTGGAAGATAGCGCGGGACATGTCCATGAGTGACAAACCCCCAGCTCCCCGCCGAACAAAGGCCGTGTCAATTTCCATGGCGTTGGGGTCCTTAAAAGGGAGTGTTTGGTGAGGGGGGGAGAAGGAGAGTCCGGGGGGAGGGGCAGAGGAAAAATGGCATTGGCAAGGGGTATGGTTGGAGTCGGAGGGGAGAAGAGAAAGAAGATCAAGCTGAGCCGCTGCTTCCGTGGCGAGTTCCATCCTAGCGTCGAGAGTGTTGGCATGCCTTCATTCCTTGCTCATTGCCTGCAAGATGATTTGCGGGTTTAATCCTGAGACATATTGTTTGATACAAGCCTCTTCAACATCCTCAACAAGGTAAACGAGGGAAGAGAAACAAGAATTGTACTCCCCAATAGTGGAGGTCCCCTGCTTGCAAGCGGAAAGTGCCCGTTTTGCGTTCTCCTTCATGAACCAATCGCCAAAAACCAAGATGAGAGCCTCGAGGAAGGCCTCTACCAAGAGGAGGGCGGGAATGGTGAACACAATCCCATCCAAATTGCCATATGGGTTGAAAGAACCTTGGCGCCGGGCGTTTTCCATGATAAGGGAGGTGTACCAGTTCTTGGCTGGGGAAGGGGCGGTTGACTTGCGCTGATTTGAGGGTCCATAACCAAAATGCCGGGATATCCAGATAATGCGCCTAGTATTGGTTTTGAAGAAAGAGACGCGGGGTCAGAGGTGGTCCCGGATGGTTTGGAGGAAGGAAAGGAGCTGGACGGAATCGCCAGAGAACCATACATTGGATAAACGGGGCGGCTCCATGCGTGGCTGAAAAGCAAACCCTTGAGACTGAGAGGATTGACCCTGGGTGAAGGCGTCCTGCTGGGGATGGGACTGGAAATGTGCACGGGAAGAATGGGAATGTTGCTGATGAGCTGCATCTGGACCATTGGCATGAGATTGATGCTTAGCCTCCATGAATTGCATCAGTCAAACAATGTCGTCTCAAATCCCAGTGACCTCTTGAGCAAGAAGATCTACCCGTTCCTCCTGCTCGGAACGTCCATGGGGAGGTGGAGGGTGCTCGCCCGTAGGATTGGACTTCGCGTCCTGGAAGTGTTGCATGGGTCGAGATGGGTGCGAGGGTGGTGGGGGTGGGGGATTTCTTCTTGACCAATTGTCAAATGGGGAGGCGGTACAATGAGGGAGGGGGAGGGTTGAAGGGAATATTGGGTGTGTTTGTGCAAGTGATATGCCAGAAGGAGGTTTGGAAAGGAAGTTGTGAAGTGGACGGCGAGGACGGTGAGGGAACGGATGGGGGAGGGGAAACGTTGTCTATAGGACAAAAGGTATCCACGTGATTTTCGGAAGTATCAGACAGTTTGGCGGTGGTATGACGGAGAAGACGGCAATCTGTAAGGTTCTTGGCTATGATATTTGTCCTGGTGACGCAATGAAAGATGTAGATGTGGGATTTTATATGTAATGAATAATCTTGGAGCAAATACGGCAACGGTGCACGGAAAGGGGCGGTATGTAAAGGAAACTGAGAGGAGTATAATTTAAGGGTAGGAAAGAAATGTTTAAAAATAAAATCCCATAAGGGGGAACAAACAACGCGAGAACAAAAGGCTATTTATAGATAACAGGCGCATCTTGATTTTGTGCGCGTTGAGTTACAACGTGAAAGGAGCGTGGTTGAGTGTAGCACGTCATTTGATAAATCGTAGAACACAATTGTGCAAAATACAACTATGCATTTATTTGAAATATAAGATAAAATAAAGAAATACAAGATTTTTCGGATTCTTTGCTGGATTCTTCCTAGAGTTGACAATTGGGCAAGATTAGTGTGGCGCAACGTCGCTCTAGGATCAGTTCTGGAGCTAGCGCAGTACAGACTTGTACCCCGTTCATCTAGGATTTGTTGTAGCATGGGAATCTCCAGAGATTCCCACACTACAGTAACGATGGGAAGTCATATGTCATGACTTCTCATAGTCCCGGATCAGCCTCAGTCTCTGACGCTCATCCTTGCCAAGATCTTCGTTGTCCTCTATCAGTCTCTTACGTAGTTCGAGTTGTATATATAGTGCAAGCTTGTTTGTTGTTTTCTATTGATCATTCATTGCATTGTATTCTCTTTGTCCATATTACCGCGCCCCGGTTCCAATAGGATTAACACTCAAATGCATGAACATGGGGCTATACCCATATTGCTAATCCTTTACCAATGCAAAAAAGGGCCAAGATTAGCATAATCTGGCATTATGTTAGTTTTGCCTAAGAATGGCACAAACTGAAAGAAGACCCTTGCAATTTGGGTTTTTTTGCAGAAAAAAAATCATGGATGGATAAAGAGAGTCAAAATGGCCATGCCATCCCTTGCATCTCAGAACAAAGGATTTAGAGGCACAACAGCTATTAAGCCATTATTTTCTTTTGGTTTTGGAGATCTGATTGCCACAGTTGAAATCCCATTTTTTTTTGCTCACAGACATATAATTTATTTCCAGTGGATAGTGAATGAAAGGATGAGAAGCATGGACTGAGAGAATCTGCATTGGTTTGGTTAAATTTTGGGCTAGCTGACCTGCGGGTTTGATCAGGGTCAGCTAGCCTGACCCTTGCGCTCGCATTGGTTGGGTTGCACAGCCCAATTGAGATCTGGATTTTGTATTGAAACAACAGTGAAACCAATACAATATGGTATTTGTATAATCTGTATTAACAGGACCCCGGAAAACCCCAACTATACACACTTATGTAAATATTGGAAAAAACCCATTTTGGATACCTGATTTTTAGCCAAAAAATTTTTTAGATACCCATTACATAAGTATGTTTTCAATTAAAATGCCTTAAAACTGCATTTTTGCCACAATTATGCACTTGGGTCTTTTTTTGGACGCAAGTTTTGGAATTTTGGACTAAATCTCCTGAATTGATACCCATTAGAGCATCCACCCCCGTAAGGGTAAATCTCTAGCTAAGCAAAGAGCCCCATGGGCCTCTGCAGTTACCCTACAGACAGGCAGCCCCCCTCATGGCTTGGCATTGGGTCGGTTGGAAGGCCGCAGCAGTTACGGAATGGCTTTCAAACCCTCGTGATCCTCCGTAACTGCCACTCAGAATTCCTCCCATTGCCGACACGCCATGGCTCACCTCCAAGGCTTCAACTTGGATATTGAAGAAGAGGACTTCATCCATGCACTCCTCAATAGAGTTGCCCGGCCTCCCACAAGAAATGATGAGCAGATCCCCTGAGCCATCTTACTGCGCAATCGTGTTGAGAGACACGCTAGATTGATGAAGGACTATTTTGTTGCCCCTCCGGTCTACAACAGCCGGATGTTCAAGCGGCGATTCCGTATGAGCAGGAGCCTATTCATTTGGTTATGCAAAGACCTTCAAGGACATCACTGTTTCTGGCTTTCCAAAGCAGTACGTACTTGTGTATCCTATTTGCCAAGAAATAGACTGCTCACGTCTCATTTTTTTACTCAGGATTGTTGTTGTCAGATTGGCCTGACTCCTTATCAGAAGATCACGGCAGCCATTTGTCAGCTAGCTTACGGCACATCTGCTGATTCAACCAATGAGTACGTTTGCCTAGGAGAAACGACCGCTCTCCAGATGCTCAAGTTCTTTATCACTCATAACATTGAGATTTACGGTTCAGAATATCTCCGCAAGCCAAACCGTGACAAACTCTCCTCAATCCTCAAAGAAAAAAAGAGAGAGGCTTCCCCGGATGCATTGGAGGCATAGATGGCATGCACTGGGGATGGAAGAATTGCCCAGCTGGATGGGCTGGGAAATACAAAGGAAAAGAAAAAATAACCACAATAGTACTTGAGGCCGTTGCATCCAAGAGCCTACACATTTGGCATGCATTCTTTGGGAGTCCTGGCGCACTGAACGATATCATCATTCTCCGAAGAAGCAACTTTTTCTACAACTTACTTGCCGGATTGGAGGATGCCATTCACTAGGAGATCAATGGACATCAATACACAACTGGCTATTACCTTTGCAATAACATCTATCTGCCTTGGTCCGCCTGGGTCCCTTCCATCAAGCATCCTCAAGATGGTGCTACAAAACACTTTGCCAAAATTCAGGAGGCGGCCTGGAAGGATATTGAATGGACATTTGGAGTTCTCCAAGCCCGATGGCATATACTGACAGTTGGTTGTTGGTTGTGGGAGAAGGAGGATGTGATGAGGATGATGCAATGCTGTATCATCCTCCACAATTTGATTGTCAAGGAGCAATCACCCAAATACGAGTTCTTGAACAATGCCAACCTCTTGGCCCAGAGCATTCCAAACCACACCAATCCTAGGCTGGCACACACTTTGGTTTTGTACATTCAAAACAATCAAATGCTTCACAACAAGCACACTCATGCTCAGTTGCAAGAAGATCTCAAGATACACAACTGGCTCCTCCGTGGCAATGGGGCTGTCTAGCAATCTGTTTTCTTCTCTTATCCAATTGGTCTACCAAATTGTTTTTGCTTCTTATCGCTTGTTGATCTTTAGTAAAATTCTCAATTATTCTCATTTTGGTTCTGGTCACCCCCAATTGTTTTCCAATGAATGTTTGTCTTATTTTCATTGCAAAATACACCTATGACAACTGGAATAAAGGGAATGATGAAAGGAGTATAGTAACGGGTAGAACTCAAGAGACATTTTAGGAGAAAGAGAGGAATAACATGATTTTGCTTTTTAAGAAGGAAAAAACACAATAAATGAATTGCAAGCCAAATCAGAACAATAGAGGCAACTAATTAGAAGAGAGCCATTGTTTCTTGATATTTTTCTTCATTTTTTAAGGACCTCTTGGGTCTCATCGTCTTCCAAGTTGAAGTTGGTTTTGCGCAGCATCTTCAATTCGTTCATCACCGTCTTGCTCTCTAGGTGAGACTTCTTGATCTGTCGGTGAGACTCTTGATACATCATCTTTTTTTCTTCTAGCTGAAGCTTTTTCTCTTCAATCTTCAACCGGTCCTTTGCTATATTGTTATTCTCGCGCATGATGTCATTTCCTGTGTTCATTGCCGTAACTTGATCTCTGGAAATTGCAGCCAGATCAGCGGCACAAAGACTTAACTTGTCGTCCTGGGAAGCTTCAAGTCAACTTTTCTTCGCTGCCTTTTGGCCCATAGGACGTGCAATCAACAAAGCCGAGCGGCTACTTTGGGTGCAGATGCCAATAATCGTGGGTGTAGAAGGTGGATGATTGAATGGATGCTCATCTTCCGTTTGATCAGAGGATGGGACTGGAGTGGTCAGATCAGCGTGGTCGCCTCTCCATTTGGGTGCATGGCAGACCCGTTGCCAAGCGGAGATTGAGTGGCAGTCCCTCTTGTTTGATTGGCATAAACGGTCTGTGCGGTTGCCATTCAGTTGTCAGGCGACAAACCACTGGGAGGATTGCGCTCAATTGCATTGTAAATTGCAGAAAACTTGAGAGTTGCAGTGTTCAAAGCAGTCCATCTGCAATAGGAATTGTCAGCTTTGTGAATCTGATACAATGAGAAAAAAAGTTCCGTCTCACCTGGTCTTGATCTGGGCATGGTCATGGTAGTGGATCTTACTGTGAGTATTAAAATATTCTTCCATCTTCTTGTATAAAACGGCCCCGCTCTGGTTGACTGCAAACTCTGGCTGCTTGCTGATGTGAATCCATGTGATTGCAAGTTGCTCTTCCTTGCAGGCAAGCCAGTTGGGGGAGCATTTTTTCTTGCTTTGATTGGCGGTGCTGGTTGGTGGGGTACTGTCTTTGGCATCCATTTTTTGAGCAGATGATTGCTGAGGGAGAGAGAAGTGAGTGTTGTATCAGGTGGAGTGATTCTATGTGTGGCGAGGGACTTACGATTTTTTAACATTGGTCTTGATAAGCTTAGCTAACAAGCCTCTGTAGGGGTTTGTAAAGTTACAAACGCCTACCAAGAATCAAGGAAAATGGTTTGTTGACAAGCCCTAACTAGGGCACGAGGGTGAGTGATGCGGCCCCAAGTTGTGTAAGCCCCTCTCACCGAGTGGGTTTACCAACATGCGGGTGGATGCTCTTACATAAGTATGTTCAGTGATTTTTTTGAGCAAAAAGGTCTCTTTTGCTACATTTTTTCAGGTTTTAAATTAAGTAGGTTTTTGCCATTTTATCCGCTCCTGGATACCTATTTCATAAGTGTGTTTCATAGGACCTATCTGGGGTCCTGTATTGGCAATACATGAATTCAGAAAACTATGTATTGTATTGGATAACAGATAAATCACAAATACATGTATTTCAATGCAATACAGGGCTTATCTCCTACAATAATACACCCTGTATTGTATTGTATTTATAGTAAAATACACATTTTTGGAATAAAGTGTATTGTATTGCATTGGATAACAGATACATCAAAAATAGGGGGTCTCAAATATACCAAATCCACAGTTAGAAACCAGTCAATTATCCAAAAATCTTTTTCTTCCTTACTGCATCCAAAATTGTGCTTGATGAGCAACCAACAGGTTTTACAAATGGTGGATTTTTGAAAACCAGTCAATTACATAAGTGTGGATTTGCCTATATTTGATAGGGTCAGGCTAAATGCACTCCAAACTTTTACTACATGCACTCCAACATTTTGGAGTGGGAAAGTGTCCACTCCAAAAAAAATGGAGTGAACAGCTGCCCACTCCAAAAAAGTTGGAGTGGGCGGTTGTTCACTCCAAAAATTTGACATTTTTGGAGTGGAATTTTGTGCACTCCAATTTTTTTGGAGTGGACTTTGAGTGCACTCCAAATTTTTTGGAGTGGAATTGAAGTGCACTCCAAAAATTTTGGAGTGGACTTGAGGTGCACTCCAAAACTTTTGGAGTGGACTTCAGGTGCACTCCAAATTTTTGGAGTGAACTTTGAGTGCATGATTGTTTACTTCAAGGTAGTGAAAAATTTTGGAGTGGAAAGTTGTCCACTCCAAATATATTGGAGTGGACAGCTTCCCACTCCAAAAAAAATTGGAGTGCACACTGTTCCACTCCAAATTGGAGTACATGAAGTAAAAAGTTGGAGTGCATTTAGCCTGACCCATTTGATAACCCCTAATACGTGTATTTCAATACAATAAATGAAAATACAAATACATGTATAGTATTGGTTTCACCGTTGATTGAAATGACACTCACACGCAGGGAATGAATGCTTAACCTGCGGGTTAATTTTCTACAAATTTGTAGACATTTAGCCCAAAATCAAGCTTTTTGTGAGTTAACCCGGGCTTAACTTGCGGCCAATGTGCTTCTCAATCCAAATTAAGTCGCTTGACCTGGCAATTTAACCCGACCAATGAAATTCTCTGATGCTTCAAGTTTGATTTGATTTCATCAAAATGAGCTAATTCCTTGAGATTTGATTTGACAGATTTAGATAAAACTTGAATAAGGTTGTGCTGGAAATATGAAGAATGTATTGGGAATTTCTTGAGGGCTTTGATGTCCTTCACAATTATTTGTTGGTCAAAGAAATTGATATAATGGGCTATCAATTCCAATTCTTCCAAAGGACTGACTGCTCCATTTCTGTTCATTGGTTGATGGAAAATTGATTTGACCCAGTGATTTGGGCTGTATTTTTTGTTCAAATAAATATGAATGCTCTCTAGCTTTGAAAGGGAATAATTTCCGTTAGACATAATCTCATTCTTTTTACCAAAGGGTCAGGCTAAATGCACTCCAAACTTTTACTACATGCACTCCAACATTTTGGAGTGCAAGAGTTTCCACTCCAAAAAAATTGGAGTGAACAGCTGTCCACTCCAAAAAAAATGGAGTGGGCAGTTGTTCACTCCAAAATTTTGACATTTTTGGAGTGGAATTTTGTGAACTCCAATTTTTTTGGAGTGAACTTTGAGTGCACTCCAATTTTTTTGGAGTGGACTTCAAGTGCACTCCAAAAATTTTGGAGTGGACTTGAGGTGCACTCCAAAACTTTTGGAGTGGACTTTAGGTGCACTCCAAATTTTTGGAGTGAACTTTGAGTGGATGATTGTTTACTCCAAGGTAGTGAAAAATTTTGGAGTGGAAAGGTGTCCACTCCAAATATATTGGAGTGAACAGCTTCCCACTCCAAAAAAATTGGGGTGCACACTTTTCCACTCCAAATTGGAGTGCATGAAGTAAAAAGTTGGAGTGCATTTAGCCTGACCCTTACCAAAACCTTGGATCTATTGCATTGGTTCAAAAATGGCTGGATTGAACAAATGGAAAAAATCCATGTTTTGGAGTAAGTGAGTCAACTCGGTATGAGATTGTCCCTTTCCATGTCCCTTTTCATTCCCATTTTCATGCCATTTCATGATCTTAATTGATGTGTATTGCACTGCAGCTTCAGATGCATCATTCATGCTCATAGTAGGTTCTGGATTCTCCTTTGAGAAATCCATCTTTATTTCATGAAATTCTTGATCTCTATTCTAAAATAAAGGAGCATTTCCAAATGCTTCATGTTATTCTTCAATGATGGGTTCTTTCAAGATCTGTCATATTTCTCATAAAATTCAAATGCTGATTGGTTGAAATGCAGTTCAAATTTACTTCTTTGTGTTTCAGGTATACCTGGGCAAGATTTTTTATATTTCAATTGAGAAAACATTGTCAATCATTAAAGGGATTAATTTCAGCCATTCAGGGATAAAGATTAATCTTCCACTTGCCTGTAAACATATTTCCACATGAGAATAGATACCAGCTCCTGAGGATATTTCTGGCCATGAGAGGAATACTGTGTCCTCTTTTTTTCTGATCATATTGGAAGGATTGAAAGATGTGCCTTGAAAAACCTTGTGATGCCACTCTGTGTGAAATCAAAACTCCAAGCTCATATGGAGTGATATGCTGATATTTGTAAAAGTAATATATTTTTTCACATATAAGCCTTTGCAGATTCAAAAAAATCAATTTCTGGTGTTAAATACTCTATACTGCATAACAGAGCAATCAGGTCTTTGATATGTTTCTTTGAAAATGTTTCAAGATCTGGGTCATGATGCAGAGCTAATTCTTTTTTCCTTTTATCAAAAAATGATTTTGAATCATGTTAGAGACTTTACCAATCCTCCTTTTGGTACCATTTTACCTATATATTCATATCTCTATCTGTGAGAGATAGTCTCTCTTGCAATAGGTCAATCATTTCCTCGACATTTTTCTTTGGCAATTCTTCAAGATCTAGGACATGATTCCAATCTGATAGTTTTTTCTATCACCAAGGAATGTTTTCAAAACATTTTGGCTAATAGAGACTTGCTAAAACCTCTAATTCTCCTCAATTCACCCACCTCATCTTTATTTCCAAGGAAGATATGTTCCCTTTCATTAGGTTGTGTATAACTTTCAATTTCTGTCTAGGCATGCCTGATGGATGTCCTTCAGGATAAAGACTTTGACTGAGATATTCACTTGGATCAAAATATTCAGCATAGGGAAATAGAGCAAGGTTTTCTAGGGATTCTATCAACAAATACATGTCTTATTCCATGGAGGCTATGTGAATTAAAATAATTTCAGCATAAACTTTACCAATGTGAGTCATATTGAACGTCAACACACGTTTGTTGATCTGATCAAGGTTTGGAGCCTCTCCCCCAAGAATTTGATGCGATAAATCGTTTTGTCAACTCGCCAGGTAGCTATGAGTACGTTTTTGTGGGTGTATGATGAGTGCTTACAATTTTTGTCCCATTTGCCAATTGGATATGGAGTACCCTGCATAGTGTGGGGAGGGACTTGGAGGATATTGGACACATATTGCCTGGCAGTTGTTACTCCTTCTCCAGGAACCTGGGCACTACTTTTTGGTTCAAGTATCTCCTTTACCAAGAGCATGAGGTCTTTTGATGATTATAGGACACAGGTAGGAATTCAATTTGCAGGTGTAAGTCTTACGTCAATCAGATAAAAGCAAGAAGCAATGCAACATACCTTGTGGAATCAAAGGTTCCTCTACGTGCTTGGGGAAACCAATAGTAAATTGGCCCACTTGTAAAGCCCACAATATAGCTAACAGCAAAGCTGAAAATGGGGAGTAACTTGATTTGCTTCTCATTGGAAATCACAAACTGTTTTTGGAAGGATGCCAAGGGATGAGGACAAGTCAAACCTGCAGAGTATTTGAGGTGCAATAAGAATATGGCACAACAATCACCTCTTGTGTTGAAATTCAGTTGCTCATGGACGTCCCAATTCCCCTTCATTCTGTCCCAAAACATTGCAGCACAAGTTGAAAAGCGCATGCAAGGTATCCAACTTTGGGACACGTCTGGACGAGGAGGCGTGCAAATGGTTGTTTTGCTGATCATTCAGCAACTGCGTTTCCGTAGCATAAAGTGACAGATACGGTCAAGGGAATCGCTTTGCCCGATTCACGCATAAGCAATACCAAACTAAGATGTCATCAGAACGGATGAAGAAACACAAGTTGGCCGCACCTTTTTCATGGGGAATTGTTCAAGTTACCAAACTTGAATGCCGGACCCTGTTGTGCATTAGCAAAGTCCACAACATACCCTACAATACATCCCGTACGGGATACTGATTAAGACATTACGGGGTATACGGGATATCTTGTAGTGGTCAACTTTTCAAACCACCCT